>VXBX01005260.1:20474-40896 GCA_013400415.1 Scytalopus superciliaris
GCCCCCGCCGAAAGTTGCCTTCGAGTTTGGCCATTTGGGCCACGGGGGGTGCAAAGGAAACTGGCGGCTGTGAAGGGGCTTCTGTGCCACAAGGAGAAATCCCTGCCGGGAGGGAGAGCCTGGAACGGTCAGAGAGGAGGTGAGTGGTCCCCCCAGAAGTGGAGGAATGGGTTTGGCTTGCCCTGAGAGAGGGATCTCGGCAGCCCCGGTATGGTGGTGCCTCTCTATAGCTGGGCTAAAGCTGCGTTAACTCCCCGTCCTGGGATGTGAACCAGGAGGGTGCAGGGAGAGCAAAAGGACTTGAAGAAGTCAGGATGCTCCGGTCTCAGTTCCTTGCTCGGGTCCCCCTTCGTGTCATAGATCTGGGGGTGCTCAGGACTCACCGTCTCCCTCTTTACTGTGTTTTGCTCGGTCAGCTGTTAAAAACCTATTTAGCATAAAAGCCCCCAGACAGAGCAGCATTAAAGACATTTTCCTGAGCCAGGAAGGAAAGTTGGACCGGGGCTAAAGCAAATAAACTTGTATTTCATCATGCTGGGCTGGGTTTCTTTGTGTTCCGCTCCGCTCTGGGCAGTCTGGGCTCCCTATGGCCACAGATGTTTCCACGGCCAACCCTCCCCTTCAAACGCGTCTCAGTGGCCGAGCAGAGAAACTTCTGCTCCTTTCTGCAAACCTCGGTGCCTGCTCTATCCTCTGCCTCCTGCCTGCGCCTCCTGTGGGTGTTTCTCCCCTGGGCTGCTGCAGGAGGGGGTTTCGCAGGGTTGCCCCTCCAGCCCCATCCCCAGGGAGCGGCGGGAGATGCTGCAGGCGTGGGAAGCGGGAGCATGGCTGACCTGCGGCAGTCGGAGCCAGGGATGCGTGCCGGCTCCGTGGCCAGAGCTGCTCGGCTCGGCGGCTAAAGGATGCTGCAAAGGAGGGAAAAACTGTGTTATCTCTGGCCCTGGAAGGGGTGTTGAAAGCAAAAGGTGCCGAGATATTTCTCTGCCCATCCCCGCTGCTGCAGACCTGGCCGGGTCCGGGAGCTGGAGCGCAGACACATCCCGGTGATTGCGGCAATGTGCCTCTCCAGAGCAGGAGCTGAGGGGTGAAGGGACCAGTACACATCGTTTATGTGGGGCCATAAACGTTCCCAACCGCCCTGTGCAGAAAGCTCGAGCAGGAGCTTTCTCCGTGCTGGAAGAGCCTGTGTGATCCCAGTGCTGCAGGGTGGGCACAGTGTGTGTGTGTGCAGGAGCAGCAGGGTCGAGGCGCGGGGCGTGCGAGGAGATGCAGCCCAGTGCCCATCCAGGCAGGTGGCAAAGACCAGGGACGGGGAAAATGGGGGTATTAGCAGGGGAGAAAACAAGGAAAGATCCAAATGAAATGATGTGTCGTGCCCTGATGTGTTCTTCCAGAATAAATGAGGGGGATGTGAGCTTGCTGATCCCAGAGCAGAGGGCCTGGGGGTACCTGTGGCTTCTTCCCTGTGACAGTGCCAGCACAGAATCTATGGCCGAGACTTAAAATCAGTGTAATTTGTTAAATGTATCCCATCTCCTCATAAGAAAACAGATGAAACGTAGGTGCCAGTGTCTCAAGTGCATGTGAAACGCTGTAACATCAGGAGAGAGGGAAGATTTTGACATGCTGTGCAGGTTCCATCCCTTACTCATAATATTTCCAGCACACAGAGGGGGTTTTTAGCCACATGTGCGCTCACATTTCCCTATAAATGGATGCATGGGAAGCAAACCTGGAGGTGACACAAGGGAATGGAGAAACCCAGGTGTGTTTTTCTCCAGCAGGACTCTTTTTTTCTGCAAAGAGGCACCACTCTCCAGCTTCACTCCATTTGTGGCCAGTGTAGGTGATGTTTTCTTATCTCTGATACATTTTTGGCTTCTTCATGCCAGTCTTCATATGCTTTGAGGGGAGGGAAGATGGAAATGTTGGAATTCTGTTGAAAAGTTTGACATTTTGTTACAAATAATGCCAAAATGTAGACAGTTGCTTTGATTTGGCTCTTTTTTGCTGAGTTTAAGGGGAGGCAGGAGGAGATCCAGGCTGGAGGTGGCACATATGCAGTGACATCCAACTCTGGTTTTTTTACTAAACACACATCTCTGGGAACAGGCTCTTTCCAACTTGTTTTGTGCCCAGAAACCTGAGTCAGTTGTATCCAGGAAAAATGTGAAGGTGAGGGAACATCTGCTCCCATGTCACTGACATCAGTTTTTGTGGCAGATGCAATTTGGTCACTGGGGATCCCGAAAACCATTTTGTGCTT
The DNA here is from genome assembly GCA_013400415.1 of Scytalopus superciliaris. Lineage (NCBI taxonomy): Eukaryota > Metazoa > Chordata > Aves > Passeriformes > Rhinocryptidae > Scytalopus > Scytalopus superciliaris. The sequence continues at coordinate 22,741 of VXBX01005260.1, forward strand.
GTTGGGTGAGTTGGAATTGAAGGCTTATGTTGCTTCCTTCATCTCTTCTGTTTCTCTGATTCCCTTGGGAGGGAGAAAAGGGTTTCCAGTTCCGAGTCCATGTTTGTTTTTATTATACCTATGGTTGATCTCTGGTGGATCCTGGAAGCAGCTGCCTGGAAATGGTCAAACAGGAGGTTTTATGGTCCTTGTAGCAGGACCAGGGCAGGGTTCTGGTGGCCCTTCAGGTGGTGAAGGAGTGGTGGGCACTGGTGGCTTGCATGGGGTGCACACTGTTACTGTCTCCACCCAGGGATGGCTCTTTCCAGCTGTGCCATTTTTTGGATGTCTTTCCCAGAGGGGAAGTGCTGGGATGTCCAGCTGCAGAAGGAGGTGGTGGCATCTTGCCCAGCTGCTCTCTGGGCTGTGTCGTCTCCCTGGTCTTTATTCCCCTGGAAAAACCAGGGGGTTTGCTGTGGAACGTGGCCTGGGGATGCTTTTTCCTCCAAAACAGGTCTGAACCTGCCCAGTTCTGCAGCAAAACCCTCAGCTGCTTTCCTGGGCTGTTCTTTAAAAAGAAAGGCACTTAAAAACCTATTCTTTTCCCCAAACTAGTTGGTGGCTGGGACTCTCAGTGGGCCGCATTCCTGATGGTTAGAGAATGGCTTTATGAGTTAATAAGGCAATAATCACTGATGAAAGTCACCCATCAGTCCTGGCCCACCTCCAGCGTGGCCTCAGGAACAAAGGGATCCGCCTCCAGCAGCGCTGGATTTGCACCTTGCAGTGCTCTGTGCCCAGCTGAGAGCTGCAGGTTTGAGTAACTCCCTGTGGGGGTCAGGTTTTGCAACAGTCCTGTGAAACCTTTTGAAGATGGTGTGTGGAAATTGTAAAAAAAAGAGATGCTCCTGGATGCTTTGAGGGGCACTAGCCTCGTGCCCTGTGGTCCTGTCCTGGCCTTTCACTGGGGCCCAGCCCTGGCCTTGGTTTGCAAATCTGAGATTTCTTACAGCCAAAAATCTGAAAATTTAAAACAAAAGCCCAAGCAATTCTTTCTCTCTCTGAGCTTCCATTTCACAGTTCACCTTTCTTTCTGGCTGTAATTCCTGCTGGGGCTTCTGGCTTCCCAGAGAAAGGGTAAAAAAAGAAAAGAAAAAAGCAAGCAGGCATTTAATAATAGATCAAAAATGAGATTACGCAGTAAGTCAGCCCTCCCCTTCCCAAAATGCAGCCAAAGAAATTGCAAATCACCTTGAAAAAGGGGAGAAAAACAGTGAAGATCAAACCTGGTGTTAAGTATAGATGAGGTGTTTATATTTTATTTAATGGCTGTGTACTGCCACTGTCCTAGAACAGCCTCAATTCCTGTTTGTGATTAATTAAACAGGAGAGATGAACTGGAATGGTGGATATTCAGTGGAGCTCCAAATGTGGATTCAGTGAGGCTCGGGCAGGGTCTGCTGTTGGGTTCACCTGCAGGTCTGTGCACACCTGGACACCTCGGTGGCTGCGGTTGGGGGCAGCTCCCAAAAACCAGGACAATCAATGAGGTGCTCCTTGTTGTCCATCCCTGATGAGTCCAGATCAATTCTGACCGTGTTTGGTGGAGAGGTGGGGTCTCAGAGGGGTGGAAACCCAACGGGGAAGTGCCATGAGGGAGGGAAGAGCTGAGCTCATGTGTTGTTAGTCACCAGTCAGGCTGCACTGGGAAGTGCCTTCGGCATGAGACATCCTGGGACAGCGCTCAGTCAGGGCTTGTGCTTGACGAGACACGACTTCCCTGGAAAGGAGGCTCGGCCCTGGCACTGAGACTGTCAACCCCAGGCCTGTTCTAGTCTGCTGCCAACCCTCTGGCTCTTTGAGGTCTTGGTTTTGGTGGGGCCGTTGCCACAGGCCGGGTGGGAGGCTGAGAGCTGGGGCTTGGCGTGGCCAAGCTGCCTCAGCAGCCTGTGGGGATGCTCTGCTCCTGGCTCATCCCAGAGGTCTCCAGAGCCAGCAGGGACATCGTGTGTGTCAGCTGCGTGGGCTCAGGTGAGCCAGGCTGGGAGGATGTGCAGGGGAGAAGCTCTTCCCCAAGCACGGTGTCTTCAATTAAGTCTGACCCTCCCCGAGGGCCCTGTTTGCACCCTTGATGAATAAAATACCAAGAGGGACACGAGGCATAGACAGTCCTGTCCCACATTGCCTTTGTCCAACACAGATAACCCAGCCTGGGTTGTGCCGTGGGGATAAAGACGCTCACAAGGCCACGTTGGACAGGGCTTGGAGCAATCTGGTCTAGTGAAAGGTGTCCCTGGCTGTAGCAGGGGGTTGGAACAAGATGATCTTTCAGGTCCCTTCTCACCTAAACTATTCTCTGTACTTGTAGAGTTGGAGGAGAATCTGTTTCATTACTTGCTGGGCTGCTGTTCCTCTTGTTTATTCCCCAAAAGGAAGAAAATGAGGTGTGCCAGAGCTGAAACTTAATGAAATAAATAAACCCAGGCTTTGGAAACAACTGCTCGGAGGTAGAATGAGCCTCAACAAGAAAATGTTTGTCTTCCACCTTTCTCTGAGCCTGGCTGGGAATAAAGTGCCGGGAGAAGACAGGGCAAAGTTTACTTTTTTTCAAAAATTTCAAATATATTCCAAAAGCGGAGCAGTTGGAATGTCTTTTTTCCTTTTCAGTTGCCTTTCCAAGTTTGGGTGGAGAAAACCAGCTGAGAGCCTTGCCCTGGTGGATGTGGGATGGAGGCAGGAACGCCTTTATTTTCCTTCTGTACCTGTTTTTCCCAGTGAGGCAGAGAGCGGAGCCGTGGCCGCGTTCCGGCTGCGCGCAGGCAACGAGAGCACTTTTCCCTCCAAATCCTTTTTCCCAGCACCGGGAAGATCAGCACGGGAGATACGGGGTTGAGTCAGCAATGCAGATGCCATCAAATGTCTGCTTTATTCCAGCCTATGAATCAGGGCAGTGGCAGAGCCTCATATCCTGCATCTCCTGATAACAGTGCAGTTACTTCCGAGGGAACAGAACGCGATGGGATCCCATTATCCCTCCTGCTCTGAGCACCTCTAACTCCCTGGCCCCAGCAGTGCTTGTTTCAGTGCAGCTCCTGCAGTAGCACGTGTGGATTGTTATGTTTTTAAATCCTGCATCCTGAAGCCGTAAGATGTTGTGGCTTTTTTTTTTTTTTTTTCAATATCTGCATTAAAAGTGACCCAGCATGTCTGTAAGCACAGGTATATGAACATAAAAATAGGAGTGTTTGTGTTAACCCCTGTCAGACCAGTAAGAGCAGCGAGTGCCACTAGTCCAGGGACTGCTTCCTTGCTCTACAGGTTTTTCCAATGTTTCATCTCCTTGGAGGGGAAAAGAGATTAGCTTCATTTGACTTTCCAACCATGTGTTTACCTCCAAAACCAGCTTAATTTCCAGGCTTTAAGTTTTCCCCTTTGGGTTTGCTGTGAGAGTCACAAGCAGAAGTGAAACTCCTTGTCCTCAGAATTCTCTGCTTTTCCCTTGCAAGGCTTTTCCATCCCCAGCTCCTGGGTTGGAAGGCACAGACCACAGCCAGCTCAGTGACAGTTTCCTGCTATTGTTCCACGGGACAGGCTCTGGCTCCCTCACAAGGGTTATGTGGGGCCACTGGCTTTTGCATCAGTTGCCCCTTTTCTCCTGGTTCCAGGGGCCCATCTGTGTCCTGTTGCTGCAGCAATCCCGAATCTGGAGGCTGGAAAGCCTCAGTGGGATGGAAGGAGGCTTGCAACATCCCCTAAAAACAGATATAACAGTGAAATTTTGTAAAGATCTGGCTGTATTGCCCCCCAGGGACATGTGGAGCTGTTTAAAATAAAGACATTTATATCACTGTGGTGGTGGAGGAGGCAGAGAAGGACAATTTTCACCCCAGATTCCTCTTTTGAGAGGCTTGTTTGTTCCTTGGGGTTTTTCTGCACCAGGGACTACAGAAGTTGAGGGCATAAAAAACACTTCTGTGGTTTTCCATCTGTAGATTTGAGGGAAAACTAGTTCAAATCCACCACCCTGAGCTACATCATAAATCTCGCTGCAGAAATACGGAGCCTCGGCATTAATAATTAGGAGCTTGCACAACAAAGCGCTGGAATATTTCACAAATGACACAACATCTTGGGATCCAACTGATGCTGTGCACAGATCTGTGTGAAAGTTCTGTGCAGCCAAGGTGGAGAAGCTTTTGCTCCCGTTTTTGCCTTTGGAAGGAGAAGAAAATGGGAAGGAGGAATCAGATTCCATCCTGAAAGCGTTCACTGAGGCTCGAGCGTGGGGGTTTTAAGGTGCCCCCCCGTTAGAAAGTGTTTGTGTGTGCTGAGAGGAAATGATGCCAATTAATAGTTATCCTTTCCCTGCTTCCCACATCTTGAATTCATTCCCACTCAGCCAAGCTGCTTCCTATCAGGCTTCCACACAGAAGAAGAAAGGATGAGCTGGGCTGTGACGGAACATGAGCAGTGCTGGTCCCCAGGGGTCCGTGTCCCTGAGGTTTGAGGGCTCTGGGCTGTGAGATGACAAATGTAACTTCACAGTTGCTCGTTCGTGCTCCAGCAGAGGTTTGTTTTGGGTGTAGACATTTCCCTGCAACGAGGCTGAGATCTCACCAGCTCTTGTGTGAATATTCTTCACCTTGTTTCTTTGTTTTGTTTTGGGTTTGTTGTTTTTTTTTTTAATGCAGTTCAAAGTAATTGGAGGGCTGGGGATATTTTGAATAATGTTATCCACCTGGGAAATTATGATCTTGGATTCATTCAATCAAATATTATCAAGATTAAGAGGGAAAATAGCTGAGCTTGTCAGTCACAGGAAATTGTGTAGCAGCCTGGGCTCAAATCCATCACCTGGAATCAGGAGACTCTGGCAGGGTGTTCTTCATTCACCAGCAAGAGGCATCACAGCAAGATCATTTAACTGTAATTCATCAATTTACCAGGCTACTCAATTAAGGGTGGGGTGGAGAGAGGATGAAGGGAGTGATTCTGCCTGTTGTAATGAATCTTTGACCACCTGAGGACTTTTTCTCTGTTGTGTTTCACGTTGCCTTGAAGGCCTCATTAAAAGGCAAAACATAATCACAAGTACTGAAGGATTAAAGGTGTTACTGAGTTACAGCTTTTGCTCTGCCTGGTTTGTCGCTGAGCCGGGCCTGACAGCCGTAGTCTGAAGAGGTCCCGGAGCTTCTTGGGTGGTGACCTGCAGAAAAATGAGTGAAGTAAAACTCTGTGCAGCCAGGAGTAAAGGGATGGGCTTTTACAGGCCCATCTCAGCTCTGTTCTTCCCACGTCTGTGGTCTGACCCCAGACTGGTTGGTGGAGCAGTTTGGGAGTGTGGTGCAGCCTCTGATTCTGCTGTGAGTGGTCCTGTTTGGCATCAGCTGTCCTGGGACCGTGGCAGTGTCATTCCAGGGCTGGCTGATGCCCTTCATCCGTCTCGAAGAAAGAAGCTGGGCTGTGGGTTTCTTTATGATCATGGTATTTTAGGCATTTCCCTGCTCCTAAGTACATCCAAATGCTGATTTTTCCCTATGGCTACACCTAAATCTTCAGGTTGCCTCACTGTGGATAGCTCACTGCCTGGGATCTCTGCTCAGATCCACATCAACACTCCCTTGTTTTGCCCTTACAGTCAACATCAGTGTGTTGTTTTCCTACAAAATGAGCCCCGGTCTCATCCAACCACCCACGTGTTTGTATGTTTTTGCCACCCCAGTAAGTTCTGAAGCCGTCAGCCCTGTCTGAGCCAAGCCTGCCCAAGAGAGCCAGGGCTGCAAGGGTTATTTGAGTTGCATAAGTTCATGGAAAACAGGCAGTCAGGCAGGAGGGATAACCCAGGTACTCCCTGAGCCCGGGGCAGAGGTGCAGCTCCAGCCTGCATGAGCGGGTACCTCACAGTCCCCATGAGGGAGAGAGATCTTCCAGCTATTTCAGGAGATCTGTCAACCGGAGCCAGAGCTCTGTTGCCCTGGTAGACCTTCAGGCCCGTGGAAGCCAGTCCCTGTTTGCAGTAAAACTGGTTTTTAGTGTAAGTGCAGTGTCACAGTTTGGGCAAAAGAAGCCCCGAGAGAGGTGTAGCTGCTTGTCTGCTGTCTGCAGAAACACAGCAAAAGACTTCAGCAAGTCCAAGCACTCCAAACCAGGAAACGTTTCCTCCTGTGTGGGTTTCTCCCGTGTCCCATTGTTTTCTTTCAACAAAAGCAAAAGAAAAGAAGGATTCATTTGAATTTAATGCTAAAATACCTCCAAGGAGATGAAGCAAAAGGAAAGGTTAGCAGGAGGAGTAGGTGGAGATTAAAAACACATTCTTTCCCTTGTTGTCCCTTGCACACACGTTACACCTGATCCCTTCTGCTTGTGCAACATGGGAAAACTGAATAGCAAAGGAAACAATACGAATCAGGATGAAAGGGAGAAAAAAAGAGGGTGAGTCAAGTCTACTCCTGCTTATCAGGACCGAGGGGGAGCCTGCCTGGTGCTCATGACAGATCTTTGCAGGAAAGATAATGCATCAGGTTGACTTATGAGATAGGCTACGAGGTAGGAAAATTGCTGGTAGGTACTTGAATGGCTCTGACTGCACAGAGTGAATTGGAGTCACAACAATTTCCCTAAAGCTGTGGAGATTAGCATAAAAATACCAAGGAAGTCCAATCTTTGAATTTTTATCTGCTTCAGCTCGAGAGAGTCAAATAGGGGCGTTACAGAAGTGCCATCCATTTGAATCAATTGTCGCTGCAGCTTTTGTGGAAAGGCTGCATCTGGGTTTATTGATAACGTTGTTGAGGTGCTCAGAAACACAAGTGTGTTGGGTTTATTTTCCCTTTGGTAACTTATTCTTGTTTCTGGCGTTTTGTTAAAGTATGTTTTTAGTTCAGGTCTCCTCTGGAGATCTCTGCTGAGCAGAGCATTGGTAACAGAGATTCTCTGTACGTCCATATCATCTTCCCTCCAAGAGTTTGCTATAAAACTGAATTTGTGCCGTTTCTTTCTTGTAAATTTTAAGGTGATTTTATTTGTTGGAGAAGAGAATCGAGGAATTTTGATTTACCGACCTTCTGCTGTGAGGCTTTGCTAGGTGCTTTTTGTTTTTTTCCACTTTGTTAAACCACATCAGCTGAAGTGCAAGTTTAGTGGCCAAAACTTCCTGTTGATCTCCATCGTACTGTTGCTTCAACCATTCTACTTCCTCTGCTGCTCTGCTGACTGTGCAGAGAACATAGAAAAGCAGCCTGGAGAAGTGAACCCGCCTGAAAAGTAACCTTATATATGAAATTTCAGGTTTGGGGACAAGTGTTTTAGGTTGTGGAGGTCTCCTGCTGTTAAAGAAACACCAGGGAAGGTCCACCCAGCAAAAAGGGGCTGTGTCTGGGAGCCCTGAACTTCAGCCTTGCGCTCAGCTGGTTTGAAAAACTGCTTTTTAGGAGCTGTGGCCAATGACTTCACCGTTTAGCCTTTGTTCTCATCTTTATAAACAGTTCCTGCACCTAAGGAGGTGGTTGTTGAGGATTAGTCATTGGGTTTACGGCTCTTTGAAGATGGCAAGTGGTGTGTAACAGCTCCATGTTTATTAATGGCCTGGCTTAATATGCTTAGAATGATTTTACAGCTGAGTTCTGATACTTCATTGATCTCATCCAGCTGTGCCAGCTGCTGACACCCAATTCCCTGGCCCATCATACCTGATCCATGGGCTGGAGCAGGAAGCTTTCCCTCTCCTTCCTCCCTCCAGCAAATTCTGCTTCCACTGGCCTCCTGCCACAGCATACGCCAAGTTTAAATCTGGTTCTGTGTTTTTGGCTTCGTTCCTCCTAAATGTTTTCAATTTTCTTGGCTTTAACCGATCCCAGTGGCATCTTTTTATGATGCACTTTATTCTACTGCTTCAAGTGCAACAACACTCCTAAAGTTCAGCCTATTTTTAATTACAAAAAAAAAAAAAGGAAAAAAAAAGGGAAAGTGTAGTATTATTCTGTCACTGGTGGGAGAAAGGGAGGATTTTTCTTCATCTTTGAATGTGATTGAGTTTAAAGCTTGACATACGTAGTGGCTTTAGTGGAACTCTGCTGTAATTGGAAGGGCAGATTATTGTTTGTTCTTGCTCTCCTGGGAGCCAGGGCTGGTATTGATTAAACATGAGTATTGCCACATGTTGGAGGATCTCAAAGTACTTCGGGACTGGTGAATGAAGACTTGGAGGAGATCATTCCTTTACTGATGAGGAAGCTGCAGCAATTTTCCAAGGCTCAGACTGAGGTAACATTTGCTGAGGACAATTCCTGAGCCCTAGGATGTATGTACTGCTCTAGGTCAGATCCCTCACCACTCCAGCTGGAGAGGTTTCCGTGTTTATTCTCCAGTTTGCCCCTCTCTTTGACTCTGTTTAGCTGCACTTTCACCCTAAAAAGCCTCTCTGCCTGGTTCTGTTGGGTGGGATTTCAGACTGACACGGGTGTGTGAGCCCGTGTGTTTCTGTGGAGTTTGTGTGTGCAGGGTTTATGGGGAGGGAGACAAGGGATGGGAGGAGGGCAGGGGGTGTGCTTGGGGTTTGTGGGAGTGCTCTCTCTGTCATGGATGGCTTAAATAATATGCTTAATGAAGTAGGTTTTGCCACTTTTCATTCTACTCGAGCGGTCGGCTCTTCCTTTGCATGAGAATAGAACTTAATGGTGTTTAAAGTTCTGAATACCTGAAGACATGCTGAATAGAGAGGAATTGGTTCTATTTATAGGCTGCAGAATTCCTTTGTACAATAAACCAGTTTGTTTTAATTTAAACTGTGCATTCAGCACCTTTAGCTTTGTTTTATTTAACTACAAGCTTGACATGCCTTTTTCCTGCATTCTAATTGTTTTTTAAATTTGTGACATAAACCCTAAGTGCAATTAAAAAGTCAGGCTAGTCATTAAGAAACTTCATTTACCATTTTTAACATCAAATGTGTTGACTTGCATAGTTTATTAATTTTTACAAATGCACAACTGTAAAAGTAGGACAGCTTTGCAGTTCAGGCAAGGGCCTGGTTTATGGAGAAATAAGCCTGTGTTGTTCTCCACCAGCAAAATTCAGCCTTTCATTAAGGAAAAAAAAAAAACCAAAACACAAGAGATGCAAAGAGAGTTTAAATCGACCAGAATTGAAGTATTTTGCTCTGTTTTGCGTCGATAAATTCTGTATCCCAGGGAGAAAAGGTGGAATTGTTGAAGAAGGATTGGCAGACATGTTAGCAGTAGTGTTCCTCAAGGACTGGCATAAAGAGCACTGTTAATCGAGGTATTGACTAATGATAGAGCAGAAATTATTTGATTTGGAGATGTCATCAAAAGAGGGAAAACAGGAGATCCCAGGAGAAGAACAACTGACTTTAGGACTGTTTGTCTGTAAGCAAATGTGAGTCCTTGTAATGCAGACTCTGATGGGGAGCTGGGGTTTCTGTGTGGGAATTGGAATGTGTTAATCAATCATGGGATAATTCTGATACACACCAGGATCACATTTGTCAACAGAGTTATTTCCACTAGTGACAAGTGAATGCAACACTGCAACAGGTTTTAGTGAGGCATTGCTTAAAATGCACTCTGCATTCCTTGTCCACAGGAGAAAGATTGATTTCAGCTGTAAAAAGTGCAGGGGAGGGTATCTGCTAGAAATGATATGGAGAACAGGGAATCTGGTTCCCAAAATGATTAAAGGAGCTTGAATGGTAAGGTGGTGACAAAAAAAGGCAGAGAAAAATGATATTCCTTCTCTATAAATACATTGGTGTAAATACCAGAGAGAGAGGAGAGTTATTTAAGTTAAATGACAAATCTGGCACAAGAACAAAAGGCTCTGAAAAAGTTTAGGCTGGAAAAGAGCAGAATAGACTCCAACTAAGGGAGCTGCTTGAAAAGCCTTATAATGGGAATTGTGTAAAGGGCTAAAAACCTGATTGCTGTGAAGATGGAGGCTGATAAATGTATTAATGGGATTGTGCAATGTGGTTGACTTCAGTATTAAGGGATCAGACTCCGGATTTCCGGTCCTGTGCTTTAGCAAATACACTTAAGAGTCCTGCAGGTAGGAAAGAAAAACATACAAGGCTTTATTTTAAGGAATATTTTCATTATGATTCAGCTTGGAGCCTGTTCCTCTGTTTCTAATGCACTAATAACAGAATTGAGAAAGGAGGAAATATCCTTCTGCACTGGGAAAAGCAGCAGCTGGCACCTGTTTCCCTGTTTTAGTGGTGGGTTTTGGCAGCAGGCCCGCACTGCTCAGATATATATATTTTTTAAATTTTAAAGCCTTTGAGTGCATTTGTAGCGAAGTTAGGCCTTGAAATAGATTGTGCTCAGAATGCTGACAATTATTTGTTATTATTTACCTTTGTGGTGATGCTTTTAACAAAACTTGCAGCACTTAAAGCACAGGAGTGTTTGTTATCGATCCCGGTGTTCTCGTTATTGATCCCCATTCCCCCCCCTTTACAAATAGTCCCCGGATTCCTTGTTACGTTGCTAAAATCCCAATAAATAACACCAACTGCCTTTTTGGCAGAAGACAGCAGTGATTTTATCAAAGACGGGTGCCAAGGTGTTTTAGCACAGCGTAACTTTGATCCCAGGGGGCACTTTATGCTTGGTATTTCCAGGCGGTTTGTTTTGATTCATCCTCCGTTCTCAAGCCTTGGCTGCGATCAGTAGCTGGGCCTTCCCTCCATCCTGAAGCAGAGATGTTCCCTGTGGTTCCAGAGGGATTCTGGTTGGAGTTGGCTGGCTTTGAAGGGGTGCTGGGAGGGTACAGGAGAACCTCGGATGCGCATCGGAGCGTTCCAACGCGGCTGAGGGATGAGGGGGCTCGTTCCAGCACCTCTTAAGCTTTTATTATGAAGGTCTCTGAATTTTAGTTGAGGGACTGTGTGGATCTCTTAGAAATCCTTACTAGCAGACTGGGCATTTTGGCAACCTGGAAGAGCACGGAGCAGCTCAGTTGGCTTTTTCCTGGCTGGGGGGATTGCGGGCAGGTGTTCTTGGAGCCCACCCGGCCTTCACCCCGACATTCTACACTCTCCTTGTTACTCGAAGGCCTCATCTGTATCAGAATTGTGTGACAGCAGGGCCAGGGGAGTGACTGTTCCCCTGTGCTCAGCAGTGGTGAGGTCACACCTTGAGTGCTGTGTCCAGTTCTGGGCCCATCAGTTCAAGAAGGAGACGGAGGGGCTGGAGCGTGTCCAGGGAAGGGAACGGAGCTGGGAAGGGGCTGGAGCAGCAGGAGCGGCTGAGGGGGCTCAGCCTGGAGAAAAGGAGGCTCAGGGGGGACCTTCTGGCTCTCTGCAACTCCCTGACAGGAGGGGGGAGCTGGGGAGGGGTTGGGCTCTGCTCGCAGGGAGCAAGGGACACGACAAGAGAACGTAGCCTTAAGAGGTTCAGGTTGGCCATCAGGAGGAATTTCTTCACAGTAAAGTTGGTCAGGCACTGGAAGGGGCTGCCCAGGGAGGTGGTGGAGCCCCCATCCCTGGAGGTGTCCAAGGAAGGAATGGACGTGGCACTCAGTGCTCTGGGCTGAGTGACAAGGTGGGGATCAGGCACAGGTTGGACTCCATGGGCCGGGAGGTCTTTTCCAACCTAAATGATTCTGTGATCTCTGTTCAGTCTGGGGGCTTGACCATAACTGTCTCCAATGTCCAGCATGTTCTCACTGCCTTCCATGTGTGCTTTTTATTCACTTTCTCTATCCAGGATACAAATGGCAGATGGTTTTTCCTGTTTGCTTTCAAGGTCCTCTTATTGGAAGCTTTCAGCTTCTCAAACTAGTTTGCTTAATTGCCTCAACTTTCCTCTTTGGAACCGAAAACCTTGAGGGCCTGCTTTTATATTGCTTAAACCAAATCAGTTTGTGGGAAATAGGCTTGAATTGAGTGATCACAAGCAGCTTTTATTACAACACCCTCACTATTTGCCAAAAGTCTACAACAGAATCACCTCTGGTTTGCTCAGTGCCTATTTTGTGTAGAGGTCAGTCGGCGATTACATCTCGGACTTAGAGGGCCCCGCTGTTGGTATTTGTTCTTCCTTCTATATCTGGAATTTAAGGCTCCCTAATCAGCCAATTCCCAGGAGTATTTCTTTCTCTCTCTAGTCATTTTTAAAAGCTCTCTGCACACATCCAAATCCAGTGGTGGGGTCTCCCGTGGACCTCTAACACAATCCCAGCAGACAGCCTTTTATAGTCGTTTCCCAGAGTGACTCTAATCCAGAACAACCGTTTTCTGCCTGCTATCACTTTGGATTTCCAGCAAACACGGATGATTCACTCAGCTCACAGAAAGAACTGTGGAACAGTGTCCCAGAAGATTATTTAAAGAGAGTTTTGGGAGTGGATTTGGAGTGACCATGGTACCGTGCATGCTCAGATCTGACTTTGTCTGGGGGCTTTGAGGGTGGGTTTTTCCCTTACCCACCTGCGTGTTTCCCAGCTGCCTTCGCTACATGATGACAATAATTTCCAGCAGATTGTTTTCCTGACAGGGAGGAATTATCCCTGGTTTACATTGTGGTAACTGAACCCGGGGACAAATGGAACAGCTGGCTTAAGCACAGGTCTGTGCGAGCAGAGCCTGCACTCCCCGAGTCTTCTGTCTTTTCAAGCATTCTCAGCAACCTGGCAGCTTGTCAAGGCCCCTCAAATTGTGTGGACTCGAGGGTGAGCCGAAGCACTGGAGACTCACAGCCTGGAGTCTGGTAGGCTGGTGCTACAAAGCACACGCTGAAAAGGCTGCTTTTCTACTTTACCAAGCTGCTTGGTTTGCAGTCACTTTTAATTTAAGTTTAGACAGTGCCGAATGCTTAATTAAAAAACAAACCAAAGGGAAGTGCTTTAGGTAGACAAGAGTGCTGCAGTTACAATGTGGAGGTGCTTGGGGATTATGATATACACAAGTGAAATGATTGTTTTTGTTAACTCCTGTTATAGTTCAAATTATGGAATATTTAGTGGAACAGAATAAGCTGTTGCCTGCCAGCTTTTTCATACCAGTGGTTACCAGATGTGCCTGTATTTAGGACCTTGCCATCTGTTCCAGAGTGGAATTTGGGGGTAGTTTAGTTATTTAGTTATTTCTTCCTTGGGTATCTCTGGAGAACTTCAAAGCATGTGTTTTGAGATGAAGGGGGAGCATGGTTAGCTGCAATACTCAGGGAATTCCAGGGAATTTTACAGAGGTGCAACTGGTTCCTCTGTGCAGCAAGGCCTGGAAGGGGAAGGAGCTTTAAGCAAAGAGGCAGTGCTGGTATTTTGTGCCATTACTCAGCCATTGCCAAGATCCACTTGGAGTTTTGCTTGGCTGTCACCAGGCTGAGCTGCTGCTTCCTGCCTTGGATCACATCTTTCTGAAGAGTTGATGAAATTTCCAAGAGTATTGCATTGTGGAAGTCTCTTCATGGGATTTTTTTGGTTTTTTTTTTTTTATTATTTCTGTAGATAAAATTTGCTTAGCTAATTTCTTTTGGTGCTGGATTGGTGTAGAATAGCTATGAGCTGTTACAGACAGAAGGGGAAGGAAACCTGCTCTACCTTTCCCTGCTCATGCCACATGGAGCTCCACCAAAGCCAGGAGTGACCTGTCCTACTGAAATTCATTTGCTGGTCATTTTGGGGATGGGGAAAACCATATTTTGACCAACGAACTACTTGTGAAAGTACTAATAGCAGCCTCTGGTTGCTAATGAACTGGGACATACTGGGGGAGGAGGGAAAGCTCCATTGTGTCTCTACCCACCCAGTATCTCATGGTTTATTTGTCACCACTGCCCTAATCTCTCATAACTTGCTTCCATGTTGCTGAAATATGAAAATTACCCTTTTTAGGCATTGTGGTTCTTGCGAAGGAAAAAACATGGTGTGTCTATGTATGGTTTTATAAACAAAGCATGATGGCAGGGGGGTGAAAAGAGCTGGTCTTTAAGGTCCCTTCCAACCCAAAACCACTCTGTGATTCTGTGGTAACATAGCCATTTGATTAATTTATCCAGAGTGTTTCTTTTTAGTCAAACATCTGGTGGAGCAATTTGACATGCTCCAAGGGTGATCCTTGATATTCCACTTTGAACAAAACCTTCTACCCCATTTCTTGCCTTGTGAGTTCTCTTTTACACAGCCAGGTGAAATAAAAACACTAACTGCACCCTCATTAACAAGGGAACAGACATTTCGTTCCCTCACCCCATGTAACCACCAGGCAGTGTCCTCCAGCATCTTGCCAAAAGTTTCCACTGCTTTTATAGACTTATTTTCTTCTGCTACATGATCTGGTTCCCCTGTGCAGGATGCTGATAGTTCTTGGGGTTTGGTCTTTGGATCTCAACCAGAATTAGGATTTGGGAGGGAAAGGCCTTTATGTCTATGTGTCCATTCCTATGGTAACTTTTCCTTTCTTGGTGGCCTCTGAGTGTTCCATTTTGATGTTCCAGCCCTTGCTCTGCTTTATGCCCAGCAGTGGGTGTGTTGTTACAATACTCCTTGTGCCCATGGAGTCTTCAAAAGTGCTTTATTTAACTGTCCTGAGATGCCTTCACCTACCCCTGAAATGCAGCTACTTAAGCTGCAAAGCCTGGCAGCTGCTCCAACAGCAGGAGCACCACCAGGCCGCTGCTTTTAAGACACAAAGTAAGGAAAGGAAAAAAAAAATAATTCCATATCCATTAAAAAACTGCAGGGAGAATGTAAATTGTCAGAATGTAATTACCTAAACTGGAGTTTGGCCAGCATTCCAGATTAACATTTCCTCTCAGAGCATGCCATGGGGTACCTGATGGCCAAAAGAAGTGGGAGTCTCAGCAGGATTAAAGACTGAGATTTGCTGTGTAGTCTTCAGTAGTGGCTGAGAGATGTAGATAATCTATTTAGCACCTACAGCACCCTGGGGCTAAAAAGTGGCTGAATCCTCTGAAATCCGATAGGAGTGTCTGAGGTTAAGAGTGCGGTCTGAAAACAGTTCCATGGAACTTGTAAAATCCACAGATGGTCCAGCCTTGGCTCACTGTCTCCTGTGGAAGGGAGGAGAAAGAGGTTAAAAAAGATGTACCAAAAGGATTGCAGCAGGGAAAAGATGGAAGCTCAGGGCTCTCCACCCAGATTGTTCCATGTTTTTCTGGGGTTTATTTCAGGCCATGGAAGTGTGCCATGGATATGTGCATTAGCTGGCTCTGAACCTCCTTTAATACCTGCTTGAAATGACTCAGTGTAATTTAGAGCAGATTGGAGACACCAGGATGCAAGACATGCTTAGGAGGAAGTGGGATGAGGAACAGGGAATTCAGTGTGGGTAAGGAAAAAAGGGAAAGTGGGGAGACAAGAGAGGAGGAGGACACAAAGGTGTGATGGCATTCACTGTGTTCAGTTGCAGCTACCAACTGTGGAGCTACTTAAAATGTAATATAAGGGAGATTCCCAGCATGAAATAATACAGAGATTTCTAAAGAAGGGGCTCTGTGAGCAGAATCCCAGAATGGTTTGGGTTGGAAGGGACCCTAAAGATCATGTCATTCCACCCCCTGCCATGGGCAGGGACACCTGCCACCATCCCAGGTTGCTCCAAGCCCCATCCAACCTGGCCTTGGACACTTCCAGGGATGGGGCAGCCACAGATTCTCTGCCCAACCTGTGCCAGGGCCTGCCCACCCTCACAGCCAGGAATTTCTTCCTAAAGGTAGAACAGAAGGAGCCAAATCTGAACTGCAGCTGCTTTTTAGCTGGCTTTCCGTTCCACCTGCAGCCTTCCATACAGCAGGATTAGTATTTTTAGAATTCCACTGCTCTGTCAAATTCAACTAGAAGGCACTACAGAATTTCAAAGTCTTTAACAGGACTGGCACTATGCATTGAGTCTGTTGCTTTGGGAAAACAGGTTGAGAAGCTGGTAGGAGTAAAAAAACTTCTCCCTGCCAGGAAGGAGTCAGGCAGCTTTCTCTGCAACTTATTTTCTTCTTTAAACTATTATTCATCATAGGTTATAGACTCTGTCCTTTAGGATCCACTTCTGATGTGGAAATTTTATGTGTATTCTTGAATACTGTCTATGAAAAAGCAAAAGCCCAGGCAGCAGGAAAGTTGGAGAATGAGGGTGTTTTTGTTTTCTGTTGGGATATCCAGAAGGCAGCAGAGCAGTGGATTTTTTCACTTGGTGGAAGGGAAGCTGAGAACTCCCCTTTTAACACTGATCTCCTATTAGAGTAAGAAGGGTAAGCACACGGAGAAGGGGATTAAATCTGAAGGTGTCTCCATCAATATAATCTGTAACAGCCTTGATAGCTCTTTCTGAAAGAGGGACTCGCCACGCCGGCTGCTGATCCTGACAGCTTGTTTTCCTTGGGGAGCTGGGAGGAGAATTGTTCCCTCGAGTTGTGTCCTGAAGTGCATGTTCTCCGCTGGTATTTCTTCCTCAGTGAGGTCCAGAAGGGAATTACTGCCTCCCCATTTCCCTGCTGCAGAGCTCCAGGTAGCTCGGGCTGGAATACCAAACCCCAAAGCCAGAGTGGGAACAGATGTGTGTGGTAGGGACAGCGTGGGTGTGCTCAGCGATTCGGATGTTAATTTTATCTTTATACCGTCTGATGCAGCCATGGTCTTTTATTTTTTTTTTAATTAATTTTTTTTTTTTGTTTGTTTTACCTGAAAAAAGTATGAAAGTATTGTTCCTTTGAGCTTTCGGACCCGCAGTGCCTTTTCCTGCCCTTCAGAACAGCACGTTCCCTGCAAGGGAAATTGGATTTTGTATTGTTTATCAAAGGGTAGACCTGTGCCCCCTCCATACCCCTCTCTGGCTTTTCATCTCAGAATAAAAGTTAGTTTCTCCTTGCATTCTCCACACATGTGTAAATGACTGTTAAAAAGTGCAGAGAGACCGAAAAGTGTTTTTTGGGCCGCTTTGAAGTGCTCATGTTTTATTAAAGCTGAGATTCCTGGAGCTTTGTGGCCAGAAAACACACGACCCTCTCTGCTCCTGGAGATAAAAACCCTGTTTCTCCCTGTGAAAAACTCTCTAATTCCCCCAAAGTTGTCGGTTTGTGTGTTTTGGGGTGGGATTTGGTTCCCATAGATACAAATGTCTTTTGTGGAGTCCCTACAATATAAAATTAAAGTGCACAAACAGAGGATTGAACCTTTTTGACGTGGTTTTGTTGTGAGAAGATGCTAGCACTGTTATTTGCCTTTTTTTTTTATTTTTATCCCCCTTATTTCACTATTGCTTTTCTTTCCCCCTTCAGTCACCATCTGTTACATGTTATGTTTGGCACTTGTCGCTGATTTTTACATAGATGCTGTGACTTAACAACCCTTAACCACTGGTAACATTTAACGAACACAGATTTTAAGATACTTTGTTCAGAAAAAGTGGCAATTTGTGCTGTTCACTAAAACCCTCCGGGTTGGATCTGGGCGTTATTTTGTAACAAACTCCAAGCCGTACGGGTAAGTTTATGACCTCAGGATCAGCTTCCAACAACCTCCAGGGAGTTTTGGGGGACTCACAGGGCAGCGTGGCCAGATTGACCTCCATGGGGGCACCTTCGTGGGGGTTTTTGGGGGACTCCCAGGGCAGCGTGGCCAGAGTGATCTCCACTGGGGCACCTCGCCGTGGGTTTTGGAGGACTCGCAGGGCTTCGAGGCAGCTTCGAGCAGCGACAACATGGCGGCTCCTCCCTGAGGGCCCGGCGGGGTGCGAGGGGCAGCGCGCCTTTTAGGCGGGAAAGGCGCCTCGGCGCGGCGCGCCTGCGCAGTGGCGGGAGCCGAGCTGGGCGAGCTTCGGCACTTCTCGCCAGGCCGGGGTCTCCCCGCCCCTCGGCCCTTCGGCAATCTCCGCCCTCGCTTCGGCAATCTCCGTCCCGCCTCGGTTGTCTCCGCCCCTCCTTCGGCTATCTCCGCCTCCGCTTCGGGTACCTCCGCCCCCTCTTCGGTTATCTCCGCCCCTCCCTTCGTTAAGTTCCGCCACCACTTCGGCAACTTCCGCCGGTTCGGTCGGAAATGGCCGAAGACGTGCGAGACCCAGCGGTTTAAGGGGAGAAGACCGGCCGGCTTCTCGGAGCGAACCAAGTGTGTCCGGCGCGGAGGGNCCGCCGGGAGGGCGAACTGAGGGCGCCGAGAGGTAGGGGCGGACCGTACCACGGACGGGGAGAGGGGGAGGGAGGGGGG
>VXBX01005260.1:41350-77608 GCA_013400415.1 Scytalopus superciliaris
GTTGTGGGGGTCTCCCAGAGCGAGGGACACTATGGAAAGGAGGGTCCCCAAAAGACTGAGGGGGCTGAGAGGCGTTGTGGGGGTCTCTCCCAGAGCGAGGGACACTGTGGGTAGGAGGGTCCCCAAAAAACTGAGGGGGCTGAGAGGCATTGTGGGGGTCTCTGCCAGATTAAGGGACACTTTGGGGGGGTCCCCCAGGGCTGGGGGTCCACATGGCAGGAGGGCTGTGGTGGCATTTGGTGCCCAGTCACTGCTGGCAGGCTCCAGCCTTCCCTCCTGCAGCCCCCAAGGGTCCCCACACCCCCTTTCCCCCCTGCCTGTGGATCCCCAGTGCTTCAGGGGGCTGTCCTGTGCCCCCTGGCCGGTGCAGCCCCTTCCTCACACTCAGTCCCTGGGTCGTGGTCCCTGTGGTTCCTGCTGGGGCTTTGCCTTGGGAGGTGGTGAGGACAGAGAGCAGAAAGGAGGAGGCTGTCGCCTCTCTGGGCTTCTCAGCGCTGCTGGTGTTGTGCTCCTGCGAGTTGTTTGCTGAAGTTGAGGTTCGTGTTACTCTTTTTTTCTTCCCAGCTGTTTTCCCCCACATGAGGTCTCTTCTTGCTCAAAAAACACCGGGGTCTTAAACTCTACCAAAAATTTTACCAGCGTGGGGATAATACATTACTGCTGGCAGCATAACACCCTCTTATGTTGGTCCAAGCCCAAACAATTTGGAGCCTGGAGGAGCTGGAAATGCTTCAGATGGTATTAAGAATTCACAGAGATGCTGAGAAGCACTTTAGATACGCTGTTCTGTGTTAAAATCCAAACACTGAGAGCCTCAATGACTACTTTGTGACCTCTTGTTGCCTTTGTATGCATCTGATAAATCCTGTGTGTTGATATCACGATATGATAACTTGCCTTTAAAACGTCTGGGTTTCTGTGCTGCAAGACTCACATGTGTACAAAGAAGATTAAATAACTTTGTTTCCTGAGAGGAGTGTCACATGCAGGTGATTATCTTACAGATATTTCTGTTCTCATGGAGGAATCTTTGATATCTGAGATAGTACCGTCTTGGAAGGAGGGGTGTGTTTTGCACGTTGTTGGCTTTTGTCAAGTTCTGAGTAATCCTCTGCCCATTTCTATGCAGAAATAGCATCAGAAATGAACCACAGTCTGATAAAGTGATCATGGGGAGTGAGATTGGTCTCCCCCTGACAAATCCCTTAACTTCATGTACCATCTGAGAGCCCAGTTGTTACACACAGTGTTATCTGTATCCACCCTTGGCTTTGGGATGCCTCTTCTGTTCTGTTTTTTATTCCAGAACTGGGAGTTTGCACTGGTTCAGGCTCAGTGTTCAGAGGTTCTGGAGCAGGGCTAATTGTCTGTCTTCACTGAGCAAAGTTTTCCAGCAGCTCAGCTGTGGTACAGACAGGTCTTGAACTTCTTGATGTCTTACTGCAGAAGGGAAGGCCAAAACAGTTTTCTGGAATTCTCTGATTTTTCAAGTGGGGACTGTTAGCTCTCATGTTTGTTTACACGTGGGGATGGATTTTGGCAGTTGTCAAGTCAGAGCAAAAGCAGCAAATGCAGAGAACAAGAGAAACATGATTGCTGAATTGCTTTCACTTAAGCTGTGCCTCAGTGATACATGGCAAAATTGGAAGGTTGTTTTTGTACTGTTCAGGTGGAGTGGGAAATATCATCATCATCTCTCCGTGGATATTTGTAGCATGGAGCTCTGGGAGTGTCCAGTTAATGAGCTGAACGTTGCTGATGTGTTCCCAGATTTTGCTTGCTGCTCCTGAGTCTGCTCTCCATCACCATTACATCTTGAAATGCCATGACACCCTAATCTTAGGTTTTTTGGCTTTCTCTCTCCTTCTGGCTGTGTGTCTTTTGTATGTGTTTGGGTGTTTTTTTCCTTCCACTCTCTGCTGCCTGATTTTTTCCCCCCTTGCTCTTTGACTCCCATTACCTCTCCCAGCTGCCTTGCCTGTTTTCCCAGGGCATTCCTTCTGCTGCCCACAGCAATGATTTCACCAGAGTGGGAATTGCAGCTTGTTACCTGTTTGATGCCAAGATCATGGCACTCCATGGGGAACTGACTCCTGGTCCAGAGTCAATTTTGCTGCTTTGGAAACCCCACAGAAGCTCTGAACCTTGTGGTCATTGGCTCCTGTTTCCTGGTCAGCAGATAGATTTTTCCAGTGCTTGCTGTCTCATTTATTTACCTATTTTCTCTGCTAAACACCCCTTTTTTGGGAGGGCAGGAACAGACTGTGAACACTTTGAAGCAGTTCCTAACACAGGGATTTTAAGAAGGAATTTTTGGTGTTACTCCAACAGGCGAAACCCAGAGTGGGATTCCTATGTCTTAACCACCCAAGAAGCGAAATATTTGGGGGTTTTGTTTTTCTTGTGAATAAGGCAAGTGATACCCATCTTTTCAGTCCAGAGTGGTGTATCTCTGCTAGGGTGTGGCTTGGTGGTGGGGATAGCATTCCCATGGGATTTGGGGACACAGCTGGGACTGCCAGTTGTCTCGTACAGCCCGTGCTGACACAGGCTGTGCTTGCTGGGCTAAAACTAGCATGAGTATAGAATGGATATGCCTGCAGTTCTGTGGCTGCAATTCAGATATATTCTCAAAAGCAGAGTTTTCTTCTTGGAGAGCACTTGAAAGTGCTGCTCACTGGGGCTTGTCGTGGTTGAGTTTGGCTCCTGCAGCTCAGCTGGCTGTTTGTCACATGCAAATGGTGGTGGTGGATGTTGCCTGAGAAGAGGTGCAAAGCCAATTTGAGGTTTTGGGGTTTGTTAGGAAGGGTGAAGACAGAAGCCTGTGCAGCTCCGTGGCTCGCAGCAAATCGATCCCTGGGCTGCCTGGGCGTAGGAAGCCTCCAGCGCTGGCCCACCAGGTAAATTGATGTTATTACAGCACTTGCAGGGCCAGTTTTGAAGTGCAAATTGAAATCCCGTTTTTTGTGAAGTCATTGCTCTTAGTTAATTGATGCCTGTTACCGGCAAGAGCTGTTTGGAGGTCTGACTAATCCCTGTCAGATGGAAGAGGGCAGGACTAGGTTGGACACTGGGAAGGAATTACTGACTGTGAGGGTGGACCTTGGCAAGGGTTGCCCAGAGAAGCTGTGGCTGCCCCATCCCTGGGAGTGCCCCAGGCCAGGTTGGACAGGGCTTGGAGCAACCTGGGCTAGTGGGAGGTGTCCCTGCCCGTGGCAGGGGTTGGAACGAGGTGATCTTTAAGGTCCCTTCCCACCCAAACCCTCCTGAGATTCTGTGATTTGTCCCTGCTAATTCACAGTAAATGGACATGAGTTTCTCAGGACTCTTGGCATAACCAATAGCACTACAAAGTGACCCATCCCTCACTGATTAAATCAACTGAAATACAGAAAATTGAGACTTATAAAGCAATCAAAGCAATCCTCTTTTGTTTTTTTGGGTGGGACGAACCCTAACAGTCCAACAGATAATCTGGATACAAAGGACTTTTTTTTTAAAAGGCACGTGTTTTAATGAGTCTTATAATTTCTTAGTTCTTACAGTAAGTTTCTTAAATGGTTGGAATCTTGTTGCCTGCAGTCGGGGGTGTGTGTTTTCACTGCCTACCCCCTGCCTTCCCCTCTACCCATTAATTTTGGTGCATTAAGAAAATGTGTCACTTTTCTAATGCAAATGGCTACCCAAGAATAGTATCAGAACATGGGATTAACCCACGAACTCTAAGAAACCCTCTCAAGTTTCTTCTAATAGAAAATGTTAATTACATTCCCCAGTGCATAAGTAAGATTTTTATTCCCTTATTTTGTACAGTGTCCAGCTGGTTAGTCTTTTACCTGTCGTGTCTCATAAAATGCTTTCTTTCATGATTCAAAATACTTCCAGGTATCTTCTCATCTGACTTTAATCTTAGGGACAGTGACAGTGCAGGGAGCCTGAGGTTTGTTTTTGCTCCTGCTGTGTTTTGGTACCAGCCTTTGCCTGAAGTGTGTATTCCAGCATCTGACTCTGTGGGATGATGAGCTGTCGTGCTGTTTAGTGCTGCCCTTCAGTGTAACGTAGTCATCTCGAGTCTGTGCTGGAATACTGGTCATCTGTGGATTCGTTTGGAAGGGAATTAGATTTATTTGAAAGCCAAAATGCCACAGAGCAGGAAATACACTGCTCTACACATGTGTTGCCTTCCTTAAGGAACACTTTTTAACAGGTTGAGTACTTGGTAAATCCAGTCAGGCGGATGATGAATTCAAGTTTGGACACTTAGTGTGGAAATGACATTCTCTGCATCTGTCATCCTCCATTACATTGTTCCACCAACACCTCTCCACTCTCAACGTGAAGCCAAACTTCTCCCCATCCCATAGGCATCCCACCTTCTGGGCCCGGATTGGAATATGATGGAATGAAGCACGTCACTGGACGTGGGAAAGACTTCTTTTCTCTTTTCCCCCCCGTGATCAGAAGCCCCCACATCGTATGTAAGGCAGGGATGAGATTTGTACATGTCTTTTAGTGCTTCTATTACGGGCACGAGGAAGTCATTATGCTGCAGGTCTGCTCTGTGTAGGCACTTAGTGGGAAGTGAATGTGTTCTGGATTGTGTTGGTGTCGAGTGGAGGGTATGCTGTGGAGTTCTGCTGACATGCAGATGATGCCTGGAAAAGGTTGGCATGGAAGCGTTGGAGCTGGTGACAAGAAGAGCTGCCAAACAAGTGGGGAGCCTTGGAGTTGAGAGCAGAGCCTAAATATATAGAGCAACGCTGTGAGCCTCTTCCTAAGGGGTCTGCACAGTCTGAGCAAAGCAGTCCTGAATTCCCTGCCTGAGCCTTTCTGTCTGCAGGGAAACTTGTAAAGGTCTGCGAGTAAAATAGGCCGGAAACCTTTGATATAAGTGGAGTAGTGACATCAAAGCTGTGATGTGTAACCAGCAGGTGGGCAGAAGTCAGGACAGTGTGATCCTGTGTTCCTCATTTAGAGGTAATTCGCTGGCCAGGGATAACACTGACTCCCAGAAATGCATTGTACATCTAATAATATGTGTCAGGGAACAGGTTAACATCGTTCTCAGATAATTAATAAAGATAGCAGTTCCAGAGCAAATGGGAAGGGGAAAAAAACAACCCGTGCATTGTTGAGGAAAGGTATTTCTTTCCTTAGGCATCTCTCCTGGGAAGACCTTGGTACTTGTAAATGATTCTGCCGCCTACCTTGTGTACCTTCATTTTAATGTGGGGATGGAGGAGGAGCCAGCTATCGGAAAACCAGCCAGAGATGGATGCCTTGGAAAGTTGCCACTAATTACTGTGGCGTCTGACAATTAGCTGTTGTTAAACCTTTCCTTGCGAGTTCTCCACGGTGCATCCCGAAACAAAAACAAGGACCTGGAGAAAGGAAAGTCGAGAGCTGCCCTTGTAATGATCTTGTAGGGTGGTTGTTATTTCTTTGGCCTTACTAAAAGGAGAAAATAGAGTTGATTCTGATGTCGTTCCCTTCTAGCAGAGCCAGCCGGATTTGATGGGCCCAGAAGCTCTTTGGTTGTTTTTGTTGCTGGGCTCTGTCATAGTCTGGAAACTTCTTCCACCTCTTACCTATAAAACAGCTTTGGGGCTGCCTTTCCTCATGGGAAAGCTGTAAATCAGTAACCCCTGCAAAGTGTTATTGTTGATGTTAATCGTAGAATTCTTAGCAAAAATCAAGATGTAATGAAAAAGAGTCAAAGAAATCCTGCAGTTGGTTCCTCGCATTTGCCTCCAGGGTCTTCTGACTTTGTCTTTGCTTTGTGGCAGTGATGAATAGCACCAAGCCTTTTGCAAGTGTCTCAAGGGTGTAGTTAGTTAGGAGCAACGATTGAGCTGGAGCTGGCAGGTATCTCCAGGCTTCTGTACTGAGCTAATTTCCCCTCCCACCCTTCAGGGATCAGACCTGCTCTTTCTCGGGAAAGAGAAAGAGGGGACAGTGGTGGTTTTGATTAGAAAGGCCAAGCCACACGATTATTTCTTCCTTGTCAAAGGAGATGTCGGGGAAGATGATTTTACATCAGTTGAGTGTTTTTACCGAGCTTATGTTTCAGATGGCATTGCTCAGGTGGCCGTGCCCAGAGCATCTTCCCGGGCACTTTATACCAGCATGAGCCAGGCTTTGCACCGACTTGCACCTCTGCATAATTCCATTGCCTCGGAAGGAGTGACATGTAATCTCCAGACAGATCTGGAGTCTGTTTTAATGTGCGCCCCTGGTCTCTGGTACAGGCACCGACACGTGAGCCTTTGGGGTACCGCTGGGAGCAGCTCTGGCTGGGACAGAACGTGGCAGCTGTTTGACAAATGTAGTGGAGCAGGAGTTATAAAAAAGCAGCCAAAGTGAATTTCCCCTTCTCAAAACTGATTAAAACAAGAGCAGCATTGCAAATGTTTCTTGTGAGGTCAGCATTGCTTTGCAGGGGAGTCTTGCTTGGGCACTTTGCTGTCCCTGTACCTATTCTTAGCCTGTTTCCCAAAAGCTGTTGTGTGTGCATCGAGGGAGCTCTGTGTTAACTCGTGCTGTGTACAGACTATCTATTTGTGTGGAGCCTTGTGAGGAGAGAGGGGATTATATCCGAGCTTTTCTGCTGCCTCCTCCTGCTTTTGTGCTTTATAACTGCCGAGGAAATGCACGTTTAGGTTTCCATAGTATCTGAGTGCATCGCAGAGCGTGTGTGATGTGGGGAAGTACTGCCTGGTACTTGCTGACACTGACCTTTGAATCTGAGATTTGTGACATGGTAGAACTGGTTTCATAGTTTGCTGCTAGAAGGGTTGGCCTTGGTCCCTCTCCCTCTGTCAGCTCTGCAGTCCCTGTCATTTATATGATGTCTTAGTGAAGTGATTCAGTTCGGTAATTCAACAGCAAACTAAATACTTGTGGGATTTCCAGGGGATATGGAGGGGTTCCCTTAGCACTAGAATGGGGAGAAGGAGCATCTAGAAACTACTCCCCTCCCATTTTTTTTACTGTTAGTTTGCTGTCTTAATGCTCCTGCATTAGGCTATTCCTGTCCTGAGTCCAACCAGCTCTCTCAAGATGTGAGATACAAGCACTGGCAGTGCCCAAGGAGGAGATCCACTCACAGGGCAGGGAGTATCTCTGTGTTTATACATTTTTATCCAGCTCTGGTGCTTTCAGTTTTGCTGTCCCAAGGCTGTGAGAGGCAGATGTTCTGTTCATGTTGTTCAAAAGGCAAATCAAGAAGCAGAAGAGTGAGAAATGGCTTGGTGTTCCTTGGCTGCTGGAGGGAGTGGTTGGGATGGGTGCCTGCTACTTGGGGAAGGCAATGCCAATACAGAATCATAGAATTGTTAAGGTTGAATAAGACCTCTAAAATCCAAACATTATCCCAGCATTGCCAAGGCCACCACTAACCCGTGTCCCCAGGTGCCACATTTGCATGGCTTTTGAACACTTCCAGGGATGGGGACTCCACTGCTTTCCTGGGCAGCCCATTCTAATGCCTGACCACCCTTTCCAGGAAGCAATTGTTTCTAATATCCTATCTAAACCTCCCCTGGCACAGCTTGAGGCCGTTTCCCCCTGTCCTGTCCCTTGTTCCCAGGCAGAAGAGCCTGACACCCCTCCCAACTCCACCCTCCTGTCAGGGAATTGCAGAAATGAGAAGGTCCCCCCTGAGCCTCCTTTTCTCCAGGCTGAGTCCCCCCAGCCCCCTCAGTTGCTCCTGCTGCTCCAGCTTCGTTCCTTTCCCTGGACATGCTCCAGCCCCTCCATGTGTCTCTTGTCTGAGGGTCCCAGAAGTGCCCCCAGCTCTGGAGGTGTCTCAGCAGGGCCAGCACAGGGATGGGCACTGCCCTGGGACTGGGACACACCGTGGCTGGTACAGGCCAGGTGCCATTGGCCTCTTGCTTACCTGGGCACACCTGACTCATGTCCAGCCACTGTCACCAGTACCTTCAGGTCTTTCTCTGCCCAGCACCTTTGCAGACCCTCCCAGTCAGGGTGCTGCTCCAGTGCCTGTGTATGTTCCCTGCAGATCCAGAGTGCTCAGGACCAAGGAGGGTCATTTAATGAAGTGTGTGGGGGGGACTTTTTCGAAATGAATGCGCTGAATGGACAGAAATGTTTGGCTGTTGTACATGACTGCGAAGGTCACCAGAATCTGATGCTCATTTTTCAGCTCTCTTGCTGCTGGGTGCAGCAGTGGGTTTGTGCTGACACACACAGTTCCTCTCAGTGGGGCCTGGACTGGCACTGAAAGGAGAAAACGCCCCGTTTTGAAGGCTCTTGGTAGCAAGACAACAAGAAAAATGTGCATTGGTACAAATCTTTCCAAGACTCAGGGGCTTGTTTTTAAATGCCTCCTTATTCTGAAGTCTTCTCACCATGATTTCTTTTTTTCTGTTATGAAATTAATAATCTCCCTTAGTTCCCATACATGGGAAGGAATGTCTTCATCCTGGCCCAAGCTGAGCTGCAGATGGGATGTGTTTTGGGAACTGTGTTATGCAAAAGCAGAGGGAGAGGAAGAGGAAACAAACAGTTTCCTACTCGCTTTGAAATGTGGTTTTAATGGTTCCTTGGTATTCATGTAATTATTTAATCAGCCGCCTGATCCTTGGGATTATTATTCCTTCAAAGTTGTAACTACGGCAGTAAAGTTATCTTGTAAATTGAAAAGCAGAATTGGCACATGTTGTTTGCTGTATTGAATTTTAGTAATTGTTTGCAATGACCTTTTGGAATCTCAGAGAGAGAATTTGTTTGCTTGACTTTCTCCAAGATCTGCTCCTGGCTACCTCAGCGTAGGGTAGAATTGAGTTGGTTTGGGTTTTTTAATTACATTCTGACAGCACAGCCTATTTTTCTGTGTGTGTTACAGTTGTGGCTTTTTTAAAGGTTAAGCTGTATTTAAACAGGACTTCCATGATGTAGTTTTCTGAAACTTTTTTTTTTTTCTTTTTTAATTTGAGCCAGAATTCCTTGTCCTGGGTATTATTACAAAATAAATCTTTACTTATTCATTTTTAATCTAAGGATAAAATCCACACTGTATTTTTGAATGTCCAGAGGTGTGATGATGAAAGGGCTGTGGGTTTTTTGTTGGTTTTATTTAGGACATTGTTTTTGTTTCATGGTTTTGTTTATTTAGTTTTTGTTTGCTTTTTTAGCTATTTTTTTTTTTTTGCTTTAGAGATTGCAGTGTGGTTACGTCATAGAACCTTGCCAGGTTTAGGGACATTTTTTAATTTTTTTAAACAAATTTTTAGCAAAACTCTTGTGAAATCTTGTTCCTCGATGTCACTGGGTTGTGGTCAGAGCCCACTGTGGGTTTGCTGTGGGGGGAAATACCCGACTCCTGAGGGCCTCACCCCACACAGACTGTGTCTACGTGAAACCTGCTCTTCTCAGGCATGAGACTGATGGTTCTTCCTTTCACTCTTCCAAAATTCTGGCATTCTTCCTCTTTCCTCTCCAAAATCTGACAACTCTTGAGAGCGAAGGGTCAGTAAAACAGATTGTGTGAAATCTCTGCCATCAACTCAGCGCTAAGACGAGTTTCCACATGAGAGCCCCTTGCACGGCGTGTTTTCTGAAGCTGCACTTGGAGGGGCTGTGAGAGGCTGGTCCTTCAAATACACCAAAGCAAACTCTGTGAAACCCACGCCAAGGAGCAGGTGCTGCAAAATTAGGGTTCTGCCAAGATGTGAGAAAATCGCACTGATGGAGGTCTGTGTCTCTCCGGAGAAAATCAGTCTCCAAAATGAATGTCCAGGCTGGAACAAGAGAACAGACACTGAAAATATCTCCGGTAGCTCCGTTTGCAGCTGAGGCAGTTTCCCTTCCTCTCATCCCAAAGGACTGGAACTCTGGAGTGCACATCCTAACTTGAAAAAGTGGGCTTTTCATCCCTGGATCTGAATAGACAAACCTGAGGGGCACTCTGGGGTTACTTGCATAGGTGACAGATGAGTGGAAGAATCAAATGGGACCCAACCACGTCTCCTTGGATCCACACTGACCTGGGGTTGGGTGAGCTGGAGCCCGTGTGATTTCAGTGATCAGGCTGGTTTTGCACATCCTAACTTGAAAAAGTGGGCTTTTCATCCCTGGATCTGAACAGACAAACCTGAGGGGCACTCTGTATTTCCTGCTAAATTCCAGATAAGATCTTTTGCTGTTTGAACTTGCAAAGCAGTTTAGGTGTGTGCTTCCCTGCTTGCGGGGCTCCTGCAAAAAGTTTGATCCACCCCTTCATTTAGTTGAGTCTGCTTGGAGTGAGCAGTGTTCCTCAAGCTGTGAACACAAGAATTGTTTAGCTTTAAAAAAAATAATTTACAAATCCCCTGCAAACAGATGATGTAATGCCCGAGCTCCATGTTTAAACAGTAGCTAATTTGCCAGGGAATAAACCGGGGTGAAATCTGTCAGGGTTTCTAATTTCCCACATTCGCCAGAGCTTTGTTCTTGGTGCTTTCAAATGCAGGCTTACGTTTGTGTGTCCACACTGCGTGGTTTCCTTCAGCTTCTGTAGCCAAAGACTTTGTCCAGGGGCGAGAGAAAACCTTGCTGTAAACCTTTTGTTGCTATAAACCTTGATATGTATCTTTTTGTTCTTAAGTTTTACTTTGTGACTGAATTAAGGTCGTAAACCACCCCTTTGATGAGCTGCAGCACTGCAAGACAGGGTTTATTCTGAATTTGGATGCAGCACCTTCCTTTGCTCAGGCAAGATTCCCTCCCTGCAAGGTCCCCCGGGGCACTGCTGGGTGGGAGGCTCCACTTTCTGCAGCTGGTTTGGGCTGCACGTGGACTGTTTACTTGGGGTTTGGACTCCCCTCTCCCTGCCAGTTCTGTACAAAACAAGGAACGCTTGGTTTTCTCACATGTGATTTTGTTTTTTATGAGCTCTCCCTGCTCATGGCAGCTCTGACCCGTGTAATGCTTCGTATCTGCTGACAGGAGAGGACTTACTCTGGCTGGTTGTGTAAGAGGGAAGTTTGGATCAACAGTCCTCCCCCTCCTCCCCGGGATGGTCTGTTTATTAGGATTTTTCACTGACCTGTTCCTTTAATCTTCAGTTTTGGCACCGTTTCCCAGGGCTCGTGTAAGCAAAGGACTTTGCCAGCCAGCAGGATGAACCAGCACATAGAACAGGGTTAGAGAGATCCAGAGGCTTTAGTACCTGCCTGCAAAGAGGGAGGAGGGAAGAAGATGTGACATGAGAAATTGAAGTGACAGTTAAAGGAACTGCTTCCATCTTTGGCTTTTCATTTTGAAAGGCAAAAAAGTGTCGATCTTCTAACTTTTGGAGCAGTTTCCTACGAAAAGCTGACACAGTCTGGGGTAAATCTGTTTCTTGAGGGTGTCATTAACCAACTTGGCATTCTGGGCGGCTTCAGCAGTTTTTCTTCCTCTAAACTGCTGGCAGAAAACTCTGAGGGCGAGTTGTGCTGACACTGCGCCTGGTCTGGGGATGCTGCTCTGGAAAACAGGCACTTGGGGAGAGATCCCATCTGTGCGAGACGTCGCTGACTCACGGCATCAATATCTGCTGGGGTGTGCTTGTTTGAAACAGCTGGATTTCAGGAGCTTAGGGAAGCTGTGTAAGGGGGTGGGAAGCTCAGGGACTGCCCTGCAACTGATGGGTTATTTTTTCCGTGGTTGAGAACCAAGAGTAGCGGGCCAGTTGCAGTTTATGGTGAAGTTGTTCTTGATCTGTCCTGTTTATTATGGTTTTATTCCTCACGCTCGGCTCGCTGATTTGACTCCTTCCTCTTTGGCATTGTTTTCACATAAATCCTTTTCCTCAGAGTTTCCCTGCTCTCTGCCAGCTGTGGAGCAGCTGGGAAGATACCAGAAACCACGACCCGCTCTGACGGACTGCTCGGAGATGGTTTGGCGGTGGAGCTTGGATATAGCAGGAGCTTCTTGGATGGGCTGCGCTGCCCCATACCCAGCAGTGATGGGGATGTGTTGAGAAGCTGTGGGCTGCAGACAACGAGCCTTTTGTTTTGCTTGCCTTAGCAACCCTCCCTCTGAAAGCTGAGATGTTCTCACTGCACAGCATTGCTCACGGGAAGGCCGGTTGTTTCTCAGGAAGCAGCCCCGGTTTGGAGGGCTGATCTCAGGAGACAGTGGTCCCTCTATCCCTCAAGCCCTTTTTTTGTGATGACAGGAGATCTCCAGCCTAAAGATGTCTGTGGTTATCTCGTGTTTTCCCCCCAAGCAGCGTGTCCTGCTGACTCTCATCCTTTGCTCCGGTGGGCACGATGCGCTGAATTAAAATAAATTGTAGTTCTTGCTAAATATGTGTCAAATATTGACTTAGTCTGTAGGGTGAGCTGACTAAGCTGAAATTAATGGTGTAATTCCAGCTTGTTTGGCACGGGTGTACAGGCAATTTCATTGCAGATGGTAGAGGAAATTAAGATCTTACCTTGACTCCATCTCAAGGAGAGGAAAGGGAAGCCTCAGGCTTATATGGCAGTAAGGAAAGACTTGGTGGAGACATAGAGGGGGAAAGTGTTTGAAAAGATATTATTGGAGGGTGATAAAAACTCTTCCTAATGGAGTGAAGTCATAAGACAAAAATGGAGGAGTTGTTGTTAACTGGGTGCTGTTACAGATGCCATGAAATGATCTCCTGCATTCTGGCCCATTGCCATACCCCTGGGACAATTTTTCTAAATCTGTTGAAAATGAGATCCAAAAAAAAATGAGGCAATCTGGCTGGTGGAGGTTTTGGCATAGATCAGTGTTCACCCTCCGCAGAGATAAGGGTGTCTTGGCATCTCCTTTCCTTGGGCTGAGGAGATATGGACAACTCCATGTGTTCTTGAGGTGCTGCTGCAAAATGACAAAGCCCTGACGCCTCCAAGCAGGCAAAGAAACGGAGATGCAAGGATGTGTCTGCAGTGATCCAAGTGATCCCAATGAGCTGGTGACAGAACTGGAGCTAAAACACGCAGCTTCCCTCGTGTTTCAGAGCTCCTGTGCGGCCTGCCCTTCAAACTCCTGGGGGACTTGTGGGTTTTTGAGGTTATTTTTGGGAGGTTTGTTGCTGGCATAAAGGAATCCTGAGGTTCCAGACAATAAAGATGCAGCTTCAGGGCCAATCCTGCCTGAGTGACTGCAGGGATCCTGCTGCTGGAACAGTGAATCTGGTGGAAGTTTGTGTAAATGCTGAGCTCAGGAGTTGGGGTTTTTTTTAAAACACCTTTTTTCTCTTCACCTCTCCCAACTTTTTCCTGTGGGAAGTAAGATCTTCATTGTGGCTTTTGGTTTTGTGGGAGCTTTGTGCCTGCAATTGATCTGTTCCTGGCTGATCTTCAGTGGCCCAGAGAGCAAATGGAATGCAGCAAATTCATTATATGCTAAAATATTTATTGTGTTACTGTAAAGGTCATTGATGGCCATGGAGGCTCACTATGATACGGTCCTGTGTCCAAAGATGGTGTCTCTCACCACTCTTTTTGGAGAGCAGTGTCTCATGAAGTACCTGGAATAACTTATGAGGATCTTCCATAGGTTAATGGATGACTGTGATAACATATCTGAAAGTGAACAGCTGTGTTTAATTTTGTTGTGTGTACTCTCACAGGCAGAGCAGGAAAGCAGCCTTAATTTAACCTTGTGCCTTTTTGCTTGATTTAAGTAATTTGCAGAGTTGTATTATAAAATCTCCACAATCTCCTTTCTATTACCATTACAGTAACCGGGACTTGTTATTAATGCCGAAGGGCATTTTTCGCTCCTACACGTGGAGGAGTGAATTACCTGTTGCATAACATGATTTGGAAAGGTAGCAATGAAAAGGCTTCCCGGCAATGAGGTGGGCTGTGACTTCCCTTCCCCTGAACCACAAAATGAAGTATCATTTGGCAAATGGATCTGGGGCTGCGAGGAACCTCTCAAAGCCTTTTCACAGGTGCAGGAGTGGTGGTGCGTGACTGCTCCCCGTTGGAGGGCCCTCAGTGGTGGGGGATACATGACTGACCTATTTGCTGGTGCTTTCAGCATCTGGCTGGGATTAGTTCAGCCAGCTGATACCCAATTCCATGTTATAATGGTACGGCTCTAAGCATGGGTTAGATGATTGGAAGATGAGGAGCATTTTGGAGTCTGGCCTTGCAAATGCAGCTTGTTAATTGAAGCTCTGCTCGCTGTCAGAGCTGCCTTTTTAAGTTGTGCTGTCTGTCCTCCCGACAATATTCCAGCCTTCCTGACTGCAGTCTGCCTGATCCTCGCTCTGTGAGATGGGGACTGCAGCTCATCTGCCAAGCAGAGGCTGCTGTTGTGCACATTTGTCACCTGTAACCACTCCTCTGGCTCTGAGGGGCTCTTTCCTTGTCACACCGAGAGTTTTCCTAATTGGAAGTGAGCGCTGAAGGGGCTGCGCTCGCTGGTGGGTGTCACGAGTGAGCTCTTTGCCTGAGCGTGTGTTGCAGGCAGCTGCACGAGGTTCAACAGCCCTGTCTGTCATGATCAGACAGATCTCTGGATAATCTAGCAAACCTCTTGATTATGAGGGTGGAAAATAATATGCTTTGATTTACAGATGTTGCTGCACAAAAAGTGCTTCTGTGAATTCTCTGAATGGCGGTATCTGGGTGTGTTTGGCATCCTCAGTTTTAAGTACATCCATTTTCTGAACATATCCTGATTTTCTGTATACTTCTCTGGACAGAGACATGGGCAGCTGTTTTACAGACAAGCAGCTTATTAATTACTTTTCAGTAGCATTTTGAGCCAAGTTGAGGGATTAAAGTGGGTCAAGAGTCCTTGAAGTTTATGGTAAAAATGACAAGGGATGATAGAGACTGTTGCATTATGGCTGATTTGGAAAAGGAAGGGAATGAAGCATGGTTTTTTTTTTTTTTAAAGTCCTCTAAACACCTTTTCCTTATGTCCTTCAGGAAGCTGTAGTGAAATCAAACTATTTTGCAGTGCCTGTGCCTCTGAGCAGTGGGAGGGGAGAGATGCAGCAGACATAGATCTGATCTCACCTGTGGTGGTGGCTGAGACGTGGTGAGGGTGCACCAGCAGCAGGACCATTGCAGGTGTCTGTGAAGGGTTTTGAAGTGTTTTCTCCCTTTGGGCACAAGCTGTCTTGGTCACAGACTGACAGATATGCAGATTAGGAGATGTTTTCACAATCCCTTGAAGCTGTGGTAATCTGTGAGAAGGAGTTCCTGTGGCCTTCTGATTGTGTGGCAGACCAGTTTGGGAAGTGCTCAGATTGAATCTAAGCTTGGTTCTTGTTTGTGTGGTTTGTTGTTTCAGTGGGACAGGGAAGAGGAGATATGGGAGGATAGAAATACACTTCTTGTGGTCTGAAGAACTAATGAATTAATGGTGGTGGCTTCTGGTAAAGGTGAGGGCAGCATTCAAGCAGGATACATTTACATCGGGACTTTTTTCTACAGATCTAATTGTTTGCAAAGTTGTTTTATTTATTTTTCCCCTTTCTCTGGAGATCTGCTTTACAGTCAGCAGTGAATACCAACCATTTCTGTAGCACAGTTCGCCTTGTCCTAAGTGGACTTCTTGAACCAATCCAGTTTTCTGTGCTCCAGCAGTGCCTGCTGCTTTTGCTGGCTACAGAGAGCGCCAGAGCAGCTAGTTCAGGTGTGATGGGAATCACATTATTGAATGAGGACTGGCCTATCCAAGGCCGTGCCCTGGGTGCTTTTGGAGACTGGACAAGCTCCTCGTGGTTGCAACTTCCTCCTTCTTAGAAGAAGGAAGAGCTGATGTGGTCACTGGTTCTTGATTATAGCCTGTGGTGGTGGGTCTGAGGTTTGAACTGTGTTTCTGGCAGTGTTGGTGAGAATCGTTGTGTGATAGTTCAAATATCAGTGGAGAAGTTTGAAGGGCTTTGTTTTGCTCTCCTGACCCTGGGAAGGTTGGCCAGTTTGTCAGCTGCGATCTATCCACAAGGGAAAGCTCCAGCTGGACAGGATTATGTCCTGGTAGCAGGTTTGGAGGGGTTTTACTGCACTGGCAAAGGAAGGAATTGAGATGGTGCAAAGGGTCTTTTCCCAGTGATTTTTTGTATCCCTGATGAGACGTGCGTTGGTGGAGGAAACCACACTGAAACCACAGAGCTTTAACTCCCTAACTTGATCCTGGATCATACAAAGCAAACCCTCTGAGCTCATGAAGGGGGTTTTGTGGAGGAATAAAGCTTATTGTCAGCTACCGTGTTCAGACCCTTGGGAAATTGTGACCATTGTCTGGGCTATTATTGCTTAATAAAAGCTTTGCATTTCCTCATTCAGGGTCTTGAGAATCTGGTTCTGTGCTTTTAAAAATAACTCAGCGTGAGCCACAATTGGGAGCATTCACAGAGGAAATTCTTCAGCCATTTAAAACAAAGTGAAGGGAGGGGAAAAAAAGCTCTCCTTAAAGTGCTTTTACTTGTCCGTGAAGAGCCAGCGTGTCCCGGCTGTGCTTCCATTATCTGGAGGAGCCACGGTGCAGTCGGAGCCCGGCTCTGCTCCTGCTGAAGGTTTGTTTGCTTCCAGCCTCCAAGGATTTTGGGACCAGCGCTGTCCCAGCTGGGGGATCTGGGCTGGATGGATCCTCCTGGGGTGGAGAGATGGTGTACCTCTCGTGGATGAGCACCTCTGGGCAGGTGGGACCAGCCGGCGCTGGTGGGGTTGATGCATTTTTGTGCTCGATGCAAAAGGCAGGAAAATGTTTTTCGTTTTTCCTTGTACCAGAGACCCACCAGGAAGGGTCACTTTAGGTAAAGGGGAAGGTGGTCACACGCTGAAGGATGTGCAGGATTTGGGGCACCCATTCTGCAGGCTCTGGTAAAAAACATCCCAAAGCTACGCTGGGGTGGGGAAAATGGACAGAGGAGGGGGTGCTGAGCTGCTCATCACCCTGAGCTTGGCTTATCTGCAGTCTTTACTCTTCCTGCCTTGTGCTGGGACGTTGCAGCCCAGCCCAGAAGCCCTGAACTATTTTGCAAACCAGCTTTGGAGGCTTGTTTCTTTCCCTTTGTGTGTTCCTGGGTTTATTTTCCTTCTCCATTGGAAATAATTATATTGCTTGTTTCCTGTGTTCTGGCTCTCCATGAGGAGGAATGTACTCGGGTTTTTTTTTGTGTTGTGGCGATGGTTTTTTTTTCATTTCTCAGTGCAGTTTGTGCTGTTAAAATATCCCGGACAGCAGTTGCTGCCCACGTACAGCACAGAAACGTGTGTTTAGTGGTTGCAAGACATGCTTGCTCTGGGTGTGCCACCCTGTTTTGTTCAGTGCTAATGTCTGCCTGTATGATTGGCCATCATTTATTGTTCCGTCGAGCTCGGGAGAAATCATTTACATTAGGAATTTGTGCTCTGTGCAGGCCAGAGTTACATACGTTGCCTCTTTATTCTGAGCTAAGTTTTCTCTTGGAGCTGTGTCTTCCTACCAGAACAGAGGCCATGGCCTGTGGGGGCAGTGACACTGGGCTACTGAAGTGTTGTAGAGGACACTTGGTAGTGAGGAGACTGGCTGGGATATTAACCTAGTTTTATTTGTGATAGGAAATGAATTTAGGCAGAGTATGCCTCTTCCGTGCCTCAGTTTCTCCACTGGAAAATGAACACAGCATGACTTCTTCATTAGGAGCAAGCAGGAATTACTCTCCTCTCTCTTTCTGTCCCCAGTAGCATCTGTGATATGCACAGTGTATGTGAAGCAGAGACTGGGGACAAGACACAGCTTTGCAGTAGCTAAATTATGTCACACCTTTGTGTGGTTTGCTATTGCTTGAAATTTTATAGGTCATGTGCACCATTAAAATGATTTCCATGCCTGTGTTTGGAGAATCTGCTGTGCCTATTTTCATTTATATCCATGTGACTGATCCAGGACCATATGTTAAGAATATAACTGCTTTTAATTTATTTTCTTTTAAACCCATTGATGTCTAAACATATCTAATAAAAATGCAGACTGGAGCTCTTTAATGAGGCGTAAGTCATTCCTGCCTCTCTCTTTTATAAGGCAAAACCACCTCACACACTGGCTGCTTTTTGTGTGGACTTCTGCTTTGCATTTCTACACATCCATCATCGCAGGAAGCCTCTCACAAAGGGAAATGAGAAAGGGCTGTGCAAGAGACCGTTTTGCTGTGCCTAAACCTGAGCCCTTGCAGAGGCAAAGCCATAGGCTGTGTGTGAGGGTGTGTGGTGATGCAAAAAGTGTTTTGGGGAGAAGAAAACATAAGAATTGTAGTGCTGAGTAAGTGAAGAGTGCCCATGAATTGTACAGCAAGGAACAGGAGCAGTTTGCAAAGGGAAAAATTACCATCCTTTTGCAAAAATCGAAGAATTCAAGGGGTGGGGTTCAATTCAAGTTGGGAGTTTTTTGCCACCCGAAGGAAAAATCTTTGTACTGGTGGCACCCAACGGCTTGGCTCAGCCAGGGGGCGAGGTTGTGTGCTGGATGTACAGACACACCATCACCGGTTTGGGACGTTTTGGGAGGAGACAGCTTTGCTGCAGGAGCAGCTCTGGGGTTTGTAAGTGCCGTGCAGCAAACGTGCCGTGGCTGTGGTTTGACAGCTGAAGTCAGAGCGTGGCTGTGAAATCGGGCTCCTCTCCCCCGTGGGGGCCGGGTGTGAAATCCCGGGGGGCTGAGCTGCCCCAGCACCGCTCTGTGCCTGCACTGCGTGGCTCGGGAGCACTGGGGTCCTCTCCCAGAGGTGCCATCAACGCTCATTCTGGCTGCCTCGGCCAGGACAACTCTTCGTGGGGTTGTACTGGGAACGGCGCTGCCGAAATGTGGGGAGTGTGAAAAATGAGTGTTTTGGAAGGGCCTCTTCCCTTTCTCACAGCTCACAGGTTGATCCCGTGGTCGGTGTGGTGGCAAGCCCAGAATTGGAACCCAGTCTCCTTTTGCTAGAGGGGACACCAAGGGTTGTGGAGGAAGAGGAGAAGGGAGCCTTAGCAACTCCCAAGTTGTGATCAAGGACTGCAAACCAGTGTTTTGTGTATAAAACAATAGCTCTGCGAGTAATTGCCTAACAATGAAGTAAGGAGGAACGGATGAAAAAGAAGTTGATGAGTTTTCTGAAGTGCCAGCCCACGTGAAGAGGTTCTGAGAGAAGGTACTCAGGGTTGTGGTTTTTAATTAAATGACCTCTTTCCACGGGGCAGTCAAACTTTCAGACTTAGAGAGGCCTTGCATAACAGGAGGTGCTTTGTTTACAGGCTGCACATTCACTCGTGGACAGTGGGGCACAATGATAAATTATTTAATTGCAGATATCCAAAGGAGTGAGCTGGGTGGGTGCCTGCTGGGCCGTGTTGGTCCCTGTGGCTTCCCAGCTTTGCATGTTCTCTCTCTGGCTAATTCCCAAAATCCAGCCGTTTGCCGAAGTGATCTCTTGGTTATTAATGTTAATTAGCAAGGTTCTGCTCTGTGAGTATTCCTGTAGCACACGCTTTGAAAACACACCAAGTGCTCAGCTCCTCACCCGTGTAACGAGCTTGTACACAGCTCTGTTGTTAATTGGCTGCATCCCTCCAAGGGCATGTGCCCCTCTTGGGATTGGAAGTTTTGGTGTCGAGCTGCTTGTGGTAGTTACAGCAATTCCCTGGCGAGACTCACATGCAGACTTGTGCCATTGTCGGGTTTCCAGCTTCTTGCCCTTTGTTTGAATAATTAGTTTCTCCTCTGTGCATTCTCCTTGCTGAGCAGCGTGGTTGCTACTCTTAGTTCTTTTCAGATTTGCCATTAGTACCTTGTTTTAATCAGTGCTGGCCAAGTCCTGACTGGATGTGTGCTCCAGGTAGGGGTTGGATTTAAGTGTTTTTCTTTCAAAAAGCTTTTGTGCTGCCAGAATGGTGTTCCTTGTGCAGTTTTGTATCTCTGCCTCCTAATAACCATCCCATGGTAACAACCTTCTTTCCCCAATTTATAATCTATTCCAAGGAGAAATTTCACCCTGAAAATGTGGAAGTGCTGTTTGTTTTGCCAAATCCAAGTGAGACTTTATTGTCACTGATTTAATATCCTTGCTGATGGGATGCTGCTGTTGTGGGTGAATCACAGGCTGGTTTGGGTTGGAAGGGACCTTAAAGCTCATCTTGTTCCAACCCCTGCCACGTGGGCAGGGACAACTTCCACTGTCCCATGTTTCTCCAAGCCCCATCCAACCTGCCCTTGGACACTTTGCAGGGATGGGGCAATCGCAGCTTCTCTGGGCAACCTGATCCAGTTTGAAACATCTCTGAGAGGTGATTTTCTCTACAGCTTGGTAGAAGAATGTTCTCCTCCTTTTTTAACACCCAGGGCAATAGAAGGAGGACTGTGGCTCCCTCTTGCTGTACAGGTAAATAACACGACCGTTAACGAGAACCAAATTATATTTTAATTTTCATACATGTTCAGGATGGAAAAGCGACGTGAGCTCAGCAGGTTTTTCCAGAAGAGGAGGGCTGTTCTCAAGTGTCTCTGCTTTGTCCCTAGTTTTATGTGTTCAGTATCATCCAGAAACTCTTGGTTTTGCCGTTTGATTGTAATTTGCATTTAGATTGGCTGCCTGAAGGGAGTCGCTTGCGAGGGGAGATGGGGCTCTATGGCTTCAGTCTCTTGCAGATCTGGCTGAAAGTAATGGCATTTACATAAAAACCATTAGCTCTGTTATTGATAAACATGAAAGGCATCCATTTCATTTAATTTTCTGATGAGGAGCCTTTAATATAAGCATACAATAGCAGTGAGGTAGTAACGTTCCTGCCCCCCATCCCTCTCTACTGACCTCTTGTTTTAAGGGCAAGTTTTGATTGGGATTTTGTTGGTAAGGAGATGGGAAATTATTTCTCTTCCAATTTCCTGAAGTAGCCAGTTGTCTGGCTACATTGTAGGGAATTATTTAATGCTCATTTTAAGAGGTGTCTCTATTAATTGAACGGGGATTTAATGTCTCCCCGAAGCACAATTGGTCTGTGTGTGATGTATACCAACATGTACGTCTGGCAATTCTGTGGATAATCTTTTCCTTAATCAAAATGGGTTTAAGCAGAACTTCAGTGGCTCCTTATTAAGGGGATAAAGCGTGTTGAAACAACAGATCTATTAAAGAGAACTTCTCTGGTCCCTGGCAGATCACAGCCCATGTAACCCTTCAACACTGTGTCTGCATAAACATTTGTTCCCCCTGTGTGTGTGATGGGGCATTGGTGATCAGAATGTGCCACACAGAGCTGTGATTCACTCCCTCTGTAGTAACTGGCTCTGTGGAGCTGTTGCTGCTGCTCTCATGTATAAATATCTTGCTTTTCTCATGGGCTGGATCAGGTCTGACCTCGGGAGACTCCAGAGGCAACCGGTGTCATGGTTGTTTTCAAGCATCACAGCATTTGCTTGAGAGACCTTGCTGTGAGATTTGCCAGCTCTTTCAGTTCTTCACCCCAGAGCTGAGGGGGTGTGTGTGTCTGTTTTGCATGCCTTACTTGGCCTACTTTTTGATTTATACTTTTTCTAAAAATTTTAAAAAAAAATTCAATTTTTTGGGGGTCGCTTTGTCCATATTTACAGCTCTTTTTCCTCTCTAACAGGCTCCAGACGGATGAGTAGAGAGCTGGGTACAGAAGAGGAACAGATTCCAGTTTTCCAGCTGATCACCGTGTACAGTGAGTACCTTAATATTTCAAGAATAAAACTTTCTGTGGTGCCTGATGTTGGCCTAAAATTGCCTCCACAGGGGCACAGCATTAACTCTGCATGCTTGGACAGTGTTGTCCTAGAAATACAGGTGTCCTTGGCTTAACTCTTGTTTTGGGAGCACTGTGCTCCAGCTCCTTTTATCTGAAGTGGTAAATTGTATCCTTATCCCCACTTCCAGGAGCGTGAGTGGAGAACTGGTGAAGTTGTGCCTTGTAGCTGCTCAGGGCTGGGGGGGAATCCACACTAAAGGTGTCTTGTGGGGCTAAAGGGTCGGGAGGGGAGATGGTCTCCCCCGCTATTCCAGCCTTGAGGAGGTGTGGAACTGGGTGAGGAGGGTGGGTGAGGGACCTGCCATGGCACATGTCAGGGTTACTCATAAAGGCGTGCTGTGAAATCAGGCAAATGAGGCTTGGCCTGACTGGTGGGTGGAAAAGGTTAGGGAAAAAAGCACTGGGAAGTGTTGCCTAGTTCATGGTGAGGATGGCAAGTTTTCCCTGAAAGTGGAGGAGAAAATCAGTATTTCATGGGGAATTTTTACACATTAAAATATCTTGCATGCGTGTTAATGGGCTGTGATAATGAGCCTGTGCTTTATGAGGTGTCTACAAACATATTAGAACGTGCTCCTGTGAGGGACTGGAGGTTGTAAATGCTGGATAATCAGAACATCTTGGCCCATCTGGTGCCAGACTGGAATAGTTAATTGCCTTGTAGGTGTCTGCAAGCCAGGAGGATGCTCTACTGTTGGGTGTAAAATGCAGGTGAGTGTGGGAGCTGCACCCACCGACTGAGACCACTGCACAGTTTAGTTTATTGTGACAGCCCCAGCAGGCAATTCCCTAAGGATAACATGGGATGATGAATTCTGAAACTGAAGGTGTTTGTTAATGAAAGTCAAGGGCGAAATAATACACTCTGAAACTGGGTTGTGTCATCAGGTTTGTGTGAATATATCCAGGGAGAAGAGCAGAGAATTCCTGTGCTTTTGGGAAAGAAGGGGGGAGAGAGGTGTACTGATCTGTGCCTTCCTCACTTCTCCTATATTTGACTGGTACATGATGACATGCAGGATGTCCTTGGTTCAGGTGTCTGTTCCTGTGTGTTACATATTGATGTAGCTTGTTGTACTCCTGGATTCAGGACAGTCTCTCTTTCCCTACCTTTGTGCCGTGCCAAACACAGCGGGGGCTCTCCTCGGCTGGTCCATCACTCCTGTGAAAAACTCCAGGGTGAATAATAACCCTGGAAGTGGCAGAGAGGTCACATGAAGGACAAGCAATGCTGTTGCTGATCGGCTGTGCCATCATGCCATGGTCCTCATCGACAGATCTAATCCCAGGGTGTCAGATCTGCTGACTCCAGGAGCTGAAACACGTCGATACCATTGAACTCTCCTTCCCTTTGCATATCTTAAGGAGAAGGGAGTGAGTTGCAGCCTGACAGCTGTGCAATCTGCAGAAGGCCACGGGGCTGCACAGGCTTCCCCCAGGACATAATTTGGCCTGCACTACATTTATTGCGCTGGTGTTGTGTGCAGCAGGCTCGGCAGTGACCTTCAGAAGCTGTTAAGGGTTTGTGGGCCTGACGGCCGGAGGAATGAGTGCAGGAGACGAGGATTTCAGGCTTGGAGTCCTTTTTAGGGTGGGAGCCTGTAGGTAAAGCAAGCAGGCTGCAAGTCTGAGTTTAGGTCAGTGGGAGATAGCTGAGCAAAGGGCTGTTCTTAGCAGGGAGCTAGAACAGAGGAGGTGCTGCAGAGTCTGTGATTGCCATGAAACAGAGTGGGAAAACAACCTGCTTCAAGGAAGCCCTTAACAAGTTGTTTTTATGCAAGGCTCCGTGGCACTAGATATCTGAATAACCAGGTTGGGACTGCAATCTAAGAATATTTTCAGAAGATTTCAGACATCACCTGAGGCTTCTTGGCTCAGCAGCCAAGAAAAGAACTGCAGGAGGTTGTGTCACAGGCCCCTTCCTATGAGGATGAGCGTGGGTCTGATGCTTCCTGTGCACCACGTGGGCTGGTGTGGTCTTTGTCAGCTCAAAAGTGCAGTTAAGAAGGTTAAGGGAGAGCAGTTAGTTCTGCAAGGAGGATTTGTGCTGCCTGTACCTCCTGCCGGCAGTCCTCTGGAGGAGCACTGGGCAGTGAAGGGGTGGAGTTCCTGCCTCTGGAATGCAGAGCACCGGGCAGTGGGGGAGTGGAATTCCTGCCTTTTGCTGCTGTTCTTCCCAGAAGGTGCTGTAGACTCTTGTCAGCTCCTTTACCATCTCAGAACGTGAGGTGTGGGAGGCCACAGGTCTGTCCTGTCTCCAGCCATGGCAGGTAGGAATGTCCTTCATCTCGCATCAATTTATTTAGCTCTTGATTGAAACCAGGTGTGTTTTCAGCCTCTCTCCTGTCACCAGGCATTTCAGAGTTTCCCTCTGTGTGATGAACCACTTGGTAACTGCACCAACTGCCATCTCATTTACTGTAGCGAACTCCTGCTTGGGGAATTGCTGTTTGCATGTTTGCCAATTCCATGCTGGTAGAATTCTGTAAATCCCTCACATGTCTTCTGTCAGAGGCCTCTGTTTCAGACTGAAATGTCCTGATTAATTCAATAGTCCCTACAGAGATGCTCCATGTCCTTGACCATCTTCACTATTCTTTTGTCCTCTTGATGGTAACTTTTGGTAGTGGTGCGTGTCTCTTTTTTTTCTCCTCTTGAGTGTTCTTGAAAGGAGCTTCACAGAACCTTTGGGTTTCTGAGGGCCTGTCCTTTTGCTGCAGTTCTCTGTATTGTACAGCCCTGGAAAAGAAACCAGGACTTTTGATGTTCCATGTGATAATAAGCCACAGACTTTTCTTTCTTTTTCTAAAAAGCGGAAGTTTATGTGCCTAATCTAAGAACTCTATCAGAAAAGCCATGAATAAACCTGATAACATTCCAGTGCGCTGAATCACTAGAACAATACAGTGTTTAACAGGGAGCCCTGGCAGAGGTGGGGTGGCTTTGTGCTGAAGCTGTCAGCCAGGATATGGGATATATCTCTGTATCCTGCACCAGTTTTGTGAAACTAAATGACTGATGGTGCCTAGTGCATCTTTCAAATGGGGACAAGGAGCACTTTGGGTGTTAAACCTTCTCCCCCTCTCCATTGGTTCTATCAAAAGAAAGAATTAGTTTTATTTAGATAAATATAAATCAGTGTCATCACGCAGGTGCTGGTTCTGCATGGGCAAGACATGACCCTCCATCCCCTCTGCTTTGCAGAAGTGGCATTTGCTTTATTACAGCTGTGGCTTCCAAAAAGTATCCCTGGAATGTGACGTGAGTCGAATGTTAAGCCGCAGGGTTACAGCCTCGGGCCTGCACTGGAGCTCTGCACACTGACCTGCCTGGGGCTGGGGGACAAGGCTGTGGTTTTGTCTATCTGCCCTGACTCATATCTGTGGCTTTTGTGCTGCCCTGAGGTGAGTCAGGGCTCCCGCAGGGGTGATTAAAGCCCTGCCCTGTGGGCAGCCTGGGAAACCTGGGCCTCCCTTCAGCTGTTCTCAGTGCTGAATCAGAGCTCCAAGCATCATCCAGGGCAGTTTTTCCCCGGTGGTGAGGCTTATCTTCCACGCCTTCAAGCTCCAATGCTGTTTCTGCCGCTGTGCTTTTCTTCTTTCCTCTCTGCTGCCTTCCCCAGTGCTTCCTTCCTGCCTTTAAAACCAAAGAACCCCCGGAGTCACCGAGGCCTGGCTGAGCTCTGTTGGTGGCTCCTGTTCTGCACAGAGCAGCCAAAAGGACCAGATCCTCGGGTCAGTTTTCTCCCGAAGCAGCCGCTGTGTGTCAGCAAATGCACCCTCGTTTCAGTGCACAGATTTGTCCAGACACTGGTAATAAAGCACCAGCTCCCTAAAGCCTCACCTGACCTGCCAGGATGTGTCACCCTGCTCACACAGCCCTGAATCCGAGCTGTGCAGTCCTCCTGGACAGGGAAACATGGATGGCATGAGGAGGAGGAGGAGAGTGAGAGAAAGACAGCCAGAAACCAGAGGTTGATTTCAAATCTATCACTGCTCAGGGTGTCCCAGCCCCTGCTTGTTGGTGAAGGCTGGAGGCTTTTTATTCTTTCCTTGCCTTCGTATATATTTTATATGTGTGTGTGTATATATATGTATATATGGTTCTTTCTCATTCTTGTTTTTACATTTATGTGAAGTTGCACACAGCCAGCTCGCCAGCCCACAGACAACCCACTATAACAATTTCAGCTGTAGTTTAGCAAGATAGTAAATTAAGAGTAATTTTTAATCTGGTTGGGAGAAGAACAGCCAAATTGGGTGTTTCTCCTGTTGGTTTCAGTGTTATTTTTGGCCAGGCAATCCTTAGAGGGTGTAAATGTACCAGACATGGATCCCTCTGCAAGAGGGAGCAGCCCTTCCTGGGCAGCACTGGAACACTGCATCTGTTTATTTGTATTTTACTCTTTTTTCAGTACATTGGCTGAATAATACAGCCAGTGTGGAAAGGGCTTGTAAAATGCTGAGTTGTGTGTTGGAATTTTGCTCTGCCCAGGCAAATCTCTTGTGATGAGAGACTCCATGTAGGGGAAAACCTCCTGTGTCAGCCTGGGGCGAGGGAAGGTTTGGAAACCTCCCGGGATCCCTGCTGGGATCCACCCACACCAGGGAAGTGCTATGCTGTAAATGGGCAACTGGGAGAATCCAGCTCTTGCCATCACCCAGGGGACTTTTCCATTTAATGCAGCCATTGAAAGTGGGAGCAGAGGCTGTGTGGGACAATGCTGTGATGGAGGAGCTGGAACAGGCTGCCTTTGTGGCACCATCACAAAGCCACCAGTATGTGCTGGAGTGCCCCTGCTTGCTAAGCCTGTAATATCAGCTCGAGTCCTGTTCTCCTCCCTTCCCCGCCAGGGACTGGTTTGTATTGGGTAGAATAAGTCACTGTTTGTGCATTGATTGCTTTTCTGCTCACAGTTCTTCTTGGATCACATGGGGGATTAGAGGAAAAGAGCTGGAGTGAGGCGAAAACCATCAGGTGGCATGTGAGATCTTCCTCAGTGTGTGAGCGCAGGGCTGCAACTCTCCATCCCTCCTCTTGCTCTCCACAACTCCCTCACAGGAGCTCGTAGGGGAGGTGGAAGTCAG
The DNA here is from genome assembly GCA_013400415.1 of Scytalopus superciliaris. NCBI lineage: Eukaryota > Metazoa > Chordata > Aves > Passeriformes > Rhinocryptidae > Scytalopus > Scytalopus superciliaris. Next base: position 68,145 of record VXBX01005260.1, read on the forward strand.
TCCTTCTCCCAGGTAACAAGTGACAGGACAAGAGGAAACAGCCTCAAGTTGTGCCAGGGGAGGTTTAGGTTGGGCATTTGGAAAGACTTCATGGAAAGGTGGAGTCACCATCCCTGGAAGTGTTCAAAAAATGTGTGGATGTGGCATTTGAGGACATGGTTTAGTGGGGAACATGATGGTGGTGCTGGGTTGATGGTTGGACTTGGTGATCTTAGAGGTCTTTTCCAGCCATAACAAATCAGTGATTCCTCTCTTAGCGGTGCTACTGTTTTTCATCATTAAATAACAAAGCCCACACATTCTCTGTTGGGCTGTGGCTCCAGCTTTGTAACTGCTCTTTTCCAGGCTGTGCCTTGGGTTCATTCCTGAACTGCTCCTGGCAGGGTATCTGAGCAGATTCCCTGACTGTATTTTTCATGCTATCTCTGCTACAGGGACAAAGGTTCTAGACCAGCTTCCTCCTGCTCCTCTGTTTTTTTGCCCTCATCCTCAAAAGGATGACACTCTAACCTGTGTCCTGGCCGGGCAAACAAATCTGAATTTAAATTGCATCCAGATTTGCCAAAAGGATATTGCATATGGGCAATAGATCCATATGGAAAGTGGACAGAGCCCAGGAGTTGAACCTGCACTGGGTGCCTCCTTGTAGTCATCCTGGCCTCATGGATTCTGGCCTGATGATTCCTTTGCATTGCTCTGCTCTGTGTTTTTCCATGGAGCACCCCAGCTCCTGTGGCAGTGATGTGGGAGGGTTCAGGAGGTGCTTCCACTCCTGAGGAGTGTGGCTGTGCAGCTTCCATGTGATTTCTGAAGGAGAGGCCTTGGCCATTCATGTGCATTGAAAGATTCTGTCCTGAGAATGGGGTTAGTAACCCTGGGGACCAGCCAGGTTTTGGTTTGATTTAGCAACTGTAAGGGCATGTAGTAGGTTCCAGGGAGACTTTAGAGCACCTTCCAGTGCCTAAAGGGGGTTCCAAGAAAGCTGGAGAGGGACTTGGGACAAGGGATGGAGGGACAGACACAGGGAATGGCTTCCCAGTGCCAGAGGGCAGGGATAGGTGGGGTATTGGGAAGGGATTGTTGGGTGTGAGGGTGAGGAGGGGCTGGGATGGAATTCCCAGAGAAGCTGTGGCTGCCCCACCCCTGGAAGTGTCTGAGGCCACGTTGGATTCCCTGAGAATAGTGGAAGGTGTCCCTGCCCATGGCAGTGGAGTGGAAGTGTTCCCTTCCAACCCAACCATTCTATGATTCCATGAATTTCTGGGTTCATTAATCCCAAGTGCAGGCACTGCAGCACTCTCTGTTGGGACTAATTGAAGTGTATCTGGACTTAGACACCTGGAAAGGGAATGTTGTTGAGACGGGAGTGCTACGAGGTACAAAGCCTGAGAACAGATGAAAACTTGTTTTTGACAGGAAAATATTGCAGTAATTGTTTACTGCAGAAAAGCTATTCCAGAGCAGTTGAAAAGGTATTAAAGAGACTCTCCAGGAGGTTTGCATTGCTATGGCAATGACTGGGAAGTGGGGAACCAGTGTGCCAGGGGCACTGATTTGCTTTTGTGAGTAAAATCTAGAGACAGCTGGATGTAAACGCTGTCTGGATCACCTCAGACTTGATAAAAACTTGACTGGGGAAACTACAGTTTGGATCAAAGTGAATTAGCTCACTGAAGGTTTCTCTACACTGAAGGTTCACGTGGTAGTTCAGAGGGAGGCCCTTGGGAACAGTTGTGGGAAGCACAAGTGAAATCCTCCTTGCTTTTGTGTGAGCGAGGAAGTTTCCAGTGCAACTCCATCACAGAAGGCCCTGATGCAGCGAGGATTTACTTTGTGGAATTGTTCAGTCATTGCTCAGCAGGATAATTGGCTTCTGATTAGGAACAAAATACAGCTGAAGGTTCGTGTTTGAGGTTCTGAAGTCCTCTTGAAAAGGCAAAGCTCTTCCTCAGTGCTGGCTCTCCGGAGAGCAGGATGCTGGAGACTCCTTATACTGGCACTGATGTAACAGCTGGTGTTGTTTAAACAACTCTTTGCTCCCTCCTTCACACTCCTTCGTCCTCCTGTTGCAAATCAAAGGAAGAGTGGGAATCAGTGTTGTTATTTGTTCAGAATTAATAACAAGGTTATTCCATTTTTCGCTGCTGAAGATGTTTTTCTCACGTGCTTCCTGTACTCGGTGACTCTCAGCCCTGCTGCTCTCTGGGTGTTTTTAGCTGGTGGTGCTGATGACTGCAGGGCACTGATTTCTTCTCTTCCCACCTCCAAAGTGACTCAGGAACTAAAAGCAAGCCAAGATTTGTGCCTCCCACAGGCAGCAGAAAGGCTGATGGGGAAGTCATGGGCATCTTGCTGTGAGGGTGATGCTTAAAATGTTAAGAGAGGAGTTCTTGGTCCCAAGCAGTGAGCAAAGAAGGTGTGGCTTTACCTCACTGGGAAGGCCCCTGGGCAGAACAGGTTTAACTTCTGTCTCTACCAACATCCTTCAGCCTGCACCTGCATTGGATAGTGCTGCAGAAAAACCTACCAGAGGCTTGGAATTCAGGAGTATTCTCAGCTGGAAGGGACACACAAGGATCATCAGTCCAGCTCCTGGCCCTGCACGGGCACCCCAGCAATCCCACCCTGTCCCGCAGAGCGTTGTCCCAACCCTCCTGGAGCTCTGGCAGCCTTGGGGCTGTGCCCACTGCCCTGGGGAAGTGGGACTTGAATCTTTGTTAGCAAACTCTCAAGGCTCAGATCATTGGTTTGCATTATTAATATTTACACTGTTGAAAGGAGAGGGGGGAGATTTTGGGAACTGGTGCTGAGTCGTGCTGGATCAGGAATGAGATCAGAGTCACTGCACGGCGCCTCAGCTGCTCTCTGGACAGAATGGATCTTACAGAACCTGAGCCATAGCTTGTGGGGAAGTTTCTGTGGAAGCATGTTTAGAGGAGAGATTTAAGCTGGGAAGGGATTGCATTGCTGCACTGAAACTGCCCCTGAGGAAAGGAGGGTGCACTTCCCTCTTCCCTCCCATCTTCTGTATGGGACTGCCTGGATCCTCTCCTTCATCCTGCTGATGCAGCTGCTGCCTTTCCCTGTGGACAGATTTAGAGTCCTTTTAATTCTGTCTGCAGTGCTCCCTGTGAGGCATCACAGAGCTGATGCCTTTGAGGAGGGAGGGGAGCCTTGGTCAGGTCTCCAGGGAGCTCATTTATAGGGATACTCCTGGGTTCACCAGCCAAGTGTGTCTTTGTTTCCATGTGCTTTTGCCTCTGAGGTGGAATCCTAAGAGAAGGCCAAGTGTCAGGCTGCTGCTGAGCTGCACAGTTCATCCTTTTGGAGCTTTAGCCTGAAAAGGAGGGAGAACTGACAAAATATTTGAGCTGAATTGGATTTTTTTAGCCTTTCTGGTCAAAGTTGGGTTTTGTTGTTCTCTCTCAGCAAGCTGTGGATTCTTTCAACCTTTAACCTTTAGATTAAAGCACATTTTAATAATTAGTTTATTTCATCAGTGGTACCAGCAGAAGATTAGGAAGGTGTGTGGGAAAAGAGTGATCTCACCCTTGCCAGCTCCGTATTAATGTCTGAGGTTGTTTTTTACTTCAATGCAGTAAAAATTGCAAATATTTGAAGAAATAAAAGAGTGTTACAGCTGCATTTTTTCCAAGCCGTGATTAGAAAAAGAAAAGACCATTGAGACAGAAATTGGCTACTTGCTGTTGAACTGAGCTTTGCCTAATAGCCAAAATTAAAACTTTTACATGTCTGCCCCTTGAACACTGTTCGGTCTCTCCAGAAACTTCTCAGAATGGAGCACAGCCTGAATGGGAAAGCTTTTTAAAAAGTCTGTTGGAAATCCCGAATCAGCAGGGGGTTGATGGGAATATCAACAGGCGAAAACAACCACATCTTCTGCCCGCACAGCCCGCGTTTGTTTTCGGAGAGCGTTTCCCTGGTGTGGAGAAGGAGGCTGCAGAGTGACAGGGAAGTGAGTGCTGAAACCTGATGCCGCTGCTGGGTCTCCTGATGGTTTTTCTTGCTCAAATGAAGGCCCCTGGTTTTGGTTTTTTTTTTTTCTTTCCCTCCCCCTTCTGTTCATTTTATTCAGAGTAAGCGTTCCCATTAGATGGTGCATGTGAAAGGCTCCTGGCTCCTGTCTGAGCTGGATAATAAGAGCTGGAATAAGCCAAGAGCAGCATAATTTATTACATGTGAAGTGATTCTCTTCAGAGCACTAATGAGCGGTGACCCAAGCACAGGTAAATTGTCTGTAGGGTTTTTTTCCACCCCCCCCTTTCCTCTGAAACCTCTGATCATTTCCCTCCCCAGGCAACCTGTCTTTCACCACCATTAGCCTTGTCTCAGTTTTTGTCTACATTCCAAAGTTGAACCACTTTATCCACAATTGATGTGTGCTCCTGTCGGGTGGAGAGCGTGACGCTGCTATAAAAGCATTTCTAATAGAACGGCTCATTCCTGTGTTGGAGAGGAATAATGGATGTGGGATAGAGCTTTAGAGTTAGAAAGCTCTCTAAATTTAGAGTGTGGTTGTGCATTGTAGCTGAACTGATCTCGTGCCGAGCTGGTGCTGCAAGGAAAGGTTTTGCTCCCAACCTTGTGCTCCCACTGATCTTTTTGTGCTGATACACCTCTGATTCTTTCCATCTCCGTACAGACACTTTTCTTCCAGCTTAACTCCCTGATCCAGCTCGCTGTGGATCCAGGCTTGGAAGCTGGGGAAGAGATCTCTTTTCAGCAGCAACAGGCCATTAGACCAGCTGAGCAGCAGTGCAAAACCACATCCTAAATGAAGCCTCTCCGTGCCAGGAGCGTGTCAGTCTTTGAAAGCTGTTTGCAATCCTTCTGTTTTCTCCTCTGTGGCACCTGATGAGTGAGGCAACCGTGGTAAAAGCAGTGCTTTCCTACTGCTTGGTTATCCTGAGTGAAGTTACTCCTCCTGGAAACAGCTGCATTTGCTGACAGCCCCCAAAGAAGTGCAGAGAACTGGGGGCAGGTCGTTTGCACGGCACGTGCTCTGTGGTGTTTTGTGTCTTGCAGCCAACTTGGAAAATAAGTTAAACCCAGAGATTTTGCTAGGTTATTTTTTGGTTTTTTTGCTGGATGTTGTTGATGGGTTAAGGGAGTTCATTCCTGGAAGCATTCCTTCCCCAGGGATCTTTCCAGAGCCGTGAAACTCAGTGAAGGATGATCTGGAATAGTCTACTATTTGTCTGGAACGTTTGCTGGACAAGGGAGCTGCAAAGAGGGCCCTGTCAGGAATCCCTGAGAGCTGCAGGTGGTAACAGAGGTGAGGGGCAGCAGAAGGGCTACTGAAACTATGAAATACAGATGATACTGTGGTGGTAGAAAAGCCCCAACCTTTAACTTCGAGGACAGTGTTGAACCCCAAAAGGAAACTGATAAGCCTACAAATATGCAGTGACTGAGAGTTAAAAGTTGGCTTTTGATCACGAGATGTGCAGTTTCCAAACAGTAGTTTGGGTGGAAAGAAGGGGAATTAGTTCAACAGCTGTTGGGCTTTTCTACAACATTTCAGAGAGGGCTTTGAGTTGGTGACTGCAGCAGGTTGTACTTTCTGTAGGAGGTTTGGGGCTTGTTTATCCTCACTATCAAGATTCAGGGCTGAGTAATACTTGTTTTGTGTGACCTGTGTGTGTGGTGTTTGCCTCCCCCAAGGGCAGGAGAGGGTGAGCACAGGTGGGATATTGATCTCTGAAAGGTCATGACGGGAGCTGCGAGGCGGCCTTTACAAAATGCTTCACCTGCAAAGGGATGGGGGCAAAAATTTGCTGCTTTGTGCTCAGCTGGGGCTTTCTCTTGCAAAACACTTTCAGTGAGCATTTAGATGCAATTTCCAGATGTCACTGTGGTAGTGTTTTTAATGCCGTGTTTTGAGGGAGCAGCCTTTGCTGAACATAACCTTGGGCAAAGTTTAAAGCAAACAAACAAACAAAACCGGCAGCAATGGGAAGCGATAAAGAGCTGGCAGTGATACAACTATGGATTTGCGTGGGAAGGCCAAAAATGTGCTCCCTCTCTTATCGTAAAGCATCAAATAACAAGGCCTGGCCCCTGCCCCTTGCCTAGAGAGGCAGAAGGGGAGCCCCTGCTAGTGCTGCTTCTCCTGCAGCCGTGGGTGCTGAGCCTCAAACCTCTCCCTGGAGTTTAGAACACATGGCAAAGGGGCAGGAGAAGTCCAGAACCAGTCCAAAAACCAGGGCAGTTTGTGGGAAGGACCCCAGAACAGCTGCCTTGGATGGCACTGTGTGTTAAAGCACAGTAACAGTTCTCAACTGGATCTGCCCTAATTCCAAGCTCATCACCAAGATGAAGTGGGCTGCAAATGCATTTCTGTGGGAATTGCTCTGAATGCAGAGCACCTTTAATAACGCCTCAATATCTACCTCACTGTGTGCAGTCTTAATATAACCAGAAGCCAAGGGCACAGATGGAATTAGGAGCCAAAATACGTTGACTTTATCACTAAAAACTAATATGTGCTGTTGAGAGGCTTTGTTTTAACCCCTGCACTGCCACGATCCCGAGTGAGCAGGTTGGAGAAGCAGCTCTGAGCTGGATGGCAAAGAATCATGGAATATCCTGAGCTGGAAGAGACCTGCAAGGATCATCCAGTCCAACTCCTGGCCCTGCACAGGCACCCCAACAATCCCACCCTGTCCCTCAGAGCATCGTCCAAACGCTCTTGGAGCTCTGGCAGCCTTGGGGCCGTGCCCACTGCCCTGGGGAGCCTGGTCAGTGCCCACCACCCTCTGAGAGAAGAACCTTTCCCTGATATCTCTGCATGGGAAGAGCATGAGCTGGATCTGGCATGTGGGACTGGGTGGAGCGAGCATTTTGGGCTCCCTGTGGAAAGGATTGGAGAGGGGGATAACTAAATGCAGCAGCAAACATCTGCTGGCTCTACCCCAAATGTTTCTGATGTCTCCTGGCTGTGCCAGATTACCACAGCATTTGAAATACTAGAGTTGCACAACCAGCCACCTGGTTCCCTGGTGAGGTTTCAGGTTGTCCTGGGTCTTTGGAGCTGCCTCTTCCATGGATCAGCAGAGAGGTGTTGCCTCTGTGTGGGGCAGTGACAAAGCTGAGTTACCAGTGATGCTGTGGCATAGAGTACCTTGGTTTTGCAAGCCATACCTTCCAGCTCCTGTGGAAAGTTGCTGTGATCATTCAGGCTCTCAGCTGAGGCACTGGATTTAGTCCAGGGAAAGCTTTTCATCTTCAGCTTTTGGTCTGAACACTGACTGCAGCCCTGGACAGTCTCCTGGCTTGCTGAGCACAGTGACCAGAGGGTGGTGGTGAAGCCTGTGCCCTGTAAGTTACACTCTAAACATACATGGAATATAAGTTATATATCTGGAACAGGCATTATTAAATCTATTTCCAACTGAAATAGATACTAAATCAGCTGCCTCAGGGTTTGGGGTTTTTTTGAACAGGGAAGAACTCCAAATATGTTTATTTTCGTGGTAAGATTACAAACACCGGCCACCACTGTGTATTTTGGTGCTGTAGTTCACATGTGTGTTTATGCATATTCTTCCTGACCTCGCAGATGTTCTCAGCTACTCTTTGTAGATCCAACAAACTGACCCTTCCCCTCTTCGATGCAGAACGTTCCATGTCCATTTAGCAACTCATTGAGTGGTTTTCTTTAGAGGATAAGCTCTTTTCTACAGGCCACAGCCTCACTACTGCCCTGCCAGTGTAGGTGCCTCAGATACTTGGAGGCTACAGAGATGGTGAAGGGTCTGGGGGGCCATAAAAGGAGTGACTGAGGGCCCTGGTGTGTTTGCTGGAGGAGACTGAAGGGAGACTCTTTGGGGGTCTTCAACATCCTCTTGAGAGGCAGCACCAATCTCTGCTCTGTGGGAGCAGGGAACAGGACCCAGGGAATGACTGGAGCTGTGCCAGGAGAGGTTTAGGTTGGATCTCAAGAAAAAGTTCCTCCCCCAGAGGGTGGTGGGCATGGCCCCAAGGCTGCCAGAGCTCCAGGAGTGTTTGGACAACACTCTGAGGGACAGGTGGGATTGTTGAGGTGTCTGTGCAGGGCCAGGAGTTAGACTGGATGATCCCTGTGGGTCCCTTTTGACTCAGGATATACTATAATTCTAAGCCCAGCCAGTATAGAGAGGCTGAGTCACCTTTGAAGAGGAAAACCAGGAAGATCAGGAAGAGCAGTTGAATTGGGTTATTTTTTTTTACAGCTCATTAGGGGATGGTGTTGCTTTAAAGTTGTTTGTAGCATCCATGTTCATCTCTAATAACCCTCATGGCCAGAGCTGGTTTGATTTTTCTGCAGAGCCAAGATTTCTGCTGGGACAGTGGTCAGAGGGAAAGGAGAAGGATCAGCTCCATCCTGGCTCTGCACTCCAAAAGCTGCTGCTCTGGGAAGGTTGATTTGTGTTTTTAATGGTGTATCTGTGGGGCACTTCCTAGGCAGAAACAGGAGACACCTTATGTTAAAAGTGCCTGAGATGTTCATCCCCCTCTCAGCAGAATATGGTTAAATACTTCTTGATCTGCCAAAAGGGGCTGTGTGGGTTTAATTAACGTTTGCAAAGTGCTTGTGGATCACATCTTTCATCTGAGAATCTGAAGGCAAAATATATTCTCGGCATCCTCGCTCAGCATCGCAATTATTCCTCCAGCTGTCGCGAGCTGTGCCAGAAAAACTACTCTCCTGTCATCAAGGGATTGTTGATGCCTTGTGACTTGTGTGGATTTTCATACTCTCTCCCCCCTGCTCCTTCTCCTCACACAACTGCTGTGCAACATACAGCACAGATTAGGGGTAGAGGATAAACCTGTTCTTTCCACCACAAACTATTTGTGTCCCATGTCACGTTTTCTTGTGCCCCTTTTTTTTGGTCTGTGCTCTTGGGGTAGAGGGAACTGTCTTTTTGTGTGTGTGTGTGTGTTTCTTCTTAAAATACTTTTGATCTTGTTGTTTTAGATCTCTATTTTAAAATACTGCCATAATTTATAAAACCCCAGCCACGCTGGCCCATGCACTGCCATTTTTTATTTTAAAGTGAGTGTGAAACGTAAGATGAATTCCTCCATTCCCCCGGACTTGGCTTTCCCTGAGTTCCTACTCGCAGCATTCTTGCGAGTTAAGACCTCTAACTTTGTTCTCCCAAATGCTCCTTTTATTGCTAACAGTGCTTTGTGAAAGTCTTTTAAAAATCATTATGTTCAGATTTATTTTTAAAGGAAGGCCTGTATATGTACAGTCTCCCCAACAATAACATTACATCTAACAGTTTATAAATTAAACAGTGATGTGTTCTGCCCACATTGAGGTAGCAGAAGCACATCTGAGCCCCCCACAAGTCTGTGGCTCAGGTAACTGTGGCTATAACTTATTCTGGTGAAGATTCATTAATCTTGACTTAAAAAGCAGGATGAGATTTAAAATCTAATTTTTTTTTTTT
>VXBX01005260.1:77647-109850 GCA_013400415.1 Scytalopus superciliaris
TTTTAACTTGAAGAAAGCTCAAACTATCATTTGAAGTCTTGGAATCTTTAAGCTCATAATTATCTGTGGGAGTGAAGACTACAAAGAAGTTACTTCAAGAGCAGCTGCGCTCGGCCGCTTTCATCAACCTGTGTGTTAAAGCTGGGTCTGTTTGCCTTAGCACTTAAACCCTTGCTCCTGTTTGCCCTTCACATGGGATAATGCTGTGGGAGAAGGAGCTGGGCTCTGTCCCCTCTCCATGGGGTAGAGAGCTCCTTCTCAGTGACACTCTCTTGTTGTTGGCAAAGGTTTTAGGGCCAGAAGAGTCAAATGCAGCGCCACAGCTCCTTTTCCCCTCCTCAAATTCCAAGTAATAAATTGCAGAGCACACGGCAAAATGTGGTTATTCCCTGCCTGATGCTTTTGGCTCCGGGGGGCTTGATGCTCCCAATTGAAATTAATCTCCCTGGTTCCCACTGAGGGTGGGGGGAATGGTGTGACTTCACCGAGATTTGTGTCTGTGTTTGTCAGTGTGAACTTCGCTGTGGGAGTATGTCTGACTCCCACATAAGATGTAGCAAGTTTCTGCTTCCCCGGAGAGAATTCTGAACTCTGCCAAGTGTGTCGTTGATGAGTTTTAAAATAATAAATCTGAACGTGCTGCATTCACTTCCCTCCCTACCGGAGACTCGGCCAGCAGGAGCTGGGATGAGATCCACCACTGCCTCCCTGTGCTTTGGGGCTTAAGGGGAATGGAGGGTCTTTGAGTGGAGTGATGCCTTAACCAGCAACTTTGATTAAAAATCCTGAGCTGAGCCCGTTTGAGCACCCTAATAATCATTTGCTCTTCGTGCACTGCAGAGATCTGAGCTATGGCAGCACATTCCCTGCTGCCCCCGGGCTGTGTCCTTCAGGGAAGTGGTGTTGCAGGAGGGGCATTCCCAGTGCTGCTCTCAGCTGAGGGAGGCTTTCTCGTTACCTTTATGGCTAAAGAGCTCTTGAGAAGCATCAGGAAATGTTGCCTGGTGTTTGGGAATCGGTTTTGCTTCACTCTCTGTTTTGGGAAAGCTGGTTTTTCCGTCTCCGTTTGTGGCAGTGCACGTGTCTGTTGTGGCAACGTGGTTGTTTGTGACCAGCAGCACTGAGTGGGGGAATCACAGAATGGCTTGGGGTGGAAGGGACCTTAAAGTTCACCCAGTCCCACCCCCTGCCATGGGCAGGGACACTTTCCACTATCCCAGGTTGCTCCAAGCCCCATCCAACATGGCCTTGGACACTTCCAGGGATGGGGCAGCCACAGCTTCTCTGAAGGCGAGTGGCTCTGAGGAGAGACTTGGAAAGGAAAAGAAGACAAAGACAGAAACTGTGCGTGCAGAGCGTGTTTCTGTGACCCTGAGCTCTGGTTCTGTGCAGTTCTGGGGTGTAACAACCCTTTCACCTATGGATGGGTGGAGTGAGGTGAGCTGAGGAACCAGGGAGGCTGTGGAGCTGTTCCCCTGGATTGGGAACCAAACTGCTGTTCCACCGTGTGTCATCTTGTGGCTTTACTGTTGAAACGTGGTGCTCCTACTCCTGCCCTTAAAGGACTCTGTGATGTTCCAGGAGCGCTTCATCACCTGAAGAAAGCTCAGAATTTCATCTCTGAAACTGTAATTCTGTCATTTGAAGCACAGCCTGGTGTGTCATTGGCAGATATTTCTTCTCTCTACAAATACGGGGAGCCATCATCATGTGTTCCTTTTTTAGCTGCTCTGAGCTCTGGGGCTCCTCTGTTCCTGCAGCAGAGGAGCTCAACAGGCAAGTTTGTCATTATTTGTTTCCTTACGTATTCCTTAATTGCAGCACTTGAGGAAGGATTTTTCCCATCTCTCCCTCTTGTTCGCTTTATCTCATTGTAAGCCTTTTTTTGAGGTGGATTTAATTAGTGAGCCACATCCCAGGAACTTCAACTGGAATTTAGTCATCCCTCACTCTAAAAATTGGGTGGAAATCCATTCCTCCTGTCACACCTCTCCACTGCCTGCCTGCCCCAGTGACCTTTTCCCTTTTCCCAGCAAACTGGCTGTTCTGGAGCCGGGTGAGTTATTCCCCCCCCACCGCTGTGCCGTGTTTTCCCTAAACTGCTGAGATTGATTCCACTCATTCCCTCTAAGCAGCCTTTTTCACTTAACACAGTCAACACGCTAAAACGAGCTTGGAAAACAGATTTGTTATTCCTTAATATTTTCAAACTCCCCAGTCTCCCATTTTTATTTTATTTTAGCTGAAATCACCTCTCGAAATCTTTTGTTAGAGCTTTGTATCTCAATGTTTAATGGCTGGCTCTGGGCTCCAGCACATGTGTAATGGCCTTAAGCATCAGATAATGCTTCCCATTTCCAGGATCTCTGAGCCCTAGACACCTATACATCCCCAGCTCTGGAATTACAGCCATCTGGGAGGTGGAAAGATGATTATCAACTGGAAGAGCAGCAGAGGCTGCCATGGAGGAATTGCTGGGAGGTTCATGGATCACCTGCATAGGGATACATGGGCAAACTAACCACAGTTCAGCTTCTTGGGTCCAACTGTTTGAAGTTTATGAAATTCAGTTCTTGCTCTGAATGAAATTTGCCTGAAGGTTTGTCTTAATTTACTTCCCAGAGTCAAAATTAAGGTAATTCGAGTGAAGGTCACTTCTGCAAACGGAGGTTTCGTGTGGTTGGGCTAATTGACTTGAATTAATACCCTTTTAGTTAAAACAGGCTCATGTGCACTGAGTGAAGTCAGAGCTGGGGTAGGACCTAGGAATTCCTGCTTTTATTTTATTTATCCCCCATTTCTGTGCCTTTGCCACGCTGACCAGGCACGGGGTCTTTGTGTTGTTGGCCATGGGCTCATGTGTGTTGTACACAACAAACCCACCCCATCAGCAAAAGGTGCTTTCTGCCTCCCCTGTGCAATAAAAGACCTTCGGTCAAGCAGAGCAGCATTCACTGGAAATTTATTTTGAAGCAAATAATGTTTTTCCAGCATGGTAAGAAGTAAAAACTTCCTGGATGATTTTAGGAAATCTCAGTTTTTGCTTATATTCTCACTGAAATCTACAATGAAAACAACAAAAACGATGTTTTAAAAATGGTCCAGAGTGAAAAAGGACCTTGGGCAGCTCATGGATCTGTTTTCCCATGGAAAACGTTTCTTCCTTGTGGATCTGGTGAAGGCTGAATAATCTTGCTTACAACTTGATTCTCAGATTTCAGGGCAAGTCTGCTTTAAACCTCTTGAATCTACACACACAATTCATCCTTCCTGACAAATGCCGTGGCGCTGATTTTCCTTGTAAAATCAATAAACGGAGATAAAGAAGAAAAACAAGCTCTGGGGTCTTGGAGGGAAGGGCAGAGCTGGTGCTTTTGCAGGTACCCGGGAGAAAAGAAATTTAAGGCAATTTCCTCCTCTCAAGCTTCTGTTCTTTCTGTACATATCGACGTGTAAATCTTGTTCCTTGAGCGGTTCCTGCGAGGAGAGAAACACTTGCACCGAGCTGAACTGGAGCAGATGGTGTTGGGAAGTGTGAGCAGGAGAGAGGGACCTGCCAGTGCTCTCAAGCACCACAGATTAAATACAATTTCTCTCCGTGAAAGCCACTCGTAACGTTAGACCTCGTGTATTTTATCCTCAGTAGTCGTCCTTTCCGCTGAATTGTGGGACTGCGTTTTAATTGTAATTAATTACCCAGTCTGAGCGTGGTGATTGTTTCATAACCTGGGGCCTCACCTGCCTGATGTTTGTGTGGCCGGCTCGGACTGGCATCAGGAATTTTTGTCTTGGCATTGGTGTCAGCCTGTGAGGAAGGACAGGAAGCCCCTGGGAGCTGTGCTTTTGAGGACTGGTTCCCTTTTTGCCAGGAAGAGACCCAAGGCAGGAGCCACCCCAGCCGACATCCAAGGTGAGTGTCTGTGGGAAGCATCTCTCCCTCTGAGAGCCAATCCCTGACTGCAGGAGCTGCAGGAATATTGAGGGTGTTGCCTCCTCTCCCCTCATGCTCATCTGTAAGCACTTAAAAACACGTGCAATGGTCAGATCTCCTGGATCTGCTGTTTTGCTGTGCTTGCAGAGCCTGCTCCAGGGCAGGAGAGCCTGGACATGGTGTTGGTGAGACTTCCTGAGGGGTTTTATCCCATATGTGCAGGTGGAAGGCTGAGAACCACAGATGGTCATAAAATCATGGAATGGTTTGGATTGGAAGAGACCTTAAAGCCCACCCAGTTCCACCCCCTGCCGTGGGCAGGGACACCTTCCACTATCCCAGGTTGCTCCAAGCCCTGTCCAGCCTGGCCTGGGACACTTCTAGGGATGGGGCAGTCACAGCTTCTCTGGGCAACCTGTGCCAGGGCCTCACCTTCTTGCTAGGGAAGAATTTTTTCCTTGTATCCCCTCTAAATCTACCCTTTTTCAGGTCCAAACCATTCCCCCTTTGTCCTATCACTTCATGCCCCTGGAAAAAGTCCTACTCCAGCCTCCCTGGAAGGCCCCCTTTAGGTATTGGCACAGGGTGAGGGCACAGACAGTGTGCTTGTTCCACAGCTGGTTCCACTTACTTCTTCACTTTTATGTGTTGCTTTCAGAGTTAGTTTGGGGAAGCAGAGAAGCATTAGCTTAATTTTATTTTGTTTATTTTTTTCTTTAAGGCAGGAGGTTTGTTGGCCCCACAGGTTGAGGGTTTTCCCTGGACAGGAGGATGTGTATTATCATCTAGAAGCCCAAAACTCTCAGGAGCACTACACTTGTTCCCTTGGAGCTGAGGTGTCTCTGTGATGCTGCAAATGTAGTGTAGAGAGACCTTGAAGTGTCTCCAGAACTGCTCAAAGGAAAAGATTTCTCAGATCTCTTACTGTATAAAGTGCATTTCAGTCCTCAAGGCGGGGCTTTTGGCAGGACCTTCGCAGTGGGTGCCCTTTCTTCTCCTCTGGTGGGGTCAGAGTGTGACAGGCGGGCCATGGAGCGCTGTCCAATCCCACGGAGAGCAGCTGGGGCCCACCAGAGAGAATGGGAGACAACTTCATGTTCTCTTAGGGGCAGTTGAGGTGTTTCTGTTCAGTGTTCCATGTACCAATGAGTATTTAACCATTTGGTGTTCCTTCTGTCACCTCTCTGTGTGGGAACTGGGACTTCCAGGTGAGGGATGCTCTTCCAGAGTGGTGCACAGGGACCATCTCTTAGTGCACAATAATATTGTCATTAGATTTGCTGGCACTAGTTGGTATTCCCATGGCAGGATTGTCCCTGGTCCAGTTTTTCTTGTCTGACTTGACTATAAAAGTGTTGCTTTGTCTTTCTCTGTCAGAGATTTTTCTGTGGTCCCTCAAAACTCTTACTTTTGTACTGTCATTGCCTGTCACAACACAGGATCTTTCTCTGATTAGTCTTTACCCTCAAACATTGGTGTCCTCCTGCCAAATTCCCTCCCCTGCCACCATGTCCAGGCCTTAATGTGAAAGGAAGACATGGGAAAGCCAAACTGCTTCACCAAAAGGTCTTAACTCCCAAGTTCTACTCACGAGGTGGCTCAGGGTGGCTGGAGAAGCAACACTGATGGAATCCCATGGGCTGCCCTATCCGAGGGACTGGGATCCCTCAGCACAAGTGGGACAGTGCTAAACCCACCCCAAACCAAAGAGGCAGGACGCTGTGCATGTCTCAAATTAAATGTATATGTTTCTAATCCATTAAACCCTTTAAAAAATGCAATCCCACGTGGTTTGAGGTTTTAGGGGAGAGAGAACGAGGCTGCTTTCTTTTGATGGGCAAAGAAGTTAAAAAGACATAGGTTTCCTGATACCTTACTAGCTGTGTTTCTTCATCCTGTGGCTAAAACTTTAGACTTTACAATAACTGGTTTGCTTGTTTGTTTGTTTGGGGTTTCTTTTTAGGAGGAATCCAAGACTGAAACCTCTTTGATATTCACATTTGAGGCACGTCAAACATCTTGTGTTGGCACAGCCAGACACATACCTAAAAATGTAATAAAATGGATATTTTACTCCAGTCTGCTGTTACCATGAAATTCCCGTTTCAACTTCCTTTCCTGAACGAAATGATACCTCTTTATGAATCCAGATCCATAAGAGATGCCAAGCTTGCAACCTTCAAAGGCACCTTTCTTGGATGGGCTTTCTCATTCTAAGGACGTGGGACTCTCTGGGCTGTGACGGTGAAAGCAGATCAGTGGTTTTATTCTCTTCAGTGCTTCTTTACAGCTTGTGCAGCCTGGAAGTGTTTCCTTCTAGAAGCTACATAGAATCAGAAGGAGATCTGAGACTTTCCAGCCTTGTGGTTCTTCTTTGCACAGCGGCAGAGATGTCTCAGATAGCGAAGTTAAACGCCCCGGCCTTTATCTGTGGGACAGTGTGTGTTGGTTGCTTGAGGTACTGCAAATTCCCAAGTAGCTAAGGGACATTACCAGGAAATTGCCATTATTTGGGTCAGGTAAATGCCTTTGAGTTGCCTTTTGTTTGTATCTGTTTCTTGTCAAAGCCATATTTCAGGGAAAGTTGTGGCTGAAGGAGCAAACTGCGTGTGTGTGATAGAATCATGGGATGGCTTGGGTTGGAAGGGACCTTAAAGATCATCCAGTTCCAACTCCTGCCATGGGCAGAGACACCTCCCACTATCCCACGTTGCTCCAAGCCCCGTCCAACCCACCCTTGGACACTCCCAGGGATCCAGGGGCAGCCACAGCTTCCCTGGGAATTCCATCCCAGCCCCTCCCCACCCTCCCGGCCAACAATTCCTTCCCAATATCCCACCTAACCCTGCCCTCTGGCACTGGGAAGCCATTCCCTGTGTCCTGTCCCTCCATCCCTTGTCCCAAGTCCCTCTCCAGCTTTCCTGGAGCCCCTTTAGGCTCTGGAAGGGGCTCTCAGGTCTCCCTGGGTCCTTCCCTTCTCCAGGTGAACCCCCCCAGCTCTCCCAGCCTGGCTCCAATAGCAGAGGGGCTCCAGCCCTGGAGCATCTCCGTGGCCTCCTCTGGACTTTTCCCAACAGGTCTGCATCTTCCTTGTGTTGGGGGCCCACAGCACTTCTTGTCCATCCCTTTGGAGCTGCCATATGAATACATGTGGGAAGGGGACTGGAATAGCTTGGCTTAGGGTGAGGTACCTGTGCCCAGTTTCCAGTGAGGGTTTTGTGCAGGAGTTCAGCTTTTCTCTTTGCTTGACCCTGTTGGGTCGTCTGTGGACATGTCAAGATTTGCAGCAGAAGAAATGGTTGTGTGGAAGTCAAAGCACAACTTGCTCCTTGGGAATCAGAGTTTCTTTGTGTGGATCAAGTCTGGGTGTGGATTTGTTGTCCCCAGTTCAAGCAAAGGTGAAGTTTGTGTGTGAGTTTTGAGTGTATGTTGATCCAGTTCCCACCACCCTCAACACAACAGTAATGTAAAGTTTCCCAGGTTACGTTTTTCTTCAGTGCAAGTGAAACAGCTTCAGTTTGCACCAGGGGAAGCTTAGGTTAGATATTGGGAAGTCATTTTTCATGGAAAGTGTTGTAAAGGAGTCACCATCCCTGCCAGTGGTCAAAAAACACGTGGATATGGCACTTGAGGTCATGGCAGTGGTGAATGTGGTGGTGCCAGTTGACAGGTGGGCTTGATGCTCTTAGGGGTCTCTTCCAACCGTAACAATTCTGGGATTGCATGAAATCCAGCGGAGACTTCGGAGGAGTCGGTGCTGTGTGAAGTGTGTGGTGCAAAATTAAAGCAGACAGAGCTCCCCGTGCCGTTCCAAACGGAGCGGTTTAATTGAAGGCAGCGGCGCTCGGCGTTAACGACAGCCTGTCCTGCACATCCTGGTGGCACCTTGGAGCTGCTCCGTGCCAGACTTCATGAAAGTCTCAGGAATTCCAGCTCGGGCAGCTCCTGGGTGTTCACTGAGATGTGTGGCTGCCTGGAGCGCTGCTGCCCCACCGGTGGGTTCTGGGATGAGCACAGCGGCTCACTGGGGACAAGGATTTCAGGATCCAGGGCCGAGTGATGCTCTTTAGACTCCGGTTGTGCCTCCCTGGCTCGGGGCGATCCCCAGGAGCACCCAGGGCCGTGCCTGAGCAGCAGATCCATCCGGGAATGAGGAAGGAGCTGCTGCGGTGAAGGCTGAACAAATGGCTCATTTGCATGGTGGGTTCACATGTTTGCAGAGTCTGGTTTGGGCTCCAAAGTGCTCGGCTTTGCTTCTGACGAGCAGGTGTTTGGCAAGGAAAGAGCCATCACACCCTCAGCTGGGGTAGAGGAGGAATCTGCTGCCGGAGTGTTGATTCAGGAGCCGTGGCTGGTGTTCAGGAAACTTCCATTTGAAAGAGTTTTCTGAAGTTCTTTCCTTGCAAGTGAAATGAGATGCCTGTTGGGCTCCCAGTCTTGTGTTTATAAACGGTGCTGGGCAGCAGGATCTCTTTCTAGGAATTTCTGGGAAGAGGTTGGTGATACAGTTAGCTGGGCATGTCCAAGGAGGGGGCGAGTCCTGGGTCATCTCAGCTTTTGTGCCACTGCTGCCCTGCAAATCCATGGAGTCATTAAGGTTGGAAAAGGCCTTTGAGATCATCAAGTCCGGCCATCAACCAGCACCCACCACCATGTTCACCATGTCCTCAAGTGCCACATCCACATGTTTTTCTAACACTTCCAGGGATGGGGACTCTACCACTTCCCTGGGCAGCCTGTTCCAATGCCTGACCACCCTTTTGGGGAAGAAATTGTTCCTGATACCCAACCTCAACCTCCCCTGGCACAGCTTGAGCCTGTTCCCTCTCCTCCTGTCCCTGTCCCCTGGGAGCAGAGCCCGATCCCCACTGGCTCCCCCCTCCTGTCAAGGAGTTGCAGAGAGCAAGAAGGTTCCCCCCTGAGCCTCCTTTTCTCCAGGCTGAGCCCCCCCAGCTCCCTCAGCCACTCCTGCTGCTCCAGCTTCGTTCCCTTCCCTGGACATGCTCCAGCCCCTCCATGTGTCTCCTGTCTGAGTGGCCCAAAACTGTCCCCAGCACAGGGGATGGGCACTTCCCTCCTCCTGATGTCCATGTTATTAAATTAATCACTGTCTCCTTGGCTCTTCATTATTATGGAATTATCATTAGGCTCTTTTGCTCTGCACAGTGCTGCTGTTTTCCCTGAATCCCATGTATGGATCATCCAGGTGATGGCTGTGGCTGGAGCAGGTGGACAGGACTGTGGAGCTGTGGGATGCCACTCGCTGCCTGGGCAGTTTCTTTTCAGCATTCCCATGTCCTTGTGTGTGGGTTTGTGTTTGGATTGGCAAGAGTGAATGATCACTTTTTGAAACACTCCTGCAGATTTGCAAGCTTTCATCCTGAAAAAAACCCAAAGCCTATCTGCCCTTTCCTCCTGGAATGATTGCAGAGGGGTTTGAACATTAGGGAGATGCCGGACAAAAGGTGCTGTTGGAAGGCAAAAGGTGCCAGTGGGATTTCCTAAACTCAGCCATGCTCTGGCTCTGGCCTTGCATAACACAATGGAATAAATAGCAATTATTTTCGTGGAAACTGGAGCAGGTTTGGAAGGTCCCACCCGCTCTGTGTTCTTGACAGAGCGTTTTCCAGAGGGATTTTGGCACTGTGGGAGCAGCCAAGGAGATGGGGTTGGTGCCTGTTTGTGTGGCCCTTTTGTAGGGATAGGTAGATCAGAGCCAGGGAGTGCTGCTCGTGACACTTCACCCTGAAAGCAAGGCAGAGCTTTGGGGCTGGTTTTTGGCCACTTGCTTTATTCAGTGTTACGTGTTTCGCCTTCAAACTGGCACGTGATGACTTTGCTCTGTTGCTGTGACACTGCCTTTCTTCAGGGGTCTGAGCCACTAATCCCATAACACAAACGTGCTGATGAACTGCTTGGATCCCTGTGCTGCTGCTGGGCCTGCATATGGAAAAAGAGGTGGGAGAAGATGCTGACAATGGGTTCCCATTCCTACCGTAACTTTTCATTCCAGATTACCCCACGTTGCTTCTCTGGTGTTGAAGGCCCTCTGAGCAGTTAATGCATTATCTCAACAATTCAAAATTGACGTGGAGCAAATTTTGGGCTGGAAGGTACATTATGAGTTCATTTTGGCCCTCTTTTAGAGGACCTCTGAGCATTTTGGAAAGAACTACCCCTGCCCTGGAAAAACAGCAAAAGATTCTGGGTGCTAGAATATGTTCACTTCCAAACCAACCCTAAACTACATGACTAAAGGGTCAGCAATAAGCACCCTTTCCTCCTTTTATTCTTTTGTTGTCTTTAACCTGTGGGGGTCTGCCTCCCATTTTTATTTTGTTCTAAGCTTGAAGTTTGAGCTCCTGTGTGTTCCTGGCATTTCTCACTACCGTGGTCAGATGTTCTTTCAGAGTCAGAGCCATGAAATGATTCAAGCCAGACCAGCACAAGGTGATTAATTTTTCCTGTCTCCCAGGATCATCTTTTGAGACAATCAAGACATACATCCTCAAATAAATCCCCTGGCTGTGGGAGGTTATGGGCATGGCTCAGCATGGCTGTTCCCTTTCCTTCCCATAACACTGGGATGGTTGGAAGGCGCCGATCCGTCAGTTTTGTGTATTTCAATCTCTTTGGTCGTGTCACAAACAAATTTGTAAGATGCTTTGCATCCTGCTGAACAGGAAGTTGCTCTTGAGTATATTTCTACTCTCAGTTGCTATTTGTGACCCGTGAGGTCCCTTGTGAATTCCCCAGGAATGCTGCAAGCCAGGGAACCGGAGCAGATGAAGCGAATTCCCTGAGGTTGCGCAGGAGGTCTGAGGCACAGCTGGGAATCAAACCCCAGTCACCCGACACTCGTCCCTGGCTTTAACTACTGTACAAGAATTCCCTCCTGCCGTGCCTCTAATAGGAACTGCAGGGCCAAATTAAGTGGGCAGATTGGAATCACTGCTGCTGAGTTATCCCAGCTGTGGAATTACTGCAGCCCTCTGCTTTTTGCTACTAATTTGGAAAGTTCGCTGCCTCTTCCCCCCCTCCCAGTGCTCCACCTTGCCACATTCCAGGCTCTGCCGTTGTGGGAAAAGAGCTGGAATGACCATAAAGAGCCCAGATGTTGTGTCCGGGGGCAGGAAGCACAAGTCAGCTCCCCCTGATTTGTGAGGCTAAAAATAGTGGGAGCATTAATAGGAATCTCTGCCTTCAGCTCGCTGGGCAGACCGGCCCCTCCGGAGGCATCTTCCTTGCAGGAGCTGCACAGCACAGGGAGCAGGCAGGCAGCTTGTTAGATTAATTCCTCAGTGGTTTGATTTATTGCTTTGTTTGCATTACAGGAGTGCCTGCGGGCCCCAGTGGAGCTTAGACCCCCAGTTAGGCACGGCTTGAGACCATCCGAGCCTAAAGATGCTCTGAGCTGAGTTTCAGAGTGAACAAGTGTAGCGAGATAGGAAGGGAACAGCAGCTGCAGCCACGTGGCACCGACCAGCCATAAACCCGGGGTGAGTTGTTTGCTTTGTGTTACCAGCACAATTATTGTTCTCAGCTCGCCCCCAGCCACGTGGACAAGTGGGAGAGCCACGCATTGTCCCCTTCCTAAACCAGCATAGTCTGTGGAGGGTGGTTGCTTGGGGTTGTCTGGGTAGTGGATGCGCTGGACAACCTTTCAAAGTCCCTTTAAATCCCCTTTTCAGTGTTGTTCTGTCAGGGATAGTGAGTGGGAGAGCTCCTGAGGGCACTGGGGGGGCTGGAGAGCATCTACGTGGCATTATCCGGCTTTATGGGTGGGGTTGGGAGAGTGGGAACAGCATGATCAAAGTGGCTTTTGTTCCCTGCAGCATTGATTATAGTAATGTTGCTATGGCCACAACTCTCCCTCAAATTGCCTCAGCCAATTCATGAATTTCCTTTTTTTATTACATCCTAACACTGAAAATCAGCTGCGCTGCCAGAAACCTCTCCCAGGGAAATCTGTGCTGCTGGAGATGTCAAGAGCTGCAGGAGAGGGTGGAGTAGGGGTGCTGTAAGTATTGCTGTGCTGGGGGATGCTGTAAAGAGACTCTCTTGTTGCTGGAACTTTGGGAGGCTTCTGAGGTGAAGTAATTAAATTAATCCTAAATATCTACTGCTCACTTAGATCCCATGGCTCCTTATTAATTAGCTATTCCTGTCTCCAGGGTAACTGGAGTATCAGGATACCTGAGTCATAGGTAGTCTAGTCCTGTAAGCTTTATCCTCCCTGTGGTGCTTTCCCAAGGAATCTGTGTGGTCAGGGAGCCTCACCGTCCCAGGTGCCCTGAGCACTGGGAGGGAGGGACTTCTGCTTGTTTTAATCTGTTTTCAGTCGAGTTGTATGTCTTACCTGAAGTCACCCAGCCAGCACACCCCTTGTCTTTGTGGGCAGAGAGGGAGGGAATGGGGAGAAGGTTATTTGTGGCTGCAGCACAGCTTTCTCACCCCGCAGCAGGTTTGGAGGGGCCAGTGCTTTGTCCTGGCAGAGCCCCCATGTGAATTGGTCTGGTGGGGGTTGTGACAGGGCTGGAAATAAGACTGCTAAACACCACTAATTTCTCTGCTCACTGACTGCCTTCTGTGGCCCTGTGCAAGTCATTTAGCTCTTCCTTGCCCTAACTGGCCTAATTATTGCCTTCAGGTAGCTCCAAGTTCTGATAATTGGTGCTGCTGGTTGTACACTGAGGTGGTGGCAAGGGAGCAGGGGGGACACGCTCAGAGTGGTTCCCTCTTAGTCTGTGGCCAAATAAACATCAGAACTCCTGTTTCCTGTGCTTAATGCAACAACTTTGAGGTGATGACTGAGCTTAGAGTCACTGAATCCCAAAATAGTTTGTGCTGGAAGGGACCTTAAAGCTCATCTCATTCCGTCCCCTGCCATGGGCAGGGACACCTCCCACTAGCCAAGGTTGCTCCAAGCCCTGTCCAGCCTGGCCTTGGACACTTCCAGGGATGGGGCAGTCACAGCTTAACCCCAGGCTTAGCTGTGGCCATTCCAGCACACAGACTATACTGGTGTGATCTTGTTGCCTTAAAAGTAAACCATATGCTATTTGGATCAGTTTGTTATTTCCATGCTCATTGGAACACATCCTTGGTACTTGCCCTCTGCTGGATCAAGGGGTGGATTCTGCCATGGTTCCATGTGACAGAGCACGGGCTTTAGACCATAAAACTTTGTTCATTTCATGAGCTTAAACTCATATTCTTTGTGTCTGCAGTGCATATTATTAGAGGAACTGTGAGATTTATGGTTATTAAATGCGATGGAGCCTTTCTGCCCAAGAGGAGAAATTGTAGAATCACAGAATGGGTTGGGTTTGCAGGGACCTTAAAGATCATGTTATTCCAACCCCCTCCCATGGGCAGGTTGTGCCCTCCAACTGTCTGGGTTGAGCCCAGCCAGTGTTTTGGATCTTTTATGTTTATGGCTTGTTCTTGTTGGGCTTTGTGGGTATTGTGGGTGTCTCATGGAGTGTCTCAGCGAGGATGGGCATTTTGGGGGACTCTGCACAAAGAAGGAGGAAATCCTAATGCATCTAATGGAAACTCCTGAAGCACTTTTCTGATGAGAGGGAGGACAGAGCTGAATGAAAACGTCTGAGAAATGGAATGAGGATTGTGATGAAAGTGGAAGCCAAGGAGGGAAGTGTCCTGGACAAGGAGTGGTGGATGAGGAGGCAAGGTCAGTTTGTGGGCAGAGTCCACACAGCCCTGTTTCATTCCCCTTTCTTCTCCTGTGTTTTCTTTTTACTTCCTTCTTGTTCCATTTGCAGTCACCATGCAGACACTCTTAGTTATTTTCTCAGAAAAGGGAAAAAAAAGGACTTAAACTGTTTCTGCAGCTTCAAAAGCAGGAAATGCACATTACTGTGGTGTGGCCTTATCAGCCTGTTGTCACGCTGGCAGCCTCAGCTTTGCCACCCTCAGGTCCCTTCCCATGGCACAGCAGGCTCAGACTGGGCTGTTGTGGCTCCCAGAGCTGCATGTCTGGCTGGAGGAATCAAGGCTGTCCCAAGGATAGGCTTGGACAGCTCCAGAATCTTCTGGCCTGGCCAGTGGGATGGTGTGTGGTCCTATATCCTTGTTGAGTTCCCATGTTCACCCCACAAACTGTCAATGGTCTTGTGACTGATTTGGCAGAGAAATTTATCATCAGGGAAAGGCATAAATAAGCTCTTTCCCCACCACTCAGAGTCCCAAATGTTGGTGTGATGTTTTTCTTGCTCCAGCACTGGAGTCCTTGGCACAAGGAAGATGCAGACCTGTTGGAGCAGGGCCAAGGAGGCCATAGAGATGCTCCAAGGGCTGGAGCCGTTCTGCTCTGGAGCCAGGCTGGGAGAGCTGGGGGGGTTCCCCTGGAAAAGGGAAGGATCAGGGAGACCTGAGAGCCCCTTCCAGAGCCTAAAGGGGCTCCAGGAGAGCTGGAGAGGGAATTGGGACAAGGGATGGAGGGTCAGGACACAGGGAATGGCTTCCCAGTGCCAGAGGGCAGGGATAGGGGGGATATTGGGAAGGGATTGTTGGAGACTGGGCTGGAATTCCCAGAGAAGCTGTGGCTGCCCCTTCACTGTGTCCAAGTGCCAAGGGCAGGTTGGACGGGGCTTGGAGCAATGTGGGACAATGGGAGGTGTCCCTCCCCATGGCAGGAGTTGGAACTGGATGACCTTTAAGGTCTCTTCTAAACCAGACCGTTGTGTGATGATTTGAAGTGTCACAAATGTGTGTTGAGCGGGTCCTTTGTAGCCTCTTTGGGCACCTTTTGCAGAGCCTGGAGCAAACAGCACACGTGGCTCTGGGTGTTCCCATGAGCAAGATGGATCTGTTCCTCTAGGGCAGGTGACTTTGTCATGGCAGGAGGTGGAATGTGCTGCTTCTCACTCAGGACTTGCTGCTTATTCCCTTCCTCCTTTGCTGCCAGAGCCCCTCACTGCCCTCCTGCCTTTGAATCCTTGGCTGCTGGGCTGGGCTGGCTCAGGAGCTTTGCTATAAAAGGCTTTCAGGGCTGATCCCTCCCATGTGCCATCAAAATATAGATAACAAATAGCACAGGTCCTGCTCTGTGTGTGTGTGGAGGTACAGGGGGGCTGGGAGATGGTGTTTTTGGGGAAGGACTGTGTGGAAATCTCTTTTCTGTGCTTCAGCTCCTCACCTTTAACTCCATTGTTCTGAGATTGCTTATCTGAGAGAGATGGAGGTTCATTATGTTAATCTGTTCTGAAATCACTGCATCAAATATCTGTAATTGGTATTATTATTCTGGCCCTGTTGTGTCCCAGGGTTTTCAGGGAGCACAGATGAATATGGAAACCTGTGCTTTGTGCTGTGGTTGCTGGCAGAGCCTCACGTGAGGTTGGGGTTTATGAGTCTGGTCTGTGATTCTTGTAGCAAAGAGCACGTTTGGTGGTGTGGAGAGGGGTGAGAGCCCTGCTTTTGGAGATGGCTGTGTTTAATCCCACTTCTAGGGACAGCTCCCTGCTCCAACAGAGGTTACTGTGAATACAGGGGAGATACAACCACTTGGAAAATGAACTAGGAATATGTGATCAGAAGATTAGTTTTAGGAGGGAACAAGCATGGAATAAGTTGGTGTTGCCATTCCTGACTGCGCTGCCTAAAATTGTTTGGGGAAGGGATAACTTCTGCCAGC
This sequence comes from Scytalopus superciliaris, assembly GCA_013400415.1. Classification (NCBI taxonomy): domain Eukaryota; kingdom Metazoa; phylum Chordata; class Aves; order Passeriformes; family Rhinocryptidae; genus Scytalopus; species Scytalopus superciliaris. The sequence goes on from VXBX01005260.1 coordinate 93,238, forward strand.
ATGGTGAGCCTTGCTGCTGTTGACAGCACAGTTTCTACCCAGTTATGAGATCCTTTAACAGCCAAAGCTGTTCCCTTCCCTCCCACCTCTCCATCCTGGCCAGAATGGATTTTTCCTTCCTAAGGCAACAGTTTGGTAATTTGTAAGGGGATCTCTGTGCCCAGCAGGAATTGTAAGATAGCTTGGAATTTGGTGTTGATGGGAGGATGGTGTAAAGAAGGGAGTGGGGCTGGGTAATTCCTGGAGCTGTGCCAGCAGAGGGTTAGGCTGGATATCAGGGAAAAGTTCCTCCCCAGAGAGTGGTGGGCACTGACCAGACTCCCCAGGGCAGTGGGCACGGCCCCAAGGCTGCCAGAGCTCCAGGAGAGTTCGGACAATGGGACAGGGTGGGATTGATTGTTGGGGTGTCTGTGCAGGGCCAAGAGCTGGACTTGGATATCCTTGTGAGTCCATCCCAACTCAGGATACTCTGTAATCCTATAATGGATGAGGAATTTAGGAGGGTTGGGGTAGGAGCCAGAAACTGGAGTAAGGGCAGCATTAGCAGGTGGGAGATGAGGTGCACGGGGAGGAAATTTGAAACTGCCTTCGGTTCCTCCCAAGCATTTCTTTCTAAGCATGTGTATTTGTTTCTGCTCTGTTTCCTGGTGATCCCAAGGGAACTGGCTCTGGCACAGGGCCAGAGGGTGACATGCTGGGGAATGCTGGGCTGCTGTGGATTCCATGGCTTCTTTCCCAGGAGATGGGCAACACAGTCTGGGAGAGGCTCTGGCCTGGCTGGCTGGGAGTGAGACCAACCCGTGCTCAGGGTGTAGGGCACAAGAGTTGTTCCCTCTGTGCACTCTGGAAAGCAGTGTTTGTAGTGATCCCCCTCCTATTCCTTCCTACCCTGCAGCAGGCAGGCACCTCCAGAGCTGGAAGTTGCCAAAGGAGCTGCCTTTTCCATCTCTGTGGTCCTGTAGCCCAACCACTCCTACATTTTTCCTCACCAAACTATAAATACCTGTGGCCTCTGCAATACCCGGGAGGTGCAAACCAACCCAGGTGCTGATTGCACTTCTGCCTTCGTGTGCTACAGGAATGCAACCCCCAAGGATTGTATTTTCACCTCCTGCATCTTTTCCTGTTCTCTGCTTTTCCAAGTATTAGTTTGCTTGGCAGAAACACAGGGATCTGCATCACCTCTCCAGCACCAGAACCAGAGACGAGCTGGACCATCATCCACTGATCCACATTAAAAGTTAAATCCAAGCTCTGGAGGTTGTTTCATGTGAAGGTGCTTGTGAGTTGGAAAGAGTATTAGAGCTGGCTATATGGGATGCTTAAAAATAATGGGAAATATCGATTTGCAGAAGGAAAGCTACTTGGAGGCACTGGATAAGAACACCGTGGGCCAGGGAATCCTTTTCCCACTCCAGCTGCCTCATGGGCGCCCGGAGCTTTGTGAAGAAATTTTCCACAGTCTGATGCACACATTGTGGAATTAAGGGCAAACTTTGCTGCCACCATTTTGGAACTATTTCCTTATTATCTGAACCTTTGCTCAAAAAAAGAAAAATCTCAAGGATTTTTTTCACCCTTCCTGAGTCCTCTCTGAGCAACACAAAACACTCTCGGCCTTTCAGATTTTCTGAAGTTTTGCCTCTTTTTTTCTTTTTTTCAATATTTTTTAAAATAAAACATTCTTTAGGCTGGAGCTGGAATGATACAGCTTCCATCTGGGAACTATTTTAGGTTTAATTTGAAAAAACAGACTATAAAACACACACTCGTAAAAACATCTTGTCCTTTCCAATGTACTAGAAAATGACTCTCAGCAGCCTCTTCAGGCCCTCAGCTCGCCTGTATTTAAGCTCCATGACATGCTCAGAGACATAGTTACAGTGGATTTTAATACAGGGTCATACATAAATTTCCAGTATGGATCATTTGGGGAAGATTAATGTGGAGAATGTGTTAATAGTGAAGAATTTGAAGCCGTTGCAGATTTTGCAACGCTTGGTGACCGTCAAGTTCCTGTCCAGTTTCGCTTGAAAATGAGGTGACTCAAAAAAATGTGCTTTATAACTTCGGGTAAACTTTGCCTGGAGTTGTGCAGACACACTCCTGCCTTGGAATCATCAAATCCCAGAATGCCTTGGGTTGGAAGGGACCGTAAAGATGATCTAATCCAACCCCCTGCCATGGGCAGGGACACCTCCCACTATCCCACGTTGCTCCAAGCCCTGTCCAACCCACCCTTGGACACTCCCAGGGATCCAGGGGCAGCCACAGCTTCCCTGGGAATTCCAGCCCAGCCCCTCCTCACCCTCCCAGCCAGGAATTCCTTCCCACTATCCCATCTATCCCTGCCCTCTGGCACTGGGAAGCCATTCCCTGTGTCCTGTCCCTCCATCCCTTGTCCCCAGTCCCTCTCCAGCTCTCCTGGAGCCCCTTTAGGCTCTGGAAGGGGCTCTCAGGTCTCCCTGGATCCTTCCCTTCTCCAGGTGAACCCCCCCCCAGCTCTCCCAGCCTGGCTGCAGAGCAGAGGGGCTCCAGCCCTTGGAGCATCTCCATGGGCTCCTCTGGACTCTCTCCAGCAGCTCCACATCCTTCCTGTGCTGAGGGCCCAGAGTTGGACACAGCACGGCCAGACCTTGCTGTGGTGGGGCACTGTCAGGTTTGAGGTGTTGGCTGGGGCTGGCAGTGCTCCAGCCTGCTCACCCATCCCCTCCTGCCACCCTGGTGGAGTCTCCTGACCTGGGAATTCACCCACTCCACTCCAGCACGGCACTATCCAAAGGTGCTGCTCAGTTTTCTGCAGATTTTTGGAAAGCAGCTCCCCAGTTTTACCTTTTTAGCATTCCCTGTGCCTCCAGCTCTGCTCGGGGCAGTTGGGTTTGTGGGATGAAGCAGGAACAAGGCACTGCTTAGCAGCTTAAGGGTTTACCAGCTGATCCCATCAATTTTCCATCGGGTGCCACTGATTTCCCAGGCTTTGATTTGATGCTGTTTTTCATGAGCATCTTCCTCACCCCCAGGAGGGTCCCTTGATTAAGTCGTTCCTGCTTGGTGGGACCTCATGGGGAGCCCGTGCTGCCAAAAGTAATGAGCTGCAAAGACTGGCAGCCTCAGATTGTATCAGCTTCCTGCCCCCATCCCCTTCCCTTCTGATTCCTCATTATTCCTGGTGGGCTTGGTTATGGAGCCATCTGATTTTTGGGAGAGAGAATTTTTTGCTGTGTGGATGTGGAGAAGCAGAGTTGGGCAAGGAGCACGTAAAACATCAGGGTGTGTGGCTGTGTTTGACCTGCCTGTCTTCTCCTTCATGCCCAGCTCCAGGGTTTGCTGGAGACTTTAAAAAAAAAAAAAACAAACCCAAAACCAAACCCCAAAATTGCTTCTGAGTAACGTGAAATCCTGATTATGGAAATGTGAATGGTGCGTTACAACAAGCATTTGTGTTGTGCCTGCTCGGAAATGCTGCTGGTGGTCTGTGCGTGGACTGAAGCACATCTAAGGAGAATTTTGATTCACATTCTCTGGTTGGGCTGGCTGTGGGAGACCAGACCTAAAACCAGGACCTACAATTGATGCTTTGGGATGCAAAGGGTTTTATGGACAAATGAAATACTGAGGTCTTTTCCAAAAGAACAGGAAGCCTGAAGTGGGTATTGCAGCAAGACAAAGCAGAGGAGAAAGGTGGGTAAAGAGCCCTGAGAGGGCACTGATGGAGGTTTTTATCTGGGAGAAGTGAATGGTGGCATTCCTAAGCTTTTCTTGTGGTTAAAAATCCAGTTTTGAGCTGCCTGTAATTTAGCTAGAATGTTCCAGCTGTTTTTTTGCTGGAAGATGTGCTTTTTGGGAGGATTCTAATGAGAACTGTTCAGCTGTTTTGGAGAACAAGACCGAGAAAATACCCTTTTTTACAATTAAAAATAAATACAGATAAAGGCACAGTGATCATTTCAAGTCACAGTGCCCCTGCCTTTGGGAGCAAGGACTTGATGTTTGGCAGATGTCTCTATTGCAGTTCCCATAAAAATCCACCAAAGCTGGGCCAATTTGGAAACGTGAGGGAATAGGGGCAAGGAATTGGAGGAGGAGGAGGGAGAAAAGCTGTGTTGCTTAAGCATCCCTGGATACCACCCTCGGGTTGGATCCTGTCCTTGCTGCTCCCAGAGAGTGTGTCATTTTGGGGAAGCTGCTGGAAAACAGTCTCTTTAGAAATACCATTCCCAGAGCAGTTTTTGGAGACCCTGGATCTAGTTCTGCACAGCTGGTGGGGTCCTGTCTGTGTCTGTATGTGAAAATATACACATATATATCTGTATGGTGGTGAAGATGATAAAATCTACCTATATCTCTCTCTACATATAAAGATCTATAGAGTCTCCAAGGCCAGGTTGGATGGGGCTTGGAGCAACCTGGGATAGTGGAAAGTGTTCCTGCCCATGGAATGGGTGGACCTTCAATAATTCCAGGGGTGGGGCAGCCACAGCTTCTCTGCCCAACCTGTGCCAGGGCCTCCCTCACCAGCCAACAATCCCTTCCCAATATCCCCCCTATCCCTGCCCTCTGGCACTGGGAAGCCATTCCCTGTGTCCTGTCCCTCCATGCCTTGTCCCCAGTCCCTCTCCAGCTCTCCTGGAGCCCCTTTAGGCTCTGGAAGGGGCTCCAAGGACTCCCTGGATCCTTCCCTTCTCCAGGTGAACCCCCCCAGCTCTCCCAGCCTGTCCCATCCCAGAGGGGCTCCAGCCCTGGAGAATCTCCGTGGCCTCCTCTGGACTCGCTCCAGCAGCTCCACGTCCTTGTGCTGTTGTTCCCAGGGCTGGAGGCAGCTCTGCAGGGGGGTCTCACCTGAGGGGGGCAGAAGTTTGTGCCTGTCCTCCTCATAAAATGAACCTGCAATCTCAGGGTGCCTGAAATGAACAGATGTCTCTGCAACGTTTGCCCAGCAGGAATTATGAAACGCATGAGGTTCTTCTGTAACAAAACAAACCAGCAAACAACCCACCTGACTTAAAGGTGGAACTGATGTCAAAATGCAACAGGACTCTGGACTTTAAGGACCTTCTAATAAAGCTCCTGCACTTTTAAAGGTGCAGAATTGAGCATCACTGCTGGTGGCACCAAGAATTGTTCATGTGATGACAAAGGCCTGCAGGACCATGGGATGAGAGAAATGTGAGTCACTGAAGGACGATCTGTCTTAACTCTCAGAAAAATACCCAGATTTGCCAGTTTTTCAGGTAATTTTTGTTTGATAGATGGTAGACAAGCAGATTCATTTTTACAAGGCCCACATGTTTAATGCCATCTATGGACATGTGAACTGGGAAACAGGAGCAAAGGATGTTTTTACTTCCAAAAACTGCATTTCTGAAAATACTGGTGGAACAGCTTATTTAGCTCCGATATCTGTACTCTAAAATAGACGTGGGAAAAGCTGCAGATCCTGGGGAAGGGGCAGCAGGGCAAAGTTTGAATCAGGGAGAAAACATTTAGGCTTGAACTTCTCAATTTTGGGTCAGGAGAGAGACTGGAACGTGAGTCCCTGCTGAGGGAAGAGCTGGATGTTGCCGAGTCTGTCAGAGAGGAAGGGACATCAAGAGGTAGATGTGGGCTGTGATTAATCATTGGAGAAAATTCCCAGGAAGGGATGGATCTGCTGCCTCTTTGGATACACCTTTGGAAGTTGTACTTTAAGCAGGTAACAGGGAGAAACAGCAGTTACTCTTTCTTTACATGTGGGAATGTTGAGATCCAGAGAGGGTCACACCAGTTTGGTGGCGTTGAGTGAAGGGAGTTTCCATCCCCTGTCTTGAAGGCAAAATCCCACAGCAGCATTTTTACTGTGAGAGAAAAATGCCACTGGGAAACAGAGTTTTGCACTGTAAAATGCTGGAAGTTCTTGCTTGAAGCACTTCCTTTTGAATGAATTTTGGCAGTGGGCTGGAATCCTGGGACAGTTTTGTGGAAGGGAATTGTTGCTGCCTCCGTATGTTCTTCCTGTGGGAGAAGGAAGAACCGTGCCTGTTGTGCCACTTGCTCTTCTTTGCAGCAGTTAATTGGCCCCTGCTGAGCACCCCTCACTTTCATGCTAATTCTTTGTGCCACTCAGCTGTGTAATGCGAAAAGGATTTGGAACATGCCCAGCTGTGGGCTTCAGGTAAAGAGGGACGCTGAGAACCTCAGTTTGAAGGTCCAGTTTTCATCCCTGAATGTCTCGAGCTTCTGAAACGTGTGCAAAGTGGAATCTTTATGAAAGTTTTTCTGAGTTATATAAGGGAGGGGAAAAAAAAATCCTTGTTTCCCTTCCTCGCCCTCAGAAATAAGTCCTAATCATAGAGTTGTTTAGGTTGGAAAAGCCCTCTAAGATCATGGAGTCCAACCATCCCCAGCACTGCCAAGGCCACCACTGACCATGTCCCCAAGTGCCACATCCACAGGGATTTTAAATCCCTCCAGGAATGGGGACTCCACCCCTGCCCTGGGCAGCTCTGCCAGGGCTGGACAGCCTTTAACAGAAGGAATTGTTCCCAATATCCAGTCTAAATATTGTCTCTTGTCTTGTTACTTGTAGGAGTAACAGTGGCACAGTAAATGTCCCATTTTCCTCATTTCTGCCTTGGACATCCCTGTGCATTCCTCCTCTTCTTATGTCAGGCCCCACTCTCTCTATGCAAAGCCCTCTCTGTTGGCAGACTTAAGTTTTCTGAGGGAATTCAGGGATTTTTAAAGGGGATCTTTGTCCTTTTGGGATTTAGGTGTCACTTGGCCATCTAAAGGCACATGGTCAGGAGTTGTACCTCCTGCAAGAGACACGACAGGGAAGCTGTGGCTCCTGGAGTCGGTGTTTGGGGTCACACAGACCTCTCTGTGGGTGTCTCCAGCACGGGCTGCTCCCTGCCTGGTGTGCTCCCAGGCCTCTGGAAGGGAAATGATTTGCTTCAATCCCTTTCCCTTTGGGGGAGTCAGCCACTTTGGGGGCATCTCCAACCCGCCCCACTCTGGATCAGGAGTCTGGGCCCACCCTGGCAAAGCCAGTGCAGGGAGAGGGGAAGGAGGAGGCAGTGGAAACTAATCCTTTGCTGCTGGTTTGGGCTTCACTCTTGGAGACAGGAGGGGATAATTCCCGACTCATTTCTGGAAATCACTTGTTTGTGTTCAGGTTTACAGAACAAACTAACAGTTTATTCTTCACAAGCCTTTTCAAATTCCTTTCTCGCAGCGGGGATCATAAAAATCTGTGACTTTGTCTCTGCTTGCAGCAACAGGTTTTATTTTTCCTGTCTGTGGGGTTTTGTTTGCTGAAGTGGAAGGAGGAAAGGGGCTCTCTGGGGTTTTCTTCTGGGTTTTCTCCCCTATAGGCCCCTCCTGCCTTATCCCACTCCAGCTCTGGCATAATAACAGGATCCCCAAACGCTCCTTCATTTCCAGCTCCGTTTTATGTGTTCGTTTCCAGAGTATTGATGTGCTGGGAAACCTCTGTGCACAAACACTTCACACAGCAAATGCCACACAGCAAGTGCAGTTTAATGGCCACAGGTGGGTTTGTTCCAGTTTTATGGGGCACGTTGCCTGTGTTAGCCTGGGAGATTTTCTGCGCTTCCATATCCTTTAATATTTTATTTATTTAATGGTTTTTGTTGTCCAGACTTCTGCTGGACTTTGGCATCTCCTTAATGGCACTTGGTGCAGGGGTGCCAGGAATTCTTTCTGGGCCCGTGGAGCTGAGCTCATGTTGCCCTTCAGCTCAGGTTGGGTTGGAGTGTTGCATCCCAGGAATGATTTCCACGGGCATGTTTCTGTATTAGGGTGCAATCTTTGTTTGCCTTAGTGCAGGAGAATGAGCTGAAATAACCTCCTGAAAACAAAATTTTAGATGTGGAGTAGCATGTCTGACAGTGGGGAAAAAGGATGATGGTGCAGGCAAGTGAGGGGAAGGAAAAACCAGCCTGGATAAGAGCCTTGAAAGAAGAGAAAACAGGGAAGCAAGTGGAGATAATTGTCAGGAAAGAGCAAGAGGGAAGCAGATTGGGATGTTTTTGTGGCCGGGGGGGTAAAGGAAAAAGCTTTTTGGTGGACAATGCCAGGATGAGCAGAAGAGAATGGACACATTTATGTGGCTGGTGCAGAGGTGAGGTCAGGAAAGAGAGCTGAGATGGTTAAATATCCCAAGGTGCCCTTCAGTTCTGTGTGTTCCACCCTTGGCCTTCCCCAGCCCCCACCATCATGGATTGCTCTGGGCCACCTGGGGCTGCAAATTCTCCATCCCTGTTTCCTGCTGGGCAGGAGGAGGTCTGTGTACATGCCTGAGCTGCTGGGTTTAATTTCCAGGAGGATGTAGGTCTTATTTGTTTATGTTGGAGCAGTGAGCTGGAGGGGCCAGGAGGAGACCATGTGTTTAAGAGCAGGGCTACATTCCCTGGGGAGCAGAGGAGCCTTCCTGGGCATCTCTCCATCGCTGCTCTCTGCAGCAGACACGAAAAAAGTGCAATTTAAATGTCCTTTAAAAAAATACAGCAGCAGCAAACTTCTGTTTGAGAGGGTGGAGGGGCCCTTACCCACTGAACACACCACGTCGTGCAGATTCCTGCCATCTCCAGAGGCCTTTGGGAGTTCAGCTCACCACGTGGTAACACATCAGAGGAGTGTCCGTGGGGCTTGGGAGCCAAACACAGGATCTGCAGGTGGCACGGGGAGTTCACAAGGCTCTGAGTCCGTTCCCAGGGAACAGACACTCCCTTGCTGAGACACCATCTGACAGCCTCCCCCTTCCAGACGACGCGGCAGCGAAGGTGACCTGCACAACTTTTTTTAATACGTTCAAAGAAAAAGCTCCCAAACCTGAAAATCTCAATGAGTCCGGAGGAGGCCACGGAGATGCTCCAGGGCTGGAGCCCCTCTGCTCCGGAGACAGGCTGGGAGAGCTGGGGGGGCTCACCTGGAGAAGGGAAGGATCCAGGGAGACCTGAGAGCCCCTTCCAGAGCCTAAAGGGGCTCCAGCAGAGCTGGAGAGGGACTTGGGACAAGGCATGGAGGGACAGGACACAGAGAATGGCTTCCCAGTGCCAGAGAGCAGGGATAGGTGGGATATTGGAAAGGAATTGTTAGCTGGGAGGGTGGGAATGCCCTGGCACAGGTTGATCAGAGAAGCTGTGGCTTCCCCCATCCCTGGAAGTGTCCAAGGCCAGGTTGGATGGGGCTTGGAGCAACCTGGGATAGTGAAAGATGTCCCTGCCCATGGGATGGGATGGATAGTCTTTAAGGTCCTTTCTCACACAAACCACTCGGTGGTTCTGTCATCTCAGCTGGAGTCGGGGTCATGGTGTTTGACCAAGAGTGACCCCGTTCGTTCCACCCTCCCACAAGGCAACATCCCCCTCCATTTTCCTGGGTTAGTTTCCACAGTGGGATCTGGAAGCAAGTCCTTTCCCAGGCAGGAGGCCAGCAGACCTCTCAGCAGTGGGCATGGTCTCCCATCCAGCCCCAGGGTGTCCAGGGCAGCTGGATGAGGATGAAGACCAGCATCTCTCACCAGCCTGGTGTAGTGAGGAGAAGGACTTGGGCTGCTCCCTGAGAGTTCAAGGAACAGCTGATGTGAATTAAATCGCTTTTTGATCCGTAGAGAACAGTCCAGCAGAACCCCAGGATGCTGCTGGGATGGAAAACAGACGGGAACCTTCAAAACATTCCTCCTCTGGCCAGCGCCGTTTGAGGCTGTCCTGGCTTGGCTCCGCTCCAGCCACGCTGTGCTCTGGCCCTCTGCTTGTCACCTGCCCCTGCCGTGTCCCAGCAGAGGTGGGGACAGGGCCCTGCTGGCCCCCCGTGGTGTGTGAGCTCCTGTGGTTTGGCAGAGCTGCAAAAATCAGCATTTACCCCGTCCTACAAGAGCCCTTTCTGCCAAGTGGGAATAACACTGGAAGTGCCTGACCCCGGGAGGGAACAACTCGGTGGCAGCCAGGAGTTGCTGAGCCTTGAACAGCTTCTGCTGCTCCAGCCTGTTCTTTGAAAGTTGGGGATTTGGGCATTTTTTTTTTTTATTTTTTTTTTGTTTAAATGGCAGCTTGTGATGGCCCAGATCCTGTTGTGACACTGCCTCTGAAATCCTTAAGCTGCTTGAATCACTCCAAGGAGCCAAGCAATAAAAGAGCTGGAATAAAATGTATCCCACAGTGTCCTTCACTTCTGCTGACAAGTGCAGTTTAAATTCCTGGTGCAACCTTTTAGCATAGCTGGCTTGTGGAAACGAATAAAATGAAGTTGTAACAGCTGCTTGCCACTGCTTCTCTGAGGGGGAGCAGTGAGAAACCACCTTTTCTTGGGTGAGCCTGTGCTGGGGTGCTGTCAGTGGCAGTGGCCAGAATAAAATATTAATATATGCTGGAATTTTTGCATCCTATAAGTGATATGGTGCTTATTAGAGAAAAGGCCTTGCTTTTATTGTATGGTGGCATTTTCCCCAGAGCTCACATTAGAATTAAGGTTTTTAAGAAACACCCTGAGCTCGCTTCTAATGGGAGGTGTCCCTGCCCATGGCAGGGGGTTGAAACAGGGTGATCCTTAAGGTCCTTCCAACCCAAACCATTCTCAGGAGAGTGGTTCCTTTGGCTGGTACAAATCCGGGCATCCCATTTCCAGATGCTCTGGTTCCTTGTGTCCTTGGCCCCGAGTTTCAGGGGCTCAGATAATCTGTGGCTCTGACAGAAGTAATTTAGTTAATGTAGGTTTTAATTTTGTAAACTGTAAGCATTTGGAGCTTGCAGGGAGACGTTTCCAGGCCCCGAGGGTTGTGTGCGGGTGCTGGGCTTGGTTGGCGTGGGGTAGTTCTGAAGGGTGTGTTGAAATGACCTCCTCAGCTGGGGCTGCTGAGTGACATCCTCACTCCTGGTTCCTGGAGAACTCTGGGAAAAGCTTTTCAGTCTGGGATAGAAAGGTCATGGCTGTTGTTCCTACAAACACTCCGTAGCCACGTGTGGGTGGAAACGAGTCCCGCAGCCTGGCAGGAGGGGAGAGCCACCATCGCCACGTGTTTCCTTGGTGGTAATCCAGAGGTGTGGGCACTTGGGAAGCGTTTTGCCAGCTGGAGTGAGAGGGAAGGAAGCAGCCTTTATAAGCAGCAGCAGCAGCAGCCCCTAAGGATGAGCTGGGGCCGTGCGAGAGGCTGCGAGGATGGAACGCATCCGGGACGGTGGGGTGGGAACAGGGAGCTCGGGATGCTCCGCTCGGCTCTGTGAGTGTCCAGGAGGCTGTGGAGGAGGAGGGAGGCAGGGTGTGGATGGTCCTTTTTGTTCTGAAGCTAATGGAGATGCCCTGCCTTGCTAAGGGATAATCCCAGTGCCTTGGGCTTCTCTTAGCAGAAGGTGTCTTATTTTCCTTTAATTGTTTGATCTGTTTGGCTGCTGAGACCAGACCGTTGTTTGCAGCAGGGAGAGGATTCGAGCCAGGGAAAAAGCTGGCTGAAGAATCACTCTGAGTTACTGGGCTTGAGGCTGGACCTGGTGGGTGGGTGGAGCTCATGGTGTGTCATGCAAAAGGTCAGACCGGATGGCTTGCTGTGGGTGCTCTTTGACCTTGGCACTCACAGGACAATGGAGTTAATGGTTTTATTTAATTTTTTGTGGGAATTGATCCCATGGATATAACCTGGGAGCTGTCACTTGCCAGGCGTGTTAGAGGAAATGTTTTGTGTGAAGGGGGCTGAGAACTGAGAACACCCTTTTTGCTGATGGAGCAGGGAGCTGGTGACCCACATTTTGAGATCCCAAACATCCCTTCTCCAGGCTGTCCCATTTGTGCCTGTCTCCTCACTAATGTCCTCCAGCCTCTCACACTCCCCCAGCAGCCCAGACTGTCAAACCTCTGGGAGCTTCTCGAGGCCGATTGTGTCATGAGTCATTGAATCCCAGTCTGGGAGGGAAGAGATCTTACAGCTCTTCTCCTGGGCAGGGACACCTTCCCCTGTCCCTCAGCTGTTTGGAGAGGTCTGGAAGGAGTGTTTGTAGCCAGTGTGCTCTTAGACAGCCTCCCTTGCACGATGCCCTGAGGCAATGCACAGTATTTCTGAAGTACATGTGGTTTTGTCTGTGTTTTTATATTAAACAGGAGGAAAACCCTTGAGATCAACGTTGGGAGAAAGAAGAGAAGTGGTGAAGGAGTCGGTGTGTGATATGGAACGGGCCTGAGCCAGGGAGCTGAGGGACAACAGGTAAGGCATGAACGAGCCCTGCAGTGTCTGCCCCATGCCTGGTGGTTGGTTGCTTCTTCCCATGCTGTATTTTAACATTTTATCATCTCAACACCCTTCTGGCAACAGTCTCCTCTTCCCATAGTCCAGTTAAAGTATCAGTGAGATGAGGAAAGGTTGTAAAAATGGGGCAGGACCTCTACAGTGTCACCCACAGGGCATTAATCAAGCCCCTTACATATTTGTTGGCCATCAACTCTCTTATTTAATCATCTGTTATTTGCTGAAAGTTTTAGCCAAATTCATTTGGCAGAACTTCAGGCGAAGAAGTGACATTTCACAGTAATCTGATTTCAGCAGTTTTAAATTCTGATTTCAAGGCAGTGCTGAATGTCACTGGTGGTCTGAGCTCGCCAGCTCAGTGCCTGGGGATCCAAATCCCTGCGTGCAGCTCGGGGGGAAACTGGGCTCTGAACATTTTCCCTGCTTAGCATGATTCCTTGGGCAGATTCTTGTCCCCAGACTCTCTGTGGTAAAGGCTGTGTCACTGTGAGGATCAGGCCAGGGTGCTCATGCACAGCTCGTGCGGGGGTGTGTGGCTGTCGGGGAGCCACAGCCAATTCCCTGCAGAGGCTGGAATTGCTGCCAGCAGCACATTTCTCCTTCTCCAGTTTTCTTCTCTCTCCTGTAAGGAAGCCAGAGGATGAGATTTTTGTGCCCTGTGCTGAGCTCCTTCAGGCAAACTCAAACTCAGGAGTGTTGTCAGAGCTGCTGAGGAGTTTGGGCTCAAGCAAAGGTGTCAAGAGCAAAGAGAAGTGGCTGGAGCCCAGAGCCACTTCTGCCTCTTCCAGGGAATGGCATTTCCTGGCACAGGGACACAAGGACACCAGGAGCAGGTTGTGTCCTACACAAAGCTACTCTGTCAGCTCAAGTTTTGGAGTGGAATTAGCACGTGGATTGTTACTGGGAGCCACCCTAGGTTGGGATTTGGGTGCCAGGTCAAACTCCTGCTCTTAGGAAAACCTGGATGAAAAGGAAATGGGAATGGGCTGAGATACAGCACGAAGCAGAGTAGGTGCTCTGAAGGTCCCTTCTGGCCTTCAGTCTGCTAATCTGTGAACCTGCATCTCCAGTGACACATGAGCAGCTCAAGCCCCTGTTTTGACTTGCTGTCAGAAGGTTTCTTTCTCCAGGAGCTCCATGTCCTCGTGTGCTATGTTTGGAGCATCTGCTCCATATCTACTTGGGCTGGACCCCTTCCAGCAGGCTTAGCAACTGTGCTGGTGATTTCCTCCAGGAAATCCAGCCGTGCAGGATGCTCTTCAGCTCGTGGGACTGTAACGAGCCATCATGGCCCTCTTAAGTTGCCTCTTTTATTATTTTTTTAAACCTGTTTGCTGCCTCCCCGCCCCCCACTCCATATCTGCGCATCTAAGGAGGGATTTTTTCTGCCTTGTTGGAGTGAAAGAGTAAGTCCTTTTTGATTTATTCCAGAGCAGCCCTCGAGCTCAGCTCCTGTGAGAGCCTGCTGACTCAGAGTTCAAAAGATCTCATGTCTTTGAGGCCAAGCTGTGGTCCTCCATCTTGCCTCAAAGTTAAACTGAAAGAGAAAATTCCTTTTTTCCTTAAAAAGAGAGAAAACCACCATGCTGTGTAAGGGAATCAGACTTACAGAGAATGCCAACATGCAGAATTCCAGGTTAAAATCTGGCTGTTTAGCAAGGCTTTATTTTCAAGCACCAAGCGAGTTGTTTAGTAAGTGTTCCATGGAGATAAATACTTGCTTTTAAAGCTGCTGCCTGGCTGGGATCCAGCCTGTGATCCTACATTAAAGCATTTTTTTTTTGGTGTTTAAACCACTACATTACCATGGTGGCTAGAAATGGTAGTTCTGGTCCCTAATCTCCTGCAGATCTGCAGCTTGAAATTAGATATTAGGAATAAATTCTTTAGTAGAAGAGCAGTGTGGCCCTGGCAAAGGTTACCCAGAGAGGTTGTGCCCTCCCAGTCCCTGTAAGTGTCCCAGGGTAGTGGGAACCTGGGATAGTGGAAGGTGTCCCTTGTGGCAGGGGGAGGAGTGGGATGAGCTTTCAGGTTCCTTCTGAGGTACAGACAGATACCTGGCAGATACATATATGTGTATGTATGCATTTAAATGCATGTATAGAGCAGAATAAGTCTGAAAGAGCTGTTCTATCCTAGTTCACTTCCACAGGGTCCTGCTTAGTCCATGTTTATGTAGTTGTTGCTGTGAGTTTGGAAGGGAAGAGGCAGTGGATGGGACACCCTTAATATATATATTTGTATATAGTGACCCTCCTTTTCAAAACCAGCTCCTCTGAGCATGGTGAGCTTGGCTCTGCTCCTGGCTTGGGAATCCAGCAGTGCAGTGGGAAGGAGATGCTGGTCCTTGCAGGGAAGGCTTGGTCAGGCACCAGCAGAAGGGAAAACACAGGGTGGGTTGGTGGAGGTCTCACTGCAGGTGAGGTTGTCAGGCCTGCAGGGAAAACTGGGGGTGCTCTCTTAGACTTGCAGGTAGTGAGTTTAGCCTGGGAAATGTGTGTTTATATTTTTCAAAGAGCTCCAGTGTTGGTATGGCTTGCTGGGGAGGAAATCAGCTCTTTTACCTGCCTCCAGGCAGCACAGTGATTGAGTGACTCAGAAGTGGCCCTCACAGGTGTGGTGGAAGTTTCACGTGATGTTCTGCCAGCCTTGCTCGTCAAAACTTCTTCAGAAACCCTTTCTTTCAAAGTTTTAGGGCCCATGGAGGGTGTTCATGGGAATACCTTGGGGTTCACACTCCCCTTCTAGGAAAAAATACAGCTAGAAAGCCCTGCAGGAATTCTCTGGCATGTCTGTACTGTAAATCCACACAGCTCAGGTGACAGTAAAGGACAGGGAATAGACAGACTCTTTTCCTGTTCTGTCCCCACTTCTCCTGCTCCTCTTTCAGCAGAGAAAACCCCCACACTGACCCTGTCCCGTGTTCCAAGCCAGCACTAAAATAGGAAAATGGTTTTTACCCCAAATGTAATTTGAAACATGATGACTGGACCATTCTTAAACAGCTTCCAACTTAACAATAAAGAAACTTCACAGAGTGCTTGGCAGGAGCCTCTGTACATAATTTAGATCATAATCAGATGCATTAACACATTTTATATGGATCTCGTGGGGGCCAAGAAGACGAGGTGTGCTGCGTAATTTCTTTGCAGATTTCTTTACCTGATTGTTTATTACTCTCGGGGACTTCATTTGTGGCCCAAATGTCACCAGCAGAATCCTGCTGCTTCATGTGCCTGCATTTAGAGTAGCTGGTAGCGAGGCTCCAAATCATTTAAATGCCAAGTTGCCATCAGCCTTTCCTTCTGGGGGTGTCAGAGAGAGGATGAAGAGTGTGTGGGGAGGGGCAGAGGGGAGAGGAACACAAGCAAGGGCCCAATCCTGCAAACGGCTGAGCTCCCCCTGTGCCCAGAGCTCAGTGGGAGGGAAAGTGCTGGGAGCGTTCCCCCCTGAGTACAATCCTGAGCTGGAGAGCTGCATGGAGAAGCACTTGCTCTGTCCCCCTGCCCATTTCAGCTGCTCAACAGGAGCAGCTCCAGTTTGATGGAGCTGCTGAAGCTTCTCGCCGCTCACATCCCTTTGTTGTTCTGCCGTGGATCCCCCTGTGCCAGAAACATCCTTGTGAAATCTCTCCCGTGGCAGAAAAACCTGTTGCTGCTTTGACAAACGATGTTTTGGGTGTCTCTCTGCTCTGCTGGTTTGTGTTATCCCCACAAGAGGTGGGAAGTGAAGTTCCCTGTCACTTCAATGTCTCCTTTATTCGTGCTGGAGTAAATAACCCTCCCCGTGGGGTTCCTGGGGATTTATTAGTGCTGTGAATAGTGTGACACTGGGATTCCCAATCCTTCCCCAGCCACGGGCCAGGCTCTGCTCTGGGATGGATGCACAGCTCAGGAATGGGAGCCTGGTCATTGGGGTGTGAGGGGACACTCTGGGCATGGGGGAACCTGCTCACCCAGGGTGTAACACCCCACAGCAACCCTGGCCACACAGCACTGACCCACACGGTCTGGGAAGGTGGCACAACCAGGAACCAAATGCCCAGGGCAGGGCAGGTGTGGGCAGGGTGTTTGGGACAGTGAGAAAACTCGAGAGCATGGAAGTGGGTGGATTACACCAGCTGGACTTGGGGTCAGGGAACAGGCCTGTGGGCCATGGCAGCCCTTACCAAAACCATAGAGTCTTTATTTCCCCTTTCCCAATGATAATGACACTGAAAGCCACCCCAGGCCAGAGGAGAGGCATCAATTTCTTTCCTTTTCCTTTTCCTTTTCCTGTTCCTTTTCCTTTTCCTTTTCCTTTTCCTTTTCCTTTTCCTTTTCCTTTTCCTTTTCCTTTTCCTTTTCCTTTTCCTTTTCCTTTTCCTTTTCCTTTTCCT
>VXBX01005260.1:109911-151915 GCA_013400415.1 Scytalopus superciliaris
CCCTTTCCCTTTCCCTTTCCCTTTCCCTTTCTCTTTCCCTTTCCCTTTCCCTCCTCTCCCCTCCTTGTTCTCCAGGTGTTGATGCAAAACCATCCCAGATTAGCAGAGATCCTACAGTGACTCCTCCACAGAACACTGAGATGATGAGGCACTGAGTATCCTTACAAATCACAGTTCACTGGGCTGTTGCAGTTCCATTTCGTGCACGGAGCAGCCCCTGTGTCTGCCCCGTCACACCAGTGCCTGGTGCTGTCAAATGGTGGCAGGGAGAGAGGAGAGGGTGAGGGTTTTCCACCTGAGTTCTGAGGAATGGCATTACTTGCAGGATATGCTGCCCCAAGGTATAAAGGTCTCATGATTCCCAATAAACAGGAGAGCATTGGCACAGGCACATCCAGGCTCTGAAGGGTTTGTGTGAGCAGGGCAGGCAGGGGTGCACAGGGTGGGGCGAATATTCCTGGTCCCTTTGCTATTTACAGCCATTTCTCCAGCACTTTCCTCATTCCCAGTGCCCAAGTCACCAGCTGTGACTGATGGATTCTCCTTAGGGCACACTGGGGGGGTTTGGCTCTGGCTGGTGGAGCTCACCCAGCATCACTCTGAGCAACTCTGGCACCCTCTGCCTTGGCTGGAGCTCGGACACTGGGCTGGGCTCTGGCACTCGGAGCTTGCCAGGGGGGGAAGGAAAAGGAGTGTCTTGTTTCCCATTTGCTTAAGATCCACTTGTGCAGAACTTGAGAATTATTGATGTTCAGCCTGTCTTTGCACTGAAACTCTGTGACTGTTCCAGCAGTTGCTCAGCCGAAGATATTGGGTTGCCTTTCACTGAAGCCTTGTTTGATTTGGCTTCTTTTGTCAAAGCTCTCAAGGCAGTGGCTTGTTTTAACCTTTTGTCTCCACATAACATGAAAGAATCTGCTGCCACCTGTGAGTTAGAGGCACCATGGCTCATCTGGAAGTGTCCAAGGCCAGGCTGGATGAGGCTTGGAGCAACCTGGGATAGTGGAAGTTATCCTTGCCCACTGTAGGGGGGTGGAACTGGTTGAGCTTTAGGGTCCCTTTCAACCCAAGCCAATTTATGATTCTGTAATTCTATTTGGGGATGCTCTTTAAATGTCACAAGGAAGGGAACAGTCACAAATAAGGCAGAATGGGTAAGATAAAGCGACTCTTCTGGTGGCTGGAAATGTGAATAAAGTGCATTTCTTGTCTGCAGCAGGCAGTAGGATGCTCCTGTTGTGCACACGTGTGGTTGCCCTCCACTGGTTGATGTTAGAATGACCTCCCTTAGATCAGACCTATATTTGGGGCAAGATCACTGTGTGTCTTCAGACTGACTTTGAGGAGAGTCAGGAGCATTTTAGATGCTCAGAGTCTGCAAAGCCACCCTGAAGGGGTTGCCAAGGGGCAACTTCTGAGCTGCTGAAGGAGGACGAGTTGCCCAGAGCCAGGGGATGCACCAAGGCAGAGCAGGCCACTAAACATGCAGGGGTTTCACAGGGGTGCAGGAACTTGCAGTGGGGCTTGGAGAGGGTACAGAGCACTTGTTCCTGCAGGATGGGGCTCTGAGGAACTGTCACCGAGGCCTGGTGACCCCACAGGGCACAGCACACCCCAAAACAGGCAGCTCACCCCTTGCCTCCTGCTCTGCTCAGTGGAGTAGGCTTGAGTTATGCATCAGGCTTAATTATGAGACAGATTTAATTACCAAATCGTTTGCTGACCTCTGTGAAAATACTCTAACAGTGAGTTTATCAGCAATTGACTGGCTGTTCCAGCAGAGAGGCAGAGGATTGAAGGGAGCTGCATCCAGCAGTGGTGGTTTCCACCTGGATGTGTTGTGCCGTGCCCTTGAAGGTTGCTGATACTCACTAAGTTGGGTAATCCTGGTCAGCAAAAACACTGACTTGTTCTTTGGGTTGGTTTTTTTTATTTATTTTCCATTTGGATCAGGGCCAGCAAAGTCAGGGAGAAAGCTGTGACAGCTGTACTAAAGGTGAAACCTTTGCTCTGCCTTTGGAAACGTTTCAAAATGTGAATCCTAGGAACTATAGATTTTTGTCTTCTATGGATCTTGGCAAGACAGCAGCTGGAGCAGCTCAAAGGGAAATGAACCTGAGAGGAGCTTTTGACTTTGGTGAAACTCAATAGTTAGACTTTCCAGTAATAATGGAAGGCATTTCAAAAAGAAATGCCAGACTTAGTGACACCTGGAATTCAGGCAGCACCTAATCCATACTTTTTTCTCCCACCACAGAACCAGACAGGATTCAGTGTGGAATGTGCTCACCTTGTGTATCTCTTCCCATGTCAGATATGTGAAAGGATTTGGGTAAATGATTGTGTAGTGGCTGAGCAGAGAGATGGTCCCTAAAAGGATGTCCCTTGAAAGGTCTTTTAATGTCAGCCCAACCCATTTAATCTCCCGGGGTTACTCTCTTGAATGTTTTGTCACCTCCTACAAGGATTAAGTTCTACACCTTGAATTTTAGTGTGAAAGTGGTACATGTGTCTTAATTATCAGGATTTATTCCACTGCACAGGGAAATGTTGGAGAGAAGGAAGCACAGCGTGCTGGGAGTCACCAGGTCATTGTTCAATGGAAAGCTTACTAAGAGTTACTTTTATTATCCATTACTGCTTTATCCGGTCAGGTATCTTCAGGAAAGACTTTCACCTTCTCTTTGGTGTTTATTTGAATTGTAGAGTAACTAAGGCTGGAAGGGACCTCTGGAGGTCTCAATCCCATGTCCTGCTCGTAGCAAAGGTAACAGCAAAGGTGGATGAGGTTGCTCCGGGCTTTGTGCAGTTGAGGTTTGACTGTCACTGGGGTGAAGGGTCCACCAGCTCTCTGGGCTCTTCCAGTCATCTGTTTTCCTACTGTATGTCCACGTGGGAGACCACATCAGAAACCTGGCTGATGTCAGCAACATCTGCCAAGCAGGTCACTTGGGTTCAGGAGAGAATTGATGAGGCACAATTTGCCCACGGCACATCTGCGACCTTTTACCCTTCATGGCCATGGGAACAGCTTCCAGGAGGACTCACTCCATCCATCCATCCATCCATCCATCCCTGCCCACAGACTTCTGCTGGCAGAAGGTGTTGCTGTCCTCTTTATTGCCAGCTCTGAGGTGCAAAATACTCTGGGGAGCCACTTTGTGTTGCCGAAGTTAACGCTTGGACTGCAGATAATCTTGGCTCCCTCTTGACTTGGCTGCTCCCGGGCTTTCATTGCCTTTGCTAACAAAGCCTTTACAATTGCTCAGAGACACTTCAGGTTGTTAATGTTTAAATAAAGGGATTAATTTCGGGCCTCCTGCTGCTACGCTGCCACGTCTGAGTTTCCGAGGGAGCGAGTTTTCCCCCCCGAGGTGCGAACGGGCTCCGAGTCCCGTTGCCTTTGATCGGCTCAGTGGGCTGGAACTCCTCGGGAGGAGCCGCCCGACTCCTCGGCATCCACTTGCACTTGCCAGGCAGTGGCAACAATTGCGCTGGCTCTGTGAGGAAGAACCAGAGCAGGATGTTAGGGCATCGATGGGGGTGTCAGCAGCGCCTGCCCTGCAAACCGGCTCCTGCTGGTGGGTTATTGATGGTGGAGCTGGCATTTTAACACTGGTGTCCCCACCTATAAATTGCTTGTGCCTTCCTTTAGGGCTATTGAGGCCTGCTTGGCTGTCGTGTATAAAACTGCCAAGGTGGGGTGCCAAGCCCATACAAACCGTTTTATTTTTAGTGTCTTTTGAAATCTTGGACTTTTTGTTCTCCCTTTTATCTGTCTCTTTCTTTTTAATCACAGGAATTGGAAATAAATTCAATCACAGCTGGTGCTGGAGAAGAATCATTAGGCCCATCCAGCTGGCTGTCTCGGGGCCAGCACAGGATTGTTCCCTGCACTACATTTCCAAAGTATTTTATCTCCTTTAGTCTTGTGTGTGCAGAGTGATGAGAGCCTTTCACTCCTGTCAGCTCTCGTCATTGATCCGAACGGGAAGGGCTATTTTTAGGTGGCTGTAAGTAAATGGACATCAGGCACTGCGGGAAGGGAACGGGGTTATTTTTGGAAACCCATCAGCAGCCGTTCTGGCAGGTCCTGCTGCAAGTTTTGCCTTCTGTTGGGCTGTCTCACATTGTGATATCAGTTCCTGGGGTTGTGAACTTGCAATCCAAGTCTGGAATTAGCAACTGCTGGAGATTGTATTGATGGCATCAGTTTCTGGGATTTAATTTCTCTACCCCCCTTAGGCCAGGCTGGATGGGGCCCTGAGCAACCTGATCTAGGGAGTGGCATCCCTTGCCTATGGCAGGGGGTTGGAACCAGACAGTCTTTAAGGTCCCTCCCAACCCAAACCACTGTGATTCTGTGATTCTAAACCAGCCTGGCTTGGAGGGGTGCAGGGTGATGGGTCAGCTGGAGATTTTGGGGCAGCAGGTGAGGTTGGCTTAGGGGCAACATGTGCAATACACCCTGAGTGGAGACCAGCCTGTGAAACAAACGCATGGCTCAAGCCCCAGATGAACATGCAGAAGACTTGGCATCTGTCAGTGGCCACACAGCAGGTTTGGTGTGCTCTTGGGGGTTTGCTTGGGATTATTCTGCTCCAGTGGATTGCAGTAGGATGTTGTTTCTTGGTTTTGCTTAGTCTTTCTCATGAAGAGCGTTGTCATTTGGGGTTTATGGTTGCCTTGGCAGTGCTGGGCTGATGGTTGGACTTGACGATCTCAGAGGTCTTTTCCAACCTTAATGATTCTGTGATTCCATGACTCTATAAGCATTTTGGGACAGCTGTGCCACAGCTTGTGTGTGAAGCTGATGCTTCCTGGAACCATTAGGCCCTCCTGTTCCTTGGCTGTGAGTTGGAGCAATGACCAAACCTACCCCGAAAAGCCCAGAGCAGAAAATGTTGTGTGTGTGATTTAGTTGCACATTATCTTCCCTCTCTCTCAGCAAAGACCCAAGTCTAATTTCAAAGGTCAGAACATGCTCTCACCTGAGTGTTCCCAGCCTGTTATAGAGCAGTTAAAGGCCATTTCCTAAAATTAGCTTATGCTGGGGAAAGCTGATACTGGCTCCCTATTAGGACTCTCTCCAAAGCTCTGGATGGTCATTTCCTTGATGGGCTCCTATTGAAACTCATGGGTACAAGGTAGAAAATGGAAGAAAAACAGCACCTGATGCTGCTTCTTAACTGAGAAATAAATTCAGGTGGGTTTTTTGGCCAAATTCTTCTTCTTGGTTAGTTTTGGGAGGTGTTTTTTGGTTTTTTAAGGATCTCTGCTGAAGCTTCCCAGTGGCCTGCCTTTAGAATCAGACTTACTTTTATTTTCCTCAAACTTCCTGGTGATCCAAACATGCTGGGGAGCTCTGGGGAGGGGAACACGTGATTCTGAAGGAGGCTGAAATGGCAAAGCACAGTCAGATCTGCTAAGCAACAGCATCGACACGTTTAAATAAATCTGCTGTTGACTAATATAGAGTGACATATTGAGAGCAATTAAAAAAAAAAAAAAAGAGAAGACACTAGGCACAAATTTGGGAAATGAGTGGAATGGAAACAGAACAAAGATGTTGGAGAGGACGTTGGATAAAAGAGAGGGAAGGCTGCTCCACAAAGGGAGTGTGCTGGAGAACCGGGGTGTCCATCGGGAGGGGTGAGACAACAGCACAAGTGCAGAGCTGCGCTGAAATTATCCCTTGGCAGTGCCATCCTCGTGTTCCTGCTTCCCTGCCAGCACTGCTGGTTGCCAGGAGTGGAAAGATGAAAGATGGCCAGTGCCTGGAGCAGAGAGGAGCCTGTGTGGGGATGCCAGGCAGCTCAGAGAGGGGAGGGGGCACTGCGTGTTCCGGCGGCTCTCAGGGTGTTGTTCCCGTGGCTCTGAGGTGAGCTGGATGTGAGTCCCGTTGTGCCCACCACTGTCAGGGTGTGTAACGCTGGAGGAGAGGGCCTGCACTGAGTTAGGAGCGCTTGGATTTGAAGCTGAGCAAAGGAAATCACTGAGAATTGTAGAACCATGAAATGGTTTGGGTGGGAAGGGGCCTTAAAGCTCATCCATTTCCACTCCCTGCCATGGGTAGGGACACCTTTCACTTATCCCAGGTTGCCTCATCCCACGTGGGCCTTGATGGGGCCACTTCCAGAGTTGGGGCATCCACAGCTTCTCTGAGCAACTTGCAGAGCTCACCTGTGGAATTCTCTGCTGCAGGAGGCTGGAAAACAAAGTGCTGCATGTGGGTTTCCTTTTCTTCTTTTTTCTCCCCCCCTTTTTTTTAACAGTTCAGATTTGGTACAATTAACAATGTCTGTGATTGATAGCTTCAGGAAAAGGTGTTTTGGTGGACAGCTTCTGTTCTTCAAGGGCTCATCCAGCTCCTGTTCACTAATGGTTCAGGGGAAATTGTTCCCAATAAGCCGTTCCGTGACTCTGATTTATGATTATTTTGCACCAAAGCAGCTGGAAATGAGCACTCAGGAGTGAGGGGCTGGGGTGAATGGATCATTGCTTTGATCTAATATAGCCATCCTGGTGTTTTCTTACTATTTTTATTGGATTCTATGCAGTGGTCAAATTGAGCTGTGAATTTTGTGCCTGTCTTAATGACTCTGTTCTGGGCCGGTGCCTCCGTGTCTGTGCGTGGCACGTTCACAGTGGAGCTGGTGGCTGTGTCACTGAGCCCTTCGAGGCCTCTGCTCCCCAGCAGCTTTCCCAGCCTCTGGCAGTGCCCCCCTTTTCCTGGTTGGGCATCTGGTGCTTACTCTGGCAGTGGTTGGCTCACACACCTGCCAGCCTGTGATGGTGTTAAGCCTGAAAGGGAGAGAGCTGTGCTGTCCCTCGGGATATTTTTGTGTGATATTACGGCTCAGGCCACTGGGGTGAGAGTGAGATGGCACGGGGTGAGCTGCTGGGCCTTGCTCTCTGTCCGTAATAACTGATGTGAAAGGGAGAGGAGGCGTTTTTTGCCTTCCTCATCCATTAGGACCTCTCAGCATCAGTTCTCTGAATGCTCCCTGGAGCTGGAACCACTCTGATCTTCGGGATGATGGCTGGGAGACAGCAGCTTGTGTTGGAAGCAGCTGCTGCATCTGCAGGAGCCTCGTGCTGGCACCGTGTCCCACTGCCCGTTCTGAGCCGCTCCGAGGACATTTGGCCTCTCTTCCCCACAGAAATAGCTGTTGTGTGTAGGAGATTCCTGCCTGGAGTGTTTTTGAGCCAAAGTAGCTGCTCCAGCCTTCCCAAACACGCCCTCTCTGCTAACATTTGGACTCCCTCCAGCTTGTGTTGTGAGCAGGCAGGTGGGACTGTGTGATGGGGATTACTTGGACGGTCTCTGGAGTGCAGAGTGTATCCACAATATCCACAGCACGTGGCTTCCCTGGGAATTTTCCCTCCCGGCCATGGAAGTGCATTAGTGATGTGAACTGTTCGAAGCTACGAACGAGCTCTGTCCTGCACATCCTGCTGCCAATCCAGGCAAGCTGTTGAGCCATTAACTTTGCCAAAACTTGGCTGGTTTGAGCTGCTCGGGGATAGCACCAGTCTGGCCACTCACGGCTGAAGCATTTGGGCTTTGCATGACTGTATCAGGCAGATTGTCTCAAAGCCACAAGGTATTGAGCTGGCTTGTGTGTTTGATGCCAGTTAATAGAGATTTCTTTAAAGAGAGACACTATTGCTTAGCATTAGATGCTCTTCAGTGTTGTCAGAGTGTTCTAATAAAGCAGGGCTTTGGCATCTGGTCTTATCTGTTAGTCTTCCAATAACCACTGAATCCATCAGCTGCTTGCACTCGAATTAGAGGGATAGAGCTCACCAAAGCACTAACTCCCTATAAATGGCCTGAAAATAGGGAACTGAGGCTCTTTATGGGGTACTGAAGACTGAAGGCATCAAACCATAAGAACTCAGACGACATTTTTCTCAATGTACAGTGCCAAGCATTGCAGGGGCCATTACAAGTGCCTGACTGAGTAATCATTCCAGCTGCTTCTCCAGCTAGCTGAGAGGACACCACTGGGCTCAGGAAAGCAGCTGGGAAGTGCCAGCTAAAAGCTTGTCTGGTTTGGGGTTTCAAAGGCAGAGGGTTTAAAAAACACTAACCCAAGTCACATGAGGAGTTGTGCGCCGGTGCCTTGGCCTGCAGGACAGCACTGGAGCTGAAAGATCTCTTAGAGGGTTTAATTTTCCTCAGGCTGAATTCTTCCCTGAGGATTGCTCTTGTCCTCTGGAATTACAGGGTGATGTTTTTCTCCCTGTTGTCTCCCTGTTGCACTTCCTTGGTGTGAGCAGGGAAAGCAGCAGCAGCGAACTCTGGCAGAGACAGGAGTGTGGTCAAGGGCTCTGCTGGACCAGGAGGGGTGTGGAGGGTGCAGGAGACACAGGGAGGCAGCAGAGCTGTGGGAGAAGGAGGACAGGAGAGACCCAACCAGGAGAGAGCAGGGTTTGGGCAGCAGAGGAAAGGTGGTGAGAGAGGGGCAAAGAAACCGATCTCGGCAGCTGCGTTTTGCGTGGCCAGTCCTGGATCCTGCAGCTGTTCATTAGGAATTCTGTTTATGCCACAGGGAGTTTGGGAGGCTCTGAAGCTGACACAGTTTTAATAGACAAAGACATTTTGAGTGCAGCACATCTGCTCCAGGATGCTGAGGAAGAGGCTCCATGCGGCAGTGCCATTGGTCGGAGCGTTTCGTCCTGCTTTTGTTATTTTAAGACCTCTCTTTTATCCTAAAAAGTAATTTTTGAGGTCAGAAGAAGTGCTGTGTTTGCCCATTAAGTCTGCAGCCCCTAAACAGTCCTGCCATGCTCTTCCTAATATGCCCAAGTTCCCCACCCTGAGAGCTGGCAGCTGGAAGTTGACTTGAAGGATCCTAAAGCATTTCCCAGAAGTGGCCACTGTGGAAGTGTCACTCACAGGTTTGGGGCTGGAAGATGCTGCTCCAGAGCAGAGGCCTCCCTTGGTTGAGGCTGCATTATTAAAAATTTGGTGAGATGGTCTTAAATTGATCAATTTCTTTCCAGGCAGACTCGGTCTAACCCTCAGCTTGACTTTCATAACCTGTGGCTTTCCAAAGCCCGTCTCGTCTTGCTCAGGGATTGAATCTACCTTGCGCAGCTGAAAAGTTAATTCCTTCCTTCACCTCCAGCTTTGGCTTCCCTTGGATCCCTCTTTCCCTGACCTCTCTCTTAGGCCTTCAATAAACAGAACAGTGTCTCTTTGCCCTTCCTAACTGCTCAGTTATTGCTACACCTGCCCTGCAGGGATTTCTGAATGTTTTCCACTCCCCATCGTGGTTGGAGAGGTCTCTGTGCCAGACACAGGTGCTGAGGGGAGTTTGGTGTCTCCCATCTGGCCTTTTCCAGGGACTGGGTGGTGTTAGTGTTCTCCAGCCACAGAGCTTGAGATGAGCTTTGTTTTTTATGCCTCTGTGATATCTTTCAAGCAAAGCACTGGGCATCAGTGACAAGACAGCACACAGCGTGTGGCAAATGAGCCCGCGTTCCAACCCCAGCACTGCTTGGTAGGAATTTAATTACCATGGATTCTGCCAGTGCTTATCTTCTATCATGCACTCCTCTGCTGCTTAATGACTTCATCAAACACACCCACAACCCCCAGGCACTGGGGTTTGTCCTCTCTGTGTGTTTGAGGCATCATGTTTGGCTGTGCCCATTCCTGCACGTCCTCACCTGGGCAGTGCCAGGGTCCTGCATGGACCTTCAGTGCTGTTCACGGAATCACAGAATGGTTTGGGTTGGAAGGGACCTTAAAGCTCAGCTTGTTCCACCCCTGTGCCATGGGCAGGGACACCTCCCACTAGCCCAGGTTGCTCCAAGCCCCATCCAGCCTGCCCTTGGACACTCCCAGGGATGGGGCAGCCACAGCTTCTCCGGACAACCTGTGCCAGGGCCTGCCCACCCTCACAGGGAAGAATCTCACCCTAACATCCAATTTTATTAGCCAGTAATATTTAATCTATTTATTTCACAGCACTGCCTGAGCTGGCAGAGCTCTTACCTGAAGGGTCTGTACCTTGGTTTCAGGTGGGGACTTTCATCTGACACGCTCCTTTCACCAGCAGTGCTTTTCCAGCACGGATGCTCCATGTCAGGTTCTGCCCTGCCTGCCTGTGGGTGCCTTGAACGGGAGGGTGATCTGTAGATTCATGGAGCTGCTCCAAGGGTGGAGCTCTGGAGCCAGGCTGGGAGAGCTGGGGATGTTCACCTGGAGAAGAGAAGTATTCAGGGAGACCTTGGAGCCCCTTCCAGAGCCTAAAGGGGCTCCAGGAGAGCTGGAGAGGGACTGGGGACAAGGGATGGAGGGCCAGGACACAGGGAATGGCTTCCCAGTGCCAGAGGGCAGGGATAGGGGGGATATTGGGAAGGGATTGTTGGCTGTGAGGGTGGGGAGGGGCTGGGCTGGAATTCCCAGAGAAGCTGTGGCTGCCCCTGGATCCCTGGGAGTGTCCAAGGCCAGGTTGGACAGGGCTTGGAGCAACCAGGGATAGTGGGAGGGGTCCTTGCAGAGGGTTGGACTGGATGGGCCTTAAGGTACCCTCCCACCCAAACCAC
Organism: Scytalopus superciliaris; assembly: GCA_013400415.1. Lineage (NCBI taxonomy): Eukaryota > Metazoa > Chordata > Aves > Passeriformes > Rhinocryptidae > Scytalopus > Scytalopus superciliaris. The sequence continues at coordinate 120,475 of VXBX01005260.1, forward strand.
TCTGTGATCTGAATATCCAGCTTGCTTTGCAATGGGCTGTACAAACATGGGTTATTACAGTATGTTAGGTAATGCAGTTATTTGGGGTGATCCATTGAGCTGTCTGAGTTAGAACAGCCCCATTCACATGGTGATGAAGCGTCTCCAAAAGGTGCAGGAGGCTGTCAGCTGAGGCTGTGGGTGACTGCCCATCCCACACATCCCAGAGGGGAGGGAAGAGCTGGTGTTGGACACACACGGGGGAGCAGGTGACAGAGCTGTCACAGGGAGGGGAGGGAGGTGCACTGGGGTTGGCTGACATGGGTAATTTGGCCACATGGCACTGATGAATAGGATGTCACTGCACCTCACTCGGCACTCCCAGGTTTCTGTGGGCTTTCCCTGGATGTAATGAACTTCCTGGCGTGCCTGGGTTGTGAGGACTCACTGCTGAGGTCCACAAGAAACTACCTGTTTGTTTTCATGCTGGTTAGAGGCCCCTCGGTGGAGAAGCTCAGGCTCCAGAGTTGGTTTATTCCCTGTCTGTGGGAAATAGGCAAACTTTCCATAAACCCCTATAGATGGATTAGTTTCCATAGTGACCCACCCTGCTGAGTGAGATGCTGTTAATCACTCTGTGTGTTTCTGTGCTGTTCAGGCAATATTTCCTTTTCCTTATGACCTTTCCAGGTCAACAGAAAATTTAAATTCATGCTTAATTATGACCTTCAGCTTCTATCAGAGGAACCTGAACCTGCCACGTGGTTATTTCCTGCTGCAGAAACAGCAATGAGGTCGTTTTAGGGAGGTGAGAGAGGTTTGTGGTTTTGCTGTGGGGGAAATAACGTGCCTGAGCTATCTAGGGCTGGAAACCACAGAGAATTCCAAGGACTTGAGCTGTCTCATGGAGTCAGCTCCTGTCTGGACTGACCTCTCCATGCTCCTCATGTGACGTGGAGCGCCCGGCTCTTCGCTGTGGTTTTACCTCAAGGCTCTTTTTGTTCATTAATTAATTCAAGGTAAAAGCCTCCCACACCTAATTTATCCCTTTTGGAAGTGTCTAAAAGCTTGTGCCACCGCTTGATGGAGCATCCTCGGTTTGCTTCCCACATCCCAGAATATCTCTGGCACGTTGTAGCTGGGAATGTGGTGAGCACTGCAACACCAGCCACTCTGTGGTTGTGTGGCTTTTCCAGCTTCCTTGTAAAGCTCTGCCCTGTGGTGCCTTGCTCTGAGATTTGGGGAGGAGAGGGGTGAAGTCCGAATCCAGGATTCTCTGCCACTCAATCCCACAGGACACAGAAGGATTTGCTCCTAAGCTGGATGTTCCTTTGAGCAGAGGAGTGCTCGTGTGCAGCCTGGGGGAATAAATAAAACACTGTGACTGGTTTATTACCAGAAAACAACACTAAATAATAAATTTAAGAACTAAAAGCTCTATATGTAAAGCAGATTTCACAATGCATTATGCAAACAGCAAGAAGGCGCTGGAGAAGGAAAGCTGGGAAAAGGCAGGCTGGGAAGACGGATGATCTTGTGGACAGGACAATCAGATGTGGAACGAATCCCAAGCTGGCGCCGCTTCCAGGGTGACCTTGGGCCCTCTGTTCCTCCATTACCTGCTCTCTGAAAGCTGGATGTGGTTTTCCTGTGTTCAGGATTCCATCAGAATAAAGGAATGCTTGTGGAGCGCTCGGCTGACCTCGGGTGAGGACAGCCCGTGAGCGTCAGGGCAGAGCATCAGCTCCCTGTCCCTTCTGCTCACCGGGATCCTGTGCCGTGCCCCAGGTGGGAGCACAGGGCTGGGAGCCACTGGCAGATCTGCACTTGCGTGCCCTGGAGCAGTTGGAGTTCTCCTTTGCTGTGTAAAGAGGGAGGCAGAGGAGCCTGGAGGGTGCGAGGTGTCCCCTGAGTGCTGCAGAGTGAGCACACAGAGGGGCTCTGGGGTGTTGGTGCAGGACCCCTTCACCCCACACCCCCCCCCGTGGCTGGGGGGCACGGCTGGGGGCAGGTTTGGCTTCACACGGAGCTGCAAACACAGCGACTGTTCCTTGGTTTACATCAAAGCTCCCCAAAGCTGGGGATGCAGTTTATCCCCGGAATTTACAGATTACAGGACGTTTTACCGGAGCGTTGATCTCAGCCTGGGAGAGAATTTCCCTGTACCCTGGAGCTCTGGAGATGGTACAAATCCCTCGTGATGATCCCCAAGGCTGCTGCACGCGGAGCATTTCAGAGGGAATTTTCCATCTGCTCCTTTGAAAGAGCTGCTCTCAAATGTCCCTTAAAGCACACACCTAATAGATTTATTCCCCTTGTTCAAGTGCTCCCGTTCCCAAAGCAGCCAGAGATTTGGGGTGTAATCCTTTCCTTTGAGAGCTTTACGAAGTACAAACTTGTCGTTGCCGAAGGGCTGTTTGCTGTTCATTTCTTTTCCATTACACCTGTTATAAAGGAGGGGAATATCCTGTATTTTTATGTTCTCTCTTTCATTTCATTTCTAGTGCTGGAGAAAGAGACTTGGCAATAGGAACTGTCTATCCAAGCCTGGACAGATCAAGCACAGGAGCCACCAACACACACTCCCTGACGTCCTTCTCCGTTTGTCAGGAGGGAGCCAGGCAGGACACAGGTGGGTTCATTCTCCATGGAAAGGGCCACCACAGCAGGGCTTTGTGGAGGTGACACAGCAGCAGTAACAAGGGAACAGAGGAAGGATGAGTGTGGGTGCATGCAGGCAGCAGTTTGGGAGCTCTGCTTTAGCAGAGGCAGGATCCCCATGCATTTCCCTCCCCACCATGTTGTGCCTAATGGTTATGTATTGCTCTGCTGAGCTCTGAAAGACCATGGGTTTAAATTTTCCAGGCTCTGTTCACAAATACGCTGAGAAAGGAACAGTATTTCCCGGATTTTATGGAGAGATGGATCAATGGGTGTGCAAGCAGCGAGGAATAGGCGTGCTCAGGGCTTTGCAGGAGGACTTTGAACATTTGCAGAGAAATGACTCCCTGAGCATCCACAGGTCAGACCAGCCTGGCCCTTTCTGGAAGTGCAAATTGAGGGACAACCTCAGGTATTCCTGTAGCTTCCTCTGCTGTGGAGTTGGGGAAAGCTGGGAATGCTGAGCCAAAGCTGAGCCTTGACAATGTGCTGAGACCACAGTTTAGTTTCACAGCCTCCGTTCCTTGGGAGAAGGGACTGCAGGGTGCAGACCTGTTGTGCCTGAGAAGCCACTCAGGTTGGCATTTGGGAAGAGGCTCTGGTAATTATTTATCTTCTGATTTCCTGAGAGCTCTTCCTGCTTCTTTTAATGTGTGTAATTAGCTCCATCAGGCAACAACATTGTGTTACAACATCAACAAGGGTTTATAGTGTGGGACTGGATCCACTTAAAGACCTAAACAGTCTTGGGAAAACCCAGCAGCTTCTCCTCCTCCCAGATTTCTTTTCGGATGGAAGAAGTCAGCAGCCTTTTTTCCCAGAGCTGCTTATTGCTGTTGAACACAACACTGAAGTCCCTCTTGGTAAAACCACGAGCTGAGTTTTTATTTTGCCTGGGTTTTTTTGAAATCCTAATGACAACGTGTTACAACCTCAGGCTCTATCGAGCTGATGAGGAATAAAGTCTTAATAATGAAGAAGAGTCCAGGAGTGTGTTTAAAGTGCTCACTTTATCACCAGCACATATTTCATACTGACAGTCAATACTTTTAACTGATCCCAAGCCACGCGTGGTGCATTTTAAATCCCTCCTCAGCCTGCCCTGGTCTTTCCCATGTGGTGCTTTCCAAGCAAGCGACAGAGTCGCTTTGTCAGCCTCAGGTTTCTGAGCACACGGATATTTTTAATTCACAGCCCTCATTTTTAGGTCAGCAGGATAAAGTTTGTTCTGTGTCAAGGAAGGGAAGCACCAGAGGAGCTGCTGGAAGGATGTGGTGGCAGAACAGCTGCTGAGGATCATGTACGGGGTGATGGATTCAGCTTTCCAAGGACTCCAGTTGACATTTTAGGGAGTCCAGTTTACCATTCCATTACTGTTTATGGTTTATAAATGGGCAAAGTAGCCACAAAGGAGTAAAATTTAGATGCAGTTTCACCTTTGGGGCTGCCTTTACTGCCTGTGGAGCTGCAGCTTTCTCTGGCCAGCCCAAAGCAACATGTCCAGGTGCCTCCTCATTCTTTTTTTGGCCCCATTTATGATCCCTTATTTCTGTGTTGCCTCAACACCCCGAAGGGTTTGACCCCATTTTCCCCATGGCACCCCCAAACAAAAAAAAAAACCAAAACCCAGCAGAGCTTGTTTTCCCCACATGTGCCTTGAAGTTAAGCTGATTTCTGGATGTGCTGCTGTTCAAGTGAGTGTGTGCTGTGGCATTTCCCTCAGGAAAAGCATTAATAGGGCAGCTCATCTCCTGGCCAGCTGTTTGCAGGAAACCGATGGCAATTCCAGCATCTTTGCAGCCCCCGTGAGATCAGGTTGAAATAGCAGGGACTGCCCGGCTGGCACACACAGACACACAGCAGGAGCTTCACTTCCTGCAGAGGGCTTAAAAAGGTGGGGGGGAAAGGGCAAAATAGACTTTAAAAGCCTTTTTTTTATTAGTGTTATTATTGCCTTCAGTTGCCTGGGTGGTGCAGTGGTTCCTGCTCCAACCCTGCTGCCGGGGACCAGCGATCCCGCAGGCACGAGGCCAGAGCCTCCCCCAGCTCTGCCAAGGTCCAAGAAAGCTGATTTAGCCTTTTGCTGACTTTTTAGCCCCTTTATCCTCCCAGCTTCTCGAGATTTACACCAGTGCTGGTTGCCAGGGTCAGGAATTTCAGATGTGCCTTAGTTTTAAGCCTCCATTCCGCTGTTCTGCTCTGTTGTGGGTCACGTTGGTGGGGGGTGGAAATCCCATTTAATCATAAATTACTGCTAAGGACTGGCCATGTAAGAACAGGCCTAACAACTGGGCTTTATTGCTCCACATACTGCCCCTTTCACAATGACTTTTTCCTGGTTAAAATCAAATTTTCCCTGTATTTTTCCTGACGTGCACCACGCTGAAAATTCCCCCTGACTTCTCCCCGCTTCCTTTAAGGTGAACTCTTTTGATTTGGCCTCCTTCCAGCTCTTTCAGCTGAGATTTGCTTCCTCGCCTTCTTTCTGCTAATTCTTGATGAGGAGCTGAGAGGGGCATTAAATAGACTTAGTGAGAAATGACCGTCACCGGCGTGGATGACTTTCCTCTAATTAAAAATTGAAGCGGAAATGAATAAGCTCCTCTCGAGGCCGTGCAGAGCCCAGCACTGTGTTCATCAATGACGTGGGAAGTCCAGGGTGTGAAAGAATATCCCAGAAACTTCAGTCCCTTGGAGGATGGGAGGGTTTCTGGTGGCAGCATATGGATGTGGCCTACATTTAAATCTCTTGGCTTAGAGCTAAAACTCAGAGCTGAATTTCATAGAGTCAGTGGTTTGGGAGGGAAGGGACCTCAAAGTTCATCCAGTTCCAGCCCCTGCCATGGGCAGGGACACCTCTCACTCTCCCAGGTTGCTCCAAGCCCTGTCCAGCCTGGCCCTGGACACTTCCAGGGATCCAGGGGCAGCCACAGCTTCCCTGGGCAACCTGTGCCAGGGCCTCTCCACCCTCCCAGCCAACAATTCTTTCCTAATATCCCATTTGACCCCGCCCTCTGGCAGTGGGAAGCCATTCCCTGTGTCTGTCCCTCCATCCCTTGTCCCACGTCCCTCTCCAGCTCTCCTGGAGCCCGGGAGGGGTTTCTCAGGTCTCCCTGGATCCTTCTCTTCTCTAGGTGTTCTCATGGATCCAGTGTGGGAAGGGACCTTAAAGACCAGCTCATTTCAACCCCAACACCTCCCACTATCCAGGTTGCTCCAAGCCCTGTCCAACCTGGCCTTGGACATTTCCAGGGATGGGGCAGCCACAGCTTCTTTGGGAAACCTGTGCCAGGGCCTCCCCACCCTTACAGCCACGAATTTCTTCCTAAAATTTAGTCTGAACCTATTCACCTTCAGTTTAAGGCCCATCCCACTACACACCTTTGTGAAAAGTTCCTCTCCAGAGACTTTTGCCGTGTCCTTGATTTTTTGTGCCTGTGCTAGGTAGGCATTCATTGCCGTAGCAGAGTTTTCCAAGCTGATACCACCTGGGTGACACGATACCCAACAGACCCCGAATTCAGCATTTGCTTCGATGTGCAGTTTAGACTTTTCCAGTGTTGCCCAGAAATCCTCTGGTACGCAGCCAGCCGGCGGAGTTAATCATAACCAACACCAGCACGTTCCCTTTAAACTTTCTCATGCAATGAATCAAAATTTTCCAGCAGGAAATGAAAGCAAAACACTTCATCTAAAAATTCCTCATCAGCTCTAGTCACTAGAGCAGAACAATGGTGATTACACTCAGTTATGCAGTACAAATTCCCAGCGCTGCCGTGGCCCGGGATCACAGCGGGGCGGGCAGGGAGGGCAGGTGTATGTTAATGTCTCTGTTTGGTACGTGAGGAGATGTGGCTTGGCAGGTGTTGAGCAGCTCCTGTGGAGTTACCCAGCGGGACAGCAGAGAAATCAGGATCCAGGTCTGGGGTTGTGGGCTGGCAGTGAAGGATGCAACCCTAATGAAGGGCAGAGTGCCTGGGGAAAGCCACAGCTAATGGGTCCCGTCACCTGCTCAGGTATTACCCCTGAGGTGTTGGCCACGGGCAAAGGTTGCTCTTTGGAGGCAGAACAGTTGCTTTTAAATCTAATGATGGTTTAGGTCACTAACGGGCTGTTTTGTTTGCGCTGTCTGACCGTGTGTCTGTTCTCCTGCAGGAATGGCAGAGCATGCTCCCCCCAGCAGCGATGAGAGAGACTGACATTCCTGTGAGTCTCTTCTGGCTCCTTCTCCACAATGGCTGGAGCCCCTGCATATTCATTGGATGGTAATGCAGGATGTCGAGAGCAGCGGTAGAGTTTGGCGCGATCCCACTGCGTTTTCCTTCTGCCGGTTGAGGCTTCGGATCGCCATGACAATGCTGTGACACTCCCAGCAAAGGTTGCCCGCAGACCAAGGGTGGGCTGGGGGTGGGTGAGAAGGTCAATGACCGAGTCCAACGGGATCAAAAGTCGTGCCTGCAGCGAATCGACCGTGGAGGAGCCGTCGGCACGACAAGAAGATGAAATTCCCCTTCCATTGGCTTCTCGTTAAGCAGGCACAATAACATTTTCTTCTGAGAGACTCGCTATAAAACCTCTTTTGGTTATGGCTACTGATCCAACGTGATTGGGCGCGCAGCGACTCTTGAACTCATGACTGGATATACGATGTTGCGGAATGGGGGAGTGGGGAACGGAGGCCAGCCGTGGGTGTTGAGGTGGTCCAGTCGGATCCGGCTCACCTGGCTTAGTTTCACCCTCTTCATTATCCTCGTCTTCTTTCCCCTCATTGCCCACTACTACCTGACCACCATCGACGACGCGGACGACGCCGGCAAGCGCATCTTCGGCCCTCGGACCGGCAACGAGCTGTGCGAGGTGAAGCATGTGCAGGACCTGTGCCGCATCCGCGAGTCGGTCAGCGAGGAGCTGCTCCAGCTGGAGGCCAAGCGGCAGGAGCTCAACAGCGAGATCGCCAAGCTCAACCTCAAGATCGAGGCCTGCAAGAAGAGCATTGAAAATGCCAAGCAGGACCTGCTGCAGCTGAAGAACGTCATCAGCCAGACCGAGCACTCCTACAAGGAGCTGATGGCCCAGAACCAGCCCAAGCTCTCCTTGCCCATCCGGCTGCTGCCCGACAAAGACGATGCGACCTTCCCCCTGCCAAAATCCAACAGGAACTGCAGGCTGCACAACTGCTTTGACTACTCACGCTGCCCGTTGACATCTGGCTTCCCAGTCTATGTCTACAACAGTGACGATTACCCTTTTGGTAGCTCGTTAGACCCTTTAATTAAACAAGCCTTTGAGGCGACCGTCAGAACTAACGTTTATGTTACTGAAAATGCAAATATTGCTTGTGTGTATATAATTTTAGCGGGGGAAATGCAAGAGCCCGTAATGCCAAAACCTACTGAACTAGAGCAACAGTTGCACTCTTTGCCATATTGGAGGACTGATGGACACAACCATCTCATCATCAATTTGTCGAGGAAATCGGAAACTCAGAACTTCCTTTACAACATCAGCACGGGGCGCGCCATGATCGCCCAGTCCACCTTCTACGACGCGCAGTATCGCCCGGGGTTCGATATCGTGGTGTCGCCTCTGGTCCACGCCATGTCCGAACCCAACTTCCTAGAAATCCCGCCCCAGGTGCCGGTCAAGCGTAAATACCTGTTTAGTTTCCAGGGGGAGAAGATCGAGTCCCTGAGGTCCAGCTTGCAGGAGGTTCGCTCTTTCGAGGAGGAGATCGAAGGCAACGCCCCGGCTGACTACGACGACCGGATCATCACCACCTTGAAGGCTGTTCAGGACAGCAAGTTGGACTTTGTTTTGGTGGAGTTCACGTGTAAGAACCAGCCTAAGGCGAGTCTGCCCACTGAGTGGGCTCTGTGTGGAGAAAGGGACGACAGACTAGAGCTACTGAAGCTTTCTACTTTTGCACTGATAATCACCCCCGGGGACACCCACTTGGTGATCTCCGCCGGGTGCACCATGAGACTGTTTGAGGCTCTGGAAGTTGGAGCCATCCCGGTGGTTCTCGGAGAGCAGGTTCAGCTACCCTACAACGATGTGATCCGGTGGAACGAGGCAGCCTTAATTATACCAAAGCCACGTATCACAGAAGTGCACTTTCTTCTGAGAAGCATTTCTGACAACGATCTCCTTGCCATGAGGAGGCAGGGCCGCTTCTTGTGGGAGACCTACTTCTCCACCTCGGACAACGTCTTCAGCACAGTCTTAGCTATCATAAGGACTCGAATCCAAATCCCGGCTGCTCCTATCCGAGAAGAACCCGCCGTGGAGATTCCCCACCGCTCTGGCAAAGCTGCTGGTACAGACCCCAACATGGCCGACAACGGTGACCTGGACTTGGGGCCTGTGGAAACAGAACCACCCTACGCATCTCCCAAGTATCTCCGCAACTTCACCCTTACCGCAATGGACATCTACAGGAATTGGAATTCTGCCCCGGGGCCTTTCCACCTCTTCCCCTACACTCCCTTTGACCCTGTTTTACCGTCAGAAGCAAAGTTTTTGGGGTCTGGGACTGGATTCCGACCAATCGGTGGAGGAGCGGGTGGCTCTGGGAAGGAGTTCCAGGCTGCCCTGGGTGGCAACGTGCCCCGGGAGCAGTTCACTGTGGTGATGTTGACTTACGAGCGGGAGGAGGTGTTGATGAACTCCCTGGAAAGGCTCAATGGTCTCCCCTACTTAAATAAGGTTGTGGTTGTGTGGAACTCTCCCAAGCTTCCCTCCGAGGATCTCCTGTGGCCGGACATCGGCGTCCCAATCATGGTAAGAGAGAGACGGAGCTGCAGTGGTCTTGTTTTGTGGTGGGGTTTGTGTGTTGAAGTCGAGTGTAGCTCTTCTGTGGTGTGTCGGCTCATCTTCAGTCCTGTGGGATGGTTGGAGGTGTCTGTGCCTCATCTGGGTGTCTTACCAGAGGAGAAAAACAAGAAGTTCCAGGTCTTTAGCACTCCTGGAACAGGAATTGCTCAAGTGGAGCCCAGTATGAATCTCAAGGCTTAAAGCTGGAGATTCTTGAGCAATGGAAATCTTGCCTCAGGCTCTTTAAGTCCCTCGCTGGGAGGACAGTTGACACCTTATAAATACCTAAGTAGTAACTGTTTCTGCACTTTGCCAGATGAATTTTTTATTTAAACAAAAGAGGGACCCACTGATGCAAAGACCTCAAAACTCATCTCTCACTTTATGTTACAATGGATGGCAGCGAAGGAATTACAAGCCGAGGCCAACGTGACCATCAGAGCTTAATGCTCCAAATTTGTAGTTGAGTTTTCCATAGGTTTGAGTTGATTATTTTTTTCCCAGCCAAAGTGAAGAAGCAACACCCTCAAAACCCACCACTCCTTGTCATGCCCAGCTACTCACGTGCACATCAATGGTATTGCTTGTAAGGAGTTAATTCTCCCTGAATTATTATTTTTGTGTTTATTTTAGGACTTCTCTGCCATCCCTGTGTAACTTTCTGCCCCGGCCATTGTTAACAGTCAATATTAAATATAAATCTCCACGTGCCCTTGTAGAGAGAGCACGGGCACAGAGCCACTGCCAACCACTAGCACTGTGTGGGCTGAATCCGGCCGTGTTTAGAGGACAAATGGAAGGATAATGCCTTACAAATTAGGGAAAGGAAAAATAGGAGAGGGAGATGGTACTTAAGTAGGCAAACTGCGTGTGGTTTATGTGACAGGACGCTACTGGGCTTAATAGCAGTGTGAGCTTTATGCTGCATGCAAAGAGATTCATTGATTTAATATTTCGTTTTATTATTATTGTGATGAATAAATCCTTCTGCTCGCATTTAAAAACCCTTATGGTCCGGGAACAATGAGGAGAGAAAATTGCTTGGATAATTGTGAAATAATCTTTCACATTAGTCCCGTTGAACGTCTGAATTCCACGGAATCTTTGCATTGTGTCTGCCGAAAAGCTGCGGGAGCGCTGGATTGTTCTCCTTGGAGTTGCTAATGGGTGTTATTTGTGAGAGGGAAAGATGTTCCTGCTGATGGGGGATAATGGCTGGTCGTACCTTGCTCTCGTCTGCACATCCACTGTGGTGGAGCCCCACTGGCTCTTGGGGCACTTGCACACAGGGGTTGCTCCGTGTCGCCTTCGAGCCCCGCGCCGGCCCCTGTGCCGCGGGGAGCGTTCGGTTCCAGAGGGGGGCTCTCTGGGATGCTGGATGTGCTCCTGGCCAAGTGGCAGGGAATGGCTGGAGCACGGAGAGCCTCTGCCGAGTCCTTTCCGAAGGAGCGTGTCGGTCTGATGATAGCTCAGCTTTCTTCCCGTTATCCTCAGTCCCGGTTTTTGAAAGAGCCCAAGTCTCCTGGGATCTCTCACCAGAGGGTTAACTCTGCACAGCCTCCAGGCATCCATCCCACTGATGTGCTTGTTGCTAAGTCCATCTCCAGGCTGGGTGTTTAATCCCACTGGGGCTCTGTTGCATTCATCTGCATGGTTTGGTGTGGGAATGATGGAAAACTTACCTGGACTCCATCAGGCAGCAACAAATCCTAAAATCCGCTGTGGAAAAGGGCACAGGAACTTGGGGAGCAGAGGCTGAGACGTGGGATGTGTTGGCCAAGGCAAGAGGCAGGTGGGGATGTGGGCTTGGAAGAAAGACAAGCCAATGTCAAAAGAAACTGCAGAGCTGTGAGTCTGATTTCCTTGTGGGCAAAAAGGTGCCTTTTGAAGGGGAATATCCAATTCTCTCAGATGTGGAAGCAGTGCTGTATCTCTGTGTAACAAATGTGTCTCCTGTAACATTGGGATGCGAGGATTGCCCTGTGATCAGGTCCCAGAGCACACAGAGCTACATGGGGGAGACCTGGGGGGAAGAGAAGGAGTTGGGGGTGCCCCTCAGTGTGATTGAAGGGGGCCCAGGCACCATCTGACTGTGACAGCACAATAGCAGCACATGTGTGCCTGTGTGATCCAGGATCAAAGCACCTGGAGCCAGAGGGTTACTGGAGAAAATCCAACAGCACAAGGACCTGGAGCTGCTGGAGCGAGTCCAGAGGAGGCCACAGAGATGCTCCAAGGGCTGGAGCCCCTCTGCTCTGGAGCCAGGCTGGGAGAGCTGGGGGGGCTCACCTGGAGAAGGGAAGTATTCAGGGAGACCTTGGAGCCCCTTCCAGAGCCTAAAGGGGCTCCAGGAGAGCTGGGGAGGGACTTGGGACAAGGCGTGGAGGGCCAGGACACAGGGAATGGCTTCCCAGTGCCAGAGGGCAGGGATAGGGGGGATATTGGGAAGGGATTGTTGGCTGGGAGGGTGGGGAGGGGCTGGGCTGGAATTCCCAGATAAGCTGTGGCTGCTCCTTTCCTGGGAGTGTCCAAGGCCAGGTTGGACAGGGCTTGGAGCAACCTGGGCTAGTGGGAGGTGCCCCTGCCCATGGCAGGGGGTGGAATTAGATGAGCTTTAAGGTCCCTTCCCACCCAATCCATTCTATCATTCCCTGTAAATCCCAGCCTAATGAGACAAATCAGAGTGTGCAGCACATCCTGGGCTGAAAGACCTTTGAAAGTGGAATAGAGTCCTGCTTCCCAACCAAGGGCTCCTGGTGACGAGAACTCCAGAGTTCCTTCGTGGGATTTGGGACTACATTCCAGCTGTGTGGCTCTGTGCTGGCAGAATTCCCCAAAGGAGTGTTGAGCTTCCTCCTTCAGCCTCTCTGCAGGGGCTGACCTTATTTATTGATGCAAACTGTGCTGCTTGGCTGTGGTTTGGTCCTCCAGAGCAGGTTACAGGGTTTCTTTTCCCTGCTGAGCTGGGAATTAATCAAGAACAAAGCTCAGCCCTGCGTTGGGTCTTTGAATCTTTCACGGGTAATGAGATAAACAGGGCTACAGAATATGTTTGATTTTTAAGAAACTTTTAAGTATAGATTTCTTGTGATGGCATAATTTAGTGTAAAATCAGTGAGATTCTAAAGCTGCACAGGAGTCTGATAAAATATTCTGGCCCTGTCCCCAGCCTGAGGTGACTCTGTGCAAATACAAGTTAATGTGAAGTTGGTGTAGCCACTCAGGGCTGCCCCTGAAACAGATGTAGGTCCATTACCCTCACATTTAAAGTGCCTCTGTGCCAAAGCTGAGCTGTGAAAACTGTTCCCATCTCACTTTAAACTGTATCACAGCAAAAAGCAAAGGTTGGGAATGAGAAGCCTTGTTTGTGCAAGGTGGGAAACTTGCCTTGCCCGAGTGTTTGTGTCTCCAGCACTGCCTGAGAACTTCCCAAGGCAGGAGGATCCCAAGAGTGTGACTGTGCCAGCACCCCCAGCACATCCCAACCACTGCTGAATTCCCTCTCTTGCCCAGAGAAGCTGTGGCTGCCCCATCCCTGGAAGTGTCCCAGGCCAGGCTGGATGGGGCTTGGAGCAACCTGGGATAGTTGGAGGTGTCCTTGCCCGTGGCAGGGGGTGGAATGGGATGAGCTTTAATGTCCCTTCCAACCCAAAGTCCTCTGTGATTCCATGATTCCGAGCACCTCCCTGCAGGGTTTGCACAGCCTTGCTGCAGCCTTCAAGGTACATTCTTCAAGACGTCTGTGGCATGTGGCAAAGTCACAATATGCTCAGGGAATCAAGAACATCCCAGAGCAGCAATCCCTGCCAGCAGCTGAGCTCCTCCCCCTCATGGCAGGGGTGACATCCTGCTGTCCACCACGTTGCTGTCCCTGCAGTGGTGCTGCTCACACCTCACCAACCACTGACCTGCTGTTCCATGTTCCTGGGGGACAAAAGGAGAATGGAGTTTGGATTAAATGCTGCTCTGAACAGGTGGGAAGACTCCAGTAGGTTTGGAGTGAGTTTGTCTGTTTCTCCTTGCACACAACAATCTTGGAAAGGTTTCTGGCAGCAGAGTAAAGAAGGAGTCATTAAGGAGAAGGTCTGGCTCAATTTTGGGGTAGAGACTTCCAGTCTCCTCTTCCAGCCTTGCTGTGCTCAGGATTTCTAACTAGCAGTGACAGGAGAAACCTCACTCCTTCTTTTGCAATTCCTTGACAGTGTTTTCATCCACAAGAATAAAAGCAAAGGCAAACAAATGAAAGAAAACTCTGAGGCAGCCACGGAGCGAGTCCCTGGAGATGGTGCTCAGATGCACCCGGGAAGATTCAGATCCTGCTGTGCTTTGCCTGTTTCTGCTCTGCTTTTAATCCTAAGAACCTAAAAAATGAGTTGAGCTTGAACAGCCAGAGTTACCTGAAGAGGGTTTGTGTTAATATATTTAAGCGAGTCCAGAGGAGGCCACAAATCTGATCACAGGGCTGGAACATCTCAGAGAGCTGGGGGGGTTCACCTGGAGAAGGGAAGGATCCAGGGAGATCTTGGAGCCCCTTCCAGACCCTAAAGGGGCTCCAGGAGAGCTGGAGAGGGACTGGGGACAAGGGATGGAGGGACAGGACACAGGGAATGGCTTCCCAGTGCCAGAGGGCAGGGATAGGGGGGATATTGGGAAGGGATTTCTGGCTGGGAAGGTGAGGAAGGGCTGAGCTGGAATTCCCAGAGAAGTTGTGGCTGCCCTTTTCCTGGAAGTGTCCAAGGGTGGGTTGGACGGGGCTTGGAGCAACCTGGGCTAGTGGGAGGTGTCCCTGCCCGTGGCAGGGGAGTGGAATTAGATGAGCTTTAAGGTCCCTTTGAACCCAAATCATTCTACGGTTTTGGGACTAAACCTTATTCATCCCAAAACAATATTTTCACAACTTGTGCTCACATTCTGAGAAGTGACAGCCTGAACTTCCAGCTCCTCTCTCTCCCACGTGGGTGCAGGTCCCTCAGTGGCAGAGCCATGGCTGGAAAAGCCCTGTAGGAGTTTCCTTTCTCCTCTTCCTCAGGGCTGGTGTTATGTGTGTGCTGGAGGCATTTCTGAGACTTTGGCCGGGTTCAGTGCCAGCAGCAGCTCCCGTGGCTGTGACAGGGACTAATCCCTCCCTCCAGCTTTGTTCCTGGGTAAGGAGCTGGCTTTGATCTCTGCAGCCAGTCCAGTGGCTGAGGTCCTTTTCTGCTGACCTGGTGGCAGGCTGAGAGAGCTCATTCAGTTTAGCTGCTTGTTTAAAGAGGAATAATCCTTGGAAAATGTCTAATCTGGAAGTGCTGCTGGGTCTGCAGACCCATTTGGATGGCCACGGGATCCCTTGAAATGCCATTTATTAATCGGGAACAGGCTGAGGAGGGAATGCTGGCCTGACTTTGCCTGCTGTTGGGGCAGTGGCTGAGCTGGCTCTGAGGGACAGGGGCCTGAGGTTTGCACCTCCTGTCCAGCAGAAATCCTCCGAGGTGCTTTGGTATCTCCATTTTAGGGAGCGCAGAAGGATCCCCAGGTGATGCTCCTGGCTAAGGGGAGGGGGACAGGACCTGGCCAGGCTGTGACATCAGTTGTGGTGTGTTGTGGGGGCACCACGAGCTTCTCTGCTGGTCCTTCAACAAGATCTTTTAGGCCTGATTTTCTGGTAGAGCAGTGCCAGTCACAGGGAGCTCCAGATAAACTGGAGTGGTGTGTGTGAGCCAGGGGGAGGTCCTCACGCTGGCCATGAGTTAAAAAAGAGAATCAAACCCTCTGTGCTGCATTTCAATCCATCCTTTTCCCTCCTGGGAGCTTGGCATAAATACCAGCAGAGGTTCTGGCTCAACCAGGTAACTCAGCACCTGCCAAACCCTCCCTTGATGATGTGACTTGTGCCTTTCTGGACCAACTCACCTGCAGAAGCTCTTTGGTGAGTCACAGCTTTACGCTGGGCATTCCCTGCCTTACCATAACTCACAGCCCTTGTGTACAAACCCAGGAGGAGCCCAACTTAACTCTCAGGTCCAGCTCTCAGGTGGGAACGGGGAGCTCCGGGTTTGCTCCCAGAAGGAGCAGTTCAGGAAATCAGCTGAGGAAATCCCTGCGTTTCTTAGCACAGAGTCACTTCACACACGACCTGTGTGGGTTGAACTGGCCCTGCCCAGTGCCCCAGCATTCCCAGGAGTGTCTCCCAGGTTTGTGAGCTCAGTTTCTCCGTGAGAACAGTTCGGAGAGGCAGGAGATGTTGCACAAAAGCGCCTCGTGCTGCTGTCGGGTTCGCAGCACCACCTGCTGCCCGAGAGGCCCGTGAGTTCCCACATCCCTGTGAGTTTGGCCGGCTCAGGGTCTGGTTTTTTTTGCTGTGTAGCAGGAGAGGAAGGAACAAATTTGCTTCTTAGTTTACCTGGAATCCTAAAATCCAGATGCTTGTCACTGCAGGGCCTTAAGCAAAGGTGCAGCCGTGCGTGAATGTGGGATGATAATGTAACGAGCAGTGCCGGCTCCTCGGGGATTTGCACTCGGAATATTAACTCCAACACCCTCACAATCCTCCCTGCTATTGCCTAAACCCGGCCCTTAATTCTCTCCCGTGCCATATGCTGGTTTGTAATGGCTTTTCCATAGACAAAACGTTGCTGCAGCCTCAGCTCTGCGGATTCCCTCAGCTTAGGATGCGGCTAACGGGGTCGGTGACCAGAAGGAAGGATATCTGGGGCATTGGAGAGGAAAAACAAGGGAGGGAAGCATCCCTGCTCACTGCTGTGGACATAACTGGGTGGGGTTTGTCACACATGAAGGCCTGGACATGTCACAGGGGTCAGTCCTGAACCATCACCACAAACCCTGTCAGTGCCTCTCAAATGCCCCCAGGTCTGGAGCAGCTCTGGCACAACTGCTGAGCACAAAGGCAGCACAGGGCTTGGCACCGGGGGCAGAGCTGCAGCAAAACCCTCTGTGTTTGTCCAGGAGCTGCATTCCTGCCACTTTTAGGGTTTTTATCCTGGCCTGTTTAAGTAACAACAGAAATGTAGTGCCCCCAAGTTATTCCCCAAGCATGGGAGGAACTGAGTGTGTGGATGCATTTGCACATTTCCCCTTTTGTTTCCACGTTCCTTTGATTCTCTGTGACTCTGTCACTGGCAGCTCTTCCTTAGTTCTTACAGAATTACATGTTGACATCCCTTTCACTGCAGGCTTCTCCTGATAAAGTCCCGGAGCCTGGGTATCTGTCTGTGTTTCCTTTCTTCCCATGCTTTTATCTGTCCTGCTGGAGTGGTTTGGCTGTGCAGAACCCTCGGATTGTGCATTCTGCACGGGCTGCCTCGTTTGTGAAGGCAGCCTTGTCTCCCAGAGTAGCCATAACTTGATGCTGTGCCACAACACAGGGATGGTTCCCCTGGCACAGGAGGGAAGGAGTGAGCTGGAGTCACCAAGGGCATAATTTGACTTTGGCTTGTGGGTTTTAAATAGTTGGGATGAGAAAGATCTGTGTTTGCTGAAACAGGAGGCACTGGGACATCAAAGAGGGACGTGAGAAGGTTATGAAGAGGAAGGTACCTCTTGGATACGAGGCTGGAGAAAGGGATGACAAGCAAGAGAGAGGTTTTAATCACTGCTTGTTCCTACATGTTTGATGTAGCTCACAGATGTCCCCCCAGGCTCTGTGGATCAATCAGCAAAGACATTGCAGCTCTCAAGTAGAAGGTGGTGACTTACTCCCAAGTTTTCCGGAGGGCTGGGAACTGTATTTAGTTACTGTTCATACTAAAAATGTTCTTTCTGTACCTCCAAGTTACTCTCAAAACTTTCCCTACCTGTCCCTCACGGAGTACCTCAGTTTTAGGTCTTATTAATCACCCCCTGGACAGTCCATTACCCCTTTTCCCCACAGAACTTTCTCTGTCTGGTGAGGAAGAAAATGTTGCTCCCCCTTATCTTTCCGTTTCCTTGGAATCAAAGCAGATGTTGCTCTCCCTTATCTTTCCATTTTCTTGGAATTAAACTGGTTAGTGATAAGGCCTGACCTGCTCACTAAAGCATCCACTTGCACATCTCCCTTATAAGCTCCCAGAAATGCTGTTTTCACTTATTCCCAGATTTATGAGCAGCAGAAAGATGGGAAATCCGTTGGAGCTGTTCTTAGGCTTCCCAGATAACACTTTCAGATCCAAATAGTTCAGCAAAGCCTTCAGCTTTCCGAATGCTTATCTGAATTGAACTCTGATGGGGGTTTAAGGTTCCTGTAGGGAAGGGAAATGGGTTTTGTTCTTGACACTGAACTTGGAAAGCGTTTTGGGGTGGGGAGATTCGGTTTCCAACCTGGACGTGGAAGGGCTAATCATGGCTTTGATCTCCGAGCTGCCAGAGCCTGGCTGGTGAAAGCCTGGCTTATCTCTGCAGCATGGGACAGCCCCATGTTTTACTGGGACAAAAAAGAGCTAAGGGGGGGGCAAGAAAAGCTTCAGAACAGCTGTAAGTGGGATAATTCTTTGCAATAAGGCTCATTTTCCTCTGGCTCTGAATGCAGGTGACGAAGCAAATTGGTTTCAAAACACTGGTATTAATTAGGTTGATTTTATCAGGAATTTATAAAAGGGATTGTTTTTAATTATACCTCATTTATGTGAACTCTGTAATTTCTAACACATGCTGGTCCCTTCATTCCCAGCCCATCCTGGGGGTTGTGGGAGGTGGTTCTGGTGCTCTGGATTCATCCCAACCACGTGTTTGGCAGTAAAGCATTCGCTGCCTCTTGGTGGAAACTCTTTTCCTCCTGGATTTTGTTTAAAAGTCTTGGAATAAGCCAGGCTTTGAAGAACATGGTGTGGGGATTATTGTCTTCTCCTCCTCTGGATGGAAGATGATGGGTTGGCGTGAGACAGGGACCAGAGCAAGTAAGATTCAGCCAAGGATCCAGCAATTAGGATCCAGAAATTGCAGCCTGTGAGCAAAGGGAAGTTCCTCAGAAACCCATGTGGGACTTGTGTCCTGGTTTGTCACGGTCTGACTCAGCCACGTCTGTTGTTTCCCCTGGTGTGTGTTGGGGGAAAATGGCTCTCCTTTATTTGACCACATTCAGGGGGACATCCCAACCCCACCCTCTGGCATCTTAGCTGATGGAAATGGCTTTTCTGGATGCTCTGCACTCCTGGAACAACAGGAACAATGAGGGGTAAAATGCCAATTAGAGAATCATGATATGGTTTCCTTGTTCTTTTCTTCTAACGTGACATAAAGGAGCTCTCATCTCTGGGTAATGGATTTGAGGGCAGAGAGCA
Organism: Scytalopus superciliaris; assembly: GCA_013400415.1. Lineage (NCBI taxonomy): Eukaryota > Metazoa > Chordata > Aves > Passeriformes > Rhinocryptidae > Scytalopus > Scytalopus superciliaris. The sequence goes on from VXBX01005260.1 coordinate 139,185, forward strand.
AGCTGTCTTCATTTCATCCAGAACTTTCCCTGTGAGATCTCAGCCTTCTCATCTCAGAAGTCCCCGGGAAGCTCTTCCATTCTGGAATAAACCTGGAAGCCAGAAGTGAGTTTGTGTGCCTGAGTGCTTTATGGCTGCTGCTCCCAGCCACATAAACATTAATAAATCCTCTGTCCTCTTCCCATCAGAAAAATAACCTCCCTGCAAACTTGATGGATTCTGCTTGTATCCAAGTTTATATTCCAGCTTTTTTAGTAGCTGCTCAGTGAGTTAATAGTCTGACTGCAATTCCTTCCTCCCTTAGTTGGGGGATAATGTTCATTTGGATGCCCTCAGCCCCCAGATATTAATGCCTGAACTAAAGCTCTTGTATAGGATGGATCAGAGCAGCTCTTAAATGCTGAACATCTCCAAGCATGGCTGGGTGTAATTTGTAACATATTCCAAACAGTGAGAAGCACCAGTTTTAACAAAGTCAGAACTAATGGCACCTGCTCTGCCAGGTGGTTTGTTTTCCTGCTCTGGTGGAAATCCTGTTTGACAGATCCCGAGGAGGAACCTGCCGAAGAGGTAATTGCACAACAATACAGAGGATTTGCACCCAGAAAGCCTCTGTTAATTAAAGCAGGCTTGAAGCCAGGGAGCAAAGTGTGGAAAGATAAGCTCTGCCTCACTTAGTGAGCAGAAGGAAGGTATTTCCAATAATTCCCTGGGACCACAGCCCTTTCCTTTCCAGCACTTTGTTCTGCTGTGCCTCTCCACCGGGAATTTCGGTGTCCCTGGGATGGATGTTGCTGTGTTTCCTCCCCACCCATGCTGGGATTGCACGGCAGCTGATGGCTTGGCCAGGGGAGGAGACCTCAGGGGTGCTCCTGAACTGCCCTCCTGACTTTTCCACCTCCCTGTCTCACAGATGAGATGTGACAGCCCTTCTCAGCTCCATCCCAGAGCTCCCAGTCCATTTGCTGCCAGCCTTGTCGGCACGGACCGGGGGACTTGCAACGTGCCTTTTCCAGTGAGATCAGGAGAGCAGGAATTACCTGGTGGAGTCTGAAGAGTGACAGGCTGAGACAGAGCTGGGCTTTAATGCTCTGGAAGTTTAGGGGGGTTTGCTTGTTTGTTTAAAGAAGGTTGGGGAGATGCAGTCTGGGGGTGGTTCCCAGACTCTCGTGTGGCTTTTCCAAGGATAAGGATGTACTGAGGTTGTGCCTGGCCTGACACATCTCCTGACACATCTCTGAGTGCTCCACCCACACTGCAGGCAGGGAAACAGAGTATTCCAGGCCAGGCTTTCCCAGGCAGCTTCTTGTGCAGTTCTGCCCTGCCTGGGACAGTGGCAGCTTCCCAAAACAGAGCCAGGAGAGGGGAGCTGGTTCAGAGCAGTGGGCACTCACTGATGTGCTCCTCAGGCTTGCTCTGAACCAAACTCCTGCTGACTCCCAGGGCTCTGAGGCGGGTTCAGGCTGAAGGAGAAGGGTGGGATGTGTCCCCAGGCTGGCTGGCAGTGCACACATCCATTCCTGAGCTGGTATCCACCAGCCTGGGAAGTTTTTGTCCCCCACAAGTGGTTTGAATCCCTCATCCCTGAGCTCCAGGCAGTAACACTCCACCTTCTGAGTGGAGTCAGGAGCTGCTGCCTGGCCTCTTTCTGTCTCTTTGCATGTTCTGTTTCCCCCCAGCGAGGGCTGGTCACAAATGGCATCTCTGTGTTTTACCTGAGATGACAAAGTGGTTTCATCAGAACACGCTGCTGGGTGGTGTCTGGGGAGAGCTCGAGCACCTGGATTGGATGGAGACACGGAGCTGGAGAAGGGATGCTGTAGAGACACTGGGAAAAAGCTTCCCCTTGGGTTGAATTTATAGTGCAAAGGCAATTAATCAGGGGTGGGAGTTGGGGAGCTGGTAAAAGCCCGTTATTTTTTCCTGTATTAAGTGATACAAAGCTGGGCCTCTCCAGCCCAGAGCTCCTGGGTCTCATCCTTATCCATCCAACACTCCAGTGTCACAATGTCCTTGGCTCAGCTCTATCAGGTGCTGGGTGAAACTTGTCAGGTTTGGTGACTTTGAACCTAAAAGGGCAACATTCCCATTGTGTAGGGCCGACCTCTGAAAATCCTGGAACAGGCTTTTTCCATCCAAAGGTCTTGGAGTTGTCAGCAGGCATTTCTCAGAGGAACAGCTGCTCTGCAAGGTTAGGGAAGGGTAGATTTGCCAGGGGAGAGCAGGTTTGTGATGTTCATCCAACTGCAACTTGAAAGAGCATCAGTGAAGAGCCATGACAGGTGTTGGAACATCCCACTTGGAATGTGTGGGCTCTGGTGAGGCTGCACCTCCAGCACTGGGGGCACTTCTGGGACCCTCAGGAGAGACACGGAGGGGCTGGAGCGTGTCCAGGGAAGGGAAGGGAGAGGGGAAGGGGCTGGAGCAGCAGGAGCAGCTGAGGGGGCTGGGGGGGCTCAGCCTGGAGAAAAGGAGGCTCAGGGGGGACCTTCTGGCTCTCTGCAATTCCCTGATGGATCCAGGGGAGGGTCAGGCTTTGCTCCCAGGGAATGGGGAACAGGAGGGGAGGGAACAGGGGCTGTGCCAGGGGAGGTTTAGATTGGATAATGGGAACAATTCCTTCATGGAAAGGGTGGTCAAGCACTGGAAGAAGCAGCCCAGGGAAGTGGCAGAGTCCCCATCCCTGGAGAGATTTAAAAGCCAGGGGATTTCACATCCCTCCAGGGCTGGGGACGTGGGTCAGTGGTGGCCTGGGCAGTGCTGGGGGAATGGTTGGACTCTTTTCCAACCTTAACAATTGTATGATTCCATGATCACACCTTTGGATATTGCCTATTTCATTGCAAAGACATCTCCACCAGACCCAAAATTGGGGTTATCGGTCTCAAAACCCTGAGCACGAGCTCTTTCCTCTTGGAATGACTTTCCCTGGTTTCACAGCAAACAGCACCTTGTGAGTCAGGCCCGGCATCCCAGAGGTGCCCATGGAAGTTGGGCCGTGAACAGACAGTGTGTTATCCCAGGGACGTCCTTTGGAGCCAAATAATTGCAATTAATTGCAAAATAAATCTAATCGGACAACCAGCTCAACGTGGCGGCTTTAATTGCACGGCCACCAACAGCAACACACCGAGAGAATGAAAATCAGGGAGTGTCTGCATCCCTTTAATGCTAAAATAAGAATTCTTCTCCTCAAGTTACTCTAGGAAGATGCAACAGCTGCTCCTGTATGAAAATGAATAAATAATCAGTTTTATTTGTATCACAAGCTGTTTTCTCCTCTCGGAGATGAGCGACCCACTGATCGCGGTTGAGGAGTTTAAAGGGAGACCAAGTGTTTGCACATTTTACTTTCATGGACACAGTATCAGTTTAAAAATAAGCTTTTCCACTGGTGTCTTCCTGTGTGGTTTTGTTCTCAGCGGGGGATAATTTATGCTCGGTTTTATGTTGCATTATTTAATTACGCGTATTTTAAAAATGCATCTGTTTTGCCAATTTATATTCAGCCTGTGCTGCCTTTGGAGCTAAATACCCTTCCAGTGAAACACTTTTCATACCTCTGGAGATGAGCCTTAAAATAGTCTATAAATCCTTTTAATTCCGAGTTTGAAAATGCTTTAAGTTGGAGGTGGCAAAGCACAGGAGTCTGGAGGTTCAGGGCATAAAGGAGCTGTTTCAAGGTGAGGAGGAAGCGCTGGGGAAGGAGCAGGAGAATAATTAATACATGAGAAGGGGGAGAACGGCAACTTTCCCGATCCGTCTTTACAAGCAAAAGATTAAAGGGAAAACAAGAAGGTGAAGAATTGCCTGGGGGAACCACTAAAATCCAGGGACGTCTCATCAGGCAATGGATGAGCGAAGAAACATCCTGCTAAAAGTGTCTCTGAGGAGCTGCTTTGGGGTGGATGTTCAAATAAATGACTATTTTTGGTGCAGGTGCCATCAAATCAAGCAAGAGAGCGAATTCCCAAGGATGCATATGGGATAGGTGAGAACTGATGTGGAAGAGGGCTGGGAATGGGCATCAGCAAAGTGCTGCCTGCTTTCTCCTGCTGCCTCTCCCCCTTTCCTGGGCACAGCAGGTGCTGGTGCAGCTCCATCCAGAGCCAGGAGTGTCCTGGGATTCATCCAGACTGGCTGGAGCAGAGCTGGGAATGGCAGGGATGGTTGGTGGGGGGAGAGACTGGTCACGAGAGGGGCACATCCCCTTGTGGCTGCATGTTGGATGCAGGAGGATCCGAGCAAGGATCTCCCCCTTGGGCTCTGGACATGGTGACAGGGCTCCTTTAGGAGCTGTGGTCACATCCATGCCCACTTGTCAAACCTGCTGGACCCTGAGTGTGTTAACCCCACGGTAATGTCAGAGTTTCTTTGTCTTAACAAACACCTCAAGGAGCTGCTTCGTGCAGCTCTGCTTTTCCCTTTGCATCCCAAGTCTTTCAAACATTAATTATCACAAACACAGTCAAAAGAGCACCCATTTTTCCACAAAATGCTCGGGACTGCCAGCACTGGCAGGGTTTCTGGAAGGAGCTTTGACACCCTGTTTACACACATGTCAAAAGTTCAGGGCTGCAATTCCCCCTGGATCTGCTGCTCATCCGGAGCTGTCAGGAACATCCCAGAGCCCCATGTGGTGCTGGACTGGTTTCCTTGAGTTTTTGGGTCCGCCTTGGGAATGAGAACGTTGTTGTGAGGGGGAAAGGCATCATGCCGTGGTTCTGGTAGAAATGCCATGCTGGCATCCCATATTCTGCCTGCCCACACAGCTCCAGCAGCCTGGAAATGTGCTGGGAAGAGCATCGTGTTGGATCGAGACAGGCCAGGGTTTTTTTGTTTCTCATGGAGTGAAGAATTGCTGGCTGAGCCAAAGGCTTGGATCTGTGCTTTTGGCTTTGCAAAGCAGGATGCTGGCCAGTAGGAATTGGATGGGTTTCTGTCCTCTGAGGGTCTTCTAGTGGTGGGAGTTGAGATTGGCAGGAGGGAAGAGCTGTGTGTGGGCAGGGCAGGACACCAGCACCGCTGGGTGATGCCGCTCTTTGAGGAGGCAGCTGATGGTCTTCAACAGGCAGCACTGCAGTTGTCCTTGGAAAGGGCAGTCAGGTGGATCTGAGGTCTGGGCTGAGGGCCACAGTGAGCCTGCCAGGCTCTGTGGAGCATCTCAGCCTCCCCAGGAGCAGGTACGATGAACACGGGAAAAATCGAGGGAGAATTGTGGGGTTGGTCAGACTCGTGTGATTTACAGCAACGTCACCTCGCTGGGAGTGGCTCCAGGGCTGCAGTGGCTTTGGGTGGCATCTGTAGCAGAGGCAGCAGGTTCTTTGGCTGCTCCTTGACAGCTCCTTGGCAGCTCCTTGGCTTCTTGTCCTGGAGCCAATGCCTTGGGATTGGCCTCTTCTCCTTTCAGCTCTGACAGGTGAAACAGGGGGAAGGTAACACGGAAGGCACAGAGAAATCAGGGTCAGAGTCATCTGTACAAAAATGAGCCTCAGGTGTGTAGTTTCCATATGGAGCCTCTCCCAGTGCCAAAATCCTTGCTGTAGCCAGGATTTTTAGAGAATCACAGAATCACTGAGGTTGGAAAAGCCCTCCCAGCCCATGGAGTCCAGACTGTGCCTGATTCCCACCTTGTCCCTCAGCCCAGAGCACTGAGTGCCATATCCAGTCATTCCTTGGACAACTCCAGGGATGGGGGCTCCACCACCTCCCTGGGCAGCCCCTTCCAACACCTGACCACCCTTTCCATGAAGAAAATCCCTCCTGATATCCCTGGGACAGTGTGCTTTGTCCCTGTCTGGCATCCCAAACTTGTTGCTTTGTTTCCAGCAGGTCAGTGCAAACCTCTTGACAGCTTTTGCTCCTGAAAAACGTGCAGCTTCCCGGAGGATGGTGTGTGGTGGGACCATCCAGACTTGTTGTCTTCCCCATCCACATCTCCAGTTGCATGTGCAGAGAAGCAGGTGCCAGTCTGGTCCAACACTGGTTGCAGAGGGAGCAGGGAATGGACTCAGCCGTGGTGATAAAGGGGTGTGATTGATCCTGCTTATGGATATCGAATCTGCACACGCTTCCCTCCTTCCAAGAAATCTTGGAAGGAATCCCAGCACCTGCACCTGATGTGCAGAGGGAAGGGCCCTGCTGTGAGGGCTGATCTGGGCACCTTCCTCATGGAAAGGTGCCTGAATTTGTCCAAACAGGAGCTGAAAATAAATGTGTGCGACAGGGTGGTTTCAGGGATACTTGGAACTCATTGTTGCCTTTTCCTAGAGTTCTCCATCTCCCAAAGTCCTCCAGCAGAGCCCTCCCTGACCTCTATTAAGCCTAGATTAGCTGATTTTTAATTGATTTCTTTTCCACATTAGCAGCAGCGTGTGCACAGGGGAGAGCTGGAGAAGCCCTGGCTTCCCACTGAAATGAAGGTGGATGGGAAGCAGCCTGCTCAGCTTGGGGGGTGGGATGAAGCTCATCAGCTCCCAGATATGCCAATCTTGCCTTCCTTGATGGGTGGGGGCAGTGCTGGCACCTCTGGAGCCCAGTGCCAGGTTTGGGATGGCCAGACTGGTCACCCATGATCTGGGAGATGTGGCATCCCTTTTCTTCATGGAATCTGAACTCCCTCCTGCCTGTTGCTCAGCAAAGGTCCTCATTGGGAGCTTTGCCCCAGGCAAGGTCCCGGGCAGATCTCACCCCTGAGGTCGGTGCTAAGCTCAGTTTTGCTGAGCTCAGTCCCTGGGACAGCGGCAGGGAGCGGGACACCCCCCTGGCGCCTCTGGAGCGCTGCCGTGCCGAGCAGGAGCCTTCCTTCACGGAGCCTTATTAATAACCCATCCGAGCTGGTGCCAAGGAAAGGGATTGACAGCGCTGTAAATCCACATCCTCCCTGGAGGGCTGTGCTGGCAGGAGCTCCCTGCTTTCCCCTTCCAACTGGAGATCCAGGTCAGCTCTTCACATGCATTCGGCTCCGCAATTCCCAGCCGGACGGCGAGAGGGACTCGTGGCGTCCCCGTCCCCACTCTGCCACTCCCCCCAGCCCATCTTGGGGAATGATGGAGACAGGTCCTTTTCCTGAGAGCTTGATATCTCCTCAGGGCATCCTTCTGGCTTTTCTTCCTGCCAGAGACCTGACAGGAGCAATGAGGCGCCCGCTTTCCTGCAGAGTTTGCTCTTGGCCCAGAAATCCATCCAGTGCACTAAGCTGAGCTGTCAAAACTTCTCCAAGGGCACAGACACTCTTCATGTCTTCCCCCTCAAATTATATGTGACACTTAATTTAAAGCTCAAGTGTGAAGCCTCACTAGCAAGGAGCTTGCTGGAAGATATTGATTTTGCTGCATTTTTTTGTATTTATGTATAAAAGCGTGCTATAAAGTGTTGGTTAAGGACTTTATTGCTGGGCAGACTCGGGATTTATGCTCTGCTTTAGTTCTCTCTAAAGTTTTTTAAGATCCATTTGGCCAGCCTGGCTGTGAACAACAAAAACTGGGAGCAAATGGGCTTTGTGGAGTTACGGGGTTTGGGCTCCTTGAGTCAAAAAATCCCACACTGCGGAACTGAATCACCTTGAGTTTGTCCCAGAAGTTTGTGCACTGCTCAGGAAGTTCATGTTTTTGAGCTCTGGCGACTTAGCTGATGGCAAAGTGTTTCAAAGAGAATTATTCCCAAGGGAAAGCCCGAAATAACCAAAGTAAGACAGGCAGAAGGACACGGTCTGGGCAGTTTTGAGTCTCCCACCACTGGTGCTCTGCTCAGTGTTTGGAGCCTTAAGGTTGGTTGTAAGGGAAAGTGGCTTTCTGGGAGATGTGCTGGGGTCTCTGTTGTTGTCCTCTGGCTGATTGGGTGTCCTCCCTGTTGGAATCTCCTTGGATAAGGGTCATTTCTGGCTGTGTTTTGCTGGAGCGCCGCGTTTTTGGCTTTGCCGGGGGAACGTCTTTTGCTGGGCTTTGACAGAGCTCTTGGCTCGAGATTGTTCAGAAACAATATCGTGGCAAAATCAATCTCTGAAATGGTGAAAGAGCCAGAGAGATCCTCCTGGGTGGGAGGCTGAGACCTCGGTGTGTGGAAAAGGAGAGAGGGTTGGGAGCTGAATGCAGATCAGCCATCAGGAGCAACGTTAATGTTGGAGAGGGAACATCCCAGAGGGAAGGTGGGTTCTCCCACTCTCAGTGACTTCAGGTGGAGACAGGAGGCCTTCCTGGCTGAGGTGCTTCTGTCAGGGACAGCCCAGGGCACTGTGACCTGGAGCACTCAGAAGGTTTGTGTGTGGGACCTTTGGAATCACAGACTGGTTTGGGTGGGAAGGGACCTTAAAGCTCCTCCTGTCCCACCCCTGCCATGGGCAGGGACACCTCCTGCTATCCCAGGTTGCTCCAAGCCACATCCAGCCTGGCCTTGGACACTTCCAGGGATGGAAGGTCTTTTCTCACCTGGCCTAATCAGCTTCTGAGTGTTTTTGTGCTCATAATGCCCATTTCATGCCCGAGAAATCCGGTGGGTTTAGAGGCTCATTGAAATGTAAAAACTTTGAGAAGGGAGAGAAATGTTTCAAGTCCCTGAATCAAATACTCTTCCCATTGCCTCTAACCCGCTTTTACAAGATGAGTTGCTTGTACTAAAGCAGAAAAGTTTCCCAAAAATTCACTTTTATCTTTCTCAGGAGTTATCTTTTCTGCCTGGAACACGATGCCCTCGTTTCCACAGCTCAGGACAGGCGGGATCAAACCCTGGCCTTGCTCAGGGAGGCAGCACACCTGACCCATCCCGGGGGGATGCAGAGAGGGGAGGGGGGGTTTGGTCTTATCCCTCCCATCCCAGCTGGCTCCTGCAGCTCCCCACACTCCTCCTCGGAGCAGCCACCCTGGGGAAAGCGCAGGGATTTACAGAAGCCACTGAAGAGTGTCTGATGACAATTGGCTGCATCCTGAGTGCTGGAATTCGGGACAGTGCCTTTGAAAACAAGGCATCAAGTGCCAGAGTTGCTTCTAACCTTTGCTGGAGGGAATGTGATTATCCAGCTTATCCAGGCTGGGAGGCATCTGGCTCCTTGGAGCATCCTTCTCCTTAGGGAAGGTTTAGTGCCAGCTCTGGGGGTCCCCAGTCCCAGAGGTTTCAGGCACTCTCTCAGCTGACAGCAATTCAGCAAGTCAATCAGGAAAGGGAAAGGAAAGGAAAACAGTAAAGTTCCCCAGGTTTTTCCTTGGGATCTCTGGATTTACAAGCTGCTGAAAGCTTAACTGCTCCCACGAAAAGGCAGGAATGCACCTCTTGGAGAGGGACTCTACCAGACCATGTAGACAGGGCAAGGGGGAATGGCTCCCCACCGCCAGAGGGCAGGGACAGGTGGGATATTGGGAAGGGATTCTTGGCTGTCAGGGTGGGAAGGGGCGCTGGGCTGGAATTCCCAGAGAAGCTGTGGCTGCCCCTGGATCCCTGGGAGTGTCCAAGGCCAGGTTGGATGGGGCTTGGAGCAACCTGGGCTAGTGGTCCTTCCCGTGCCAAGGACTCCAGAGCTGGATGTGTGTAGTTGCCTCTTCTCCTGCTTCCCTCCTCACCCCCCATTCCCACCATGATTCCTGCCTGCATCCTCTCGTTTCCAGCACTCCCCAAATTGAGAAGATATCCCTGAGAACATCTGCTGGCTCACGCTAACACTGAAAACAAACCCCAAACGCTGAGCTGATTTTTGTGATGCTTCTCCACCCTGGGAGGGAGCAGGATAAGAAATTCCTTCACCGACATTGTCCCTGCTTTTGCCGTGTCCTGCAGGCACTGATTGCACCACAGCATTCCTGGGGTGGGAATGCTGCTGCCTTGGCTCTGGCCCTGCCTTTCCATGGCTCAGAGCTGCCTAATTCCCTCACCTCCCTGCAGTAAATGGTTGGTGCTTTTGATGGATCTTCAGTGAGATATTTAATGTGTTCCCATGGAATGTTCCGCCCCCCCAGCAGATATTGACACGTGAAAGCTCCACCACTGGCTTTACATGGGAATGTAAATGGGAATTTAATCATCCCAGCTGTCATTCACATCCCGATACAAATATTGCCACTGTGGATGGTTTCAGTGTGGGCTGTTCTGTGGGATCAAATGTAACTTTATTTAATGGGCTGTTACTGCCCTGACGCCTCGGCCTTGTCACCAGGCTGGACTTTGTTCTTAAATGGAGATTGTTCAGAGGAGAGACAGGGAAATCACTGCAGGGATTCAACAGGATGGGAAATGTGGGATGAGCCCGGTGATTATGGATCAGCCAGGGCAGGAGGAAGGTGTAAGAGGGAGAGGAAGGGCCCAGCATGGATGGGCTGGTGAAGAATGGCATGGAGATGTGTCAGGGGAGGGTTGGGATGGATCTCAGGGAAAGGTCCTTCCCCAGAGAGTGGTGGGCACTGAACAGGCTCCCCATGGAATGGGCACTTCCCAAACCTGCCAGAGCTCCAGGAGCCTTTGGACAATGCTCTCGGGGTCAGGGTGGGATTGTTGGGGTGTCTGTGCAGCTCAGGACATTCTGTGATTCTATTCTGTGACTCTGAAGAGGAGAGAGGAATCCAGTCGGGTTTCACAGCGTGGGGATGGGGGGAATTTCTGGAGCTGCTTCGGAGCCAGCCGATGCTTTCGGACTGAAACAATCCCCCACGGCAGGGGCTGTGAATGGCACTGCCCCGGCCCCTCAATCCCACCCCGGGCACTCCCAGCCTCCAGAACCCCCTGTCCCTGTCACAGGTCGTGCGCACGGAGAAGAACAGCCTCAACAACCGGTTCCTGCCCTGGGACGAGATCGACACCGAGGCCATCCTGTCCATCGACGACGACGCCCACCTGCGCCACGACGAGATCATGTTCGGCTTCCGGTGAGTGACCCGGCCCACAGCGGGGCTGCCTCGGCCCGGCTCTGCCCCAGGCTCGGGGTCAGGCCTGGCACAGCCCCCCCCAGGGCTCTCCAGCTCCGTCCCTTGGAGAAACACGGCTGGAGGGGCTGTCTGGCCTCTGCAGGTTGTGCAGGGAACACGATCCTCACGTGGAACCTCAGCTCCATGGGTTTCGCTGTGCTGACAGCGGGCCCTTCCTGGGTTTGGGGGTCCTGGGATTCCTGGGGAGGGTGGACACTGGGAAACATCCAGCTGCACTCCATCCTTTGCTTCCAGCTGCTCCAGGGTGTGATGCTCCCGTGCTGCTGGTGGTGCCATCCTCTGCTCCGTGGGACCCTGGCACGTGACAGCTGTGTGGGCTTGTTTCCTGCAGAGCATGGCACAGGCAGATGTAACCCAGCACAGGCTGGTGCTGGCTGCCCTCATCCCACCCCTGTTCTGCTCCAGCCTCTACGTTTTCCCTGGCCAAAATCCTCCTGATCATGGAGCTGGGGGAGAAATCAGCACCAGGGGCTCCTGCTGTGGGGGGTTTGTGCCAGCTGCTCCTGCAGCTCCTGCAGCCAAACCTCCCTGCCAGGGACTGCTGGGGAGCAGGGATGGCATGAGGAGAGAGGGTGGCACAAGGAGCAGGGATGGCACAAGGAGCAGGGATGGCACAGGGAGTGAGGGTGGCACAAGAAACAGGCACAGGCTCAGTTTGGCAGGAGCAGGGACTGTGATCCCGAATCTGGGAACACCCAGCAGCTGCCTGGGGGTGGGAAACGGGGCCCAGCCCTCACCAAAACGCACTGGCTCGTGTTTGGGAGGAGGATTAAAAGGCACAAAGTGCCTGGAAACCCACACAGCTCCCTGGGAGGGATGAGAAATGAGGTGTGGGAAGGATCAGAGCTGGAGAGGAGGTGTCAGGATTCCCGGCTTCCCTTCCCTGCCCCATTCCAGGCTCTTTATCTGAACTAGGCTGTTTTCCCCCCCATTGGCATATTGTTTTCCTTTGCCTGGCTGAGGCTTTGCCCTGTAGAGCATCAAATGAGCATTTTAAGCACCATGTGTTATTCCCACTCACATCCCTGCTTACGGACACGTTGTTCCCACGAAGCCTCCGTGTGTAACACTCAGCCAGGGAAGAGCCACAGTCTCAGCACTGGAGTGAACCCACAAGTGTGTTGTGTCAAAACTTTGCTTCAGGCTTTGATTCCTGGGGCCAAAAGCCTCGTTTTTCCCTGCTGGAGGCTCAGGAGGGAGCTGGAGGCAGAAACCCCGAGCACACCCAGAACGGTTCTCCAGAGAAATCCTGATTTTTGTGGCTGAGCCAGGAAAGAGAAAGTGTCACGTTGGTAGGAAAGTGAGATGGGGGAGAAGTGAAAGGGAGTAAGTAGTTTCGACTTCCAGCTTTTCAAAACAATCCTGCTGGATTGACAGGAACAGCAGCAAACAAGGGCTGGGGGAGGCTGGAGCCAGGAATCTGCTGGTGGTGGTAATTACTCAGGATTCATTCCCAGGTTATCTTGGAGTTTCATTAACTCGAGTGGGGGATTGAACAATAAACATCTTTGCTCCTTTGGTGTCCATAAGTGTAAGGAAAACTCAACCTCAGTCTCCTCAGCAGCTCTCCTGTGGCTCTCCAGGAACTGGGACTGTGGGAGGAATTCACATCCACACAAGGGGAAAAAAACCAAAAATGCCTCTGTCTGCCCTGTTTTGTGCCTGGGAAAAAGGGAAGACCCTTCTGTGTCCCACAGGGAGTTGTTCCCTGCAGTCTGGAGTCACTGGGTTTGGAGACTCAGCCTGCACACTGACCAGGAGGGGGGTGGGATGGGATGGGATGGGATGGGATGGGATGGGATGGGATGGGATGGGATGGGCTTT
>VXBX01005260.1:151948-223672 GCA_013400415.1 Scytalopus superciliaris
GATCCGAAGGGAGCCAGCACCCCTGCCTGGGAAGCAGGATTTAGTTCCCAGGTTAGGCATCAGGCACGGACTTTTTTCTTACTTCTTCCTGCCAGTGTTGCAGCTCTCCTGTGGGATTTCTCTCTGGGAGTGTGAGCTTCAGAATGAGAGCAGAATATTAAGGAGTCCCCCACTCCCACCCTCAGCCCTCAGGATTTAATTCCCTACGGCCCGACTGCGAGTGTGTGTTGGAGTGAGGGATGTGCCCCAGAGGATTTTCCTGTATGGCCAAAGCCTGGGAAGCTGCCAGGTGCTGGATTGGGATGGGGAGCAGTTTGGCTTTCCAGGTCTTCCATCTGGAGACACCAGGGCCTTCAGCATCTCAGCAGCTCTCAGAGAATGGTGGGATCCCAGAGTCCTGGAGTGGGTTGGGTTGGAAGGGACCTTAAAGCTCCTCCCATTCCACCCCCTGCCCTGGGCAGGGACACCTTTCACCAGCCCAGGGTGCTCCAAGCCCTGGCCTTGAAGCTTTCCTAAAGGGAAATTGATTTTTCCTGAAAACTGATTTCCTAAAAATTGGTTTCCTTAAGACAGATTTTTCCTAAAAATTGAATTTTCCTAGTGGGAAATTGATTGACGTTATCTCGGCTACCCCAAGGAGGAAACTGAGCTTTGGGAGATGGAAAATCCCAGGGGTCTGGGGGAGAGGCCAGGAGGTTCCACTGCTCTGTACTTGGTTTTCCTTGGAAACTACAGAGCAGCCCTTGTGAGCCAGAAAATCCCTGATTTATGTATTGGGAGCACTTCCCCTGTGCACACACACACATTTTAACAATGTTTACCCTCCTTGCCCAAACTCCAACGTGCTTTGGGCATCCCTGGGATGAGCAGCTGCCAAACTTGGTTATGTCTCAGCTCCTCCATGCCCCTGTCCATGTCCTCCATGTCCATTGGGCAGTTCCCAGCTCCCATTTCCAGGTGGGCTCCCAGGTGTGTGTCTCACCCGGGGTGGTTGTGTTTGCAGGGTCTGGAGAGAGGCCAGGGACCGCATCGTGGGCTTCCCGGGGCGCTACCACGCGTGGGACATCCCCCACCAGTCCTGGCTCTACAACTCCAACTACTCCTGCGAGCTCTCCATGGTGCTCACTGGTGCTGCCTTCTTCCACAAGGTGAGCCCCTCCCTCCCGTGGGGGCTCTGGGGGGGTGGGAGTTCCTTGAGGGACAACTTTGGAGCTCCCTGCTCCTTTTCCCTCACTCCTCCAAACTGGTCCTGACCCGCCCCAGGGCACTGGGAAGGTTCACCCACCGGCTGCTGCCGTGCTGAGGCTGCAGCAGCAGAGACAGCGAGGTCTGGGGAGGGGTGAACCATCATTCCTCCATTTCTGAGGTTCCAGGAGCTTGGGATTGGCGAGGGTGCTGGCTGTGGGTGGACTGGGCGTCTCTCCGCTGGTGTCCATGACTCAAATACATCCCAACACGTCCCATGTGTTGATACTCGCCCCTGGAGCCCGGAGGTGGCACCAGCAGGGGTTGGGCACTCCTGCTGGGCCCCCTTGACCAACACTCTGCCCTCCCCTGTTCCCAGTACTACGCCTACCTGTATTCCTACGTGATGCCCCAGGCCATCCGGGACATGGTGGACGAGTACATCAACTGCGAGGACATCGCCATGAACTTCCTGGTCTCCCACCTGACAAGGAAACCTCCCATAAAGGTAAAGCACTGGATGGGGGGTCTGTCCTGGCCTTCTTTCTGGAGGAGCCAGCAGTGCCTGTGGGGCTGTTCTGGTCCAGGTGTGGGAGCTCAGCCCACAGAAGCAGCCAAATCCTGCCACGGTGAGCGGATGGATTGAGGTTTGGTGTTACAAGGCTAAATCAAACCAAATTCTTGCTCCAGTGGAAGGTTCCCTGCCCAAAATGATCCTTAGGGTCCCTTCTAACCTAAACCATTCCATGATTCTGTAATTCTGTGACTTGTGCTGCAGTTCAGACCAGAGGGTTCCTGGCCCAGCAAAGGCCCTTCTGAGCAGCTGATCCCAAACCCACAAATTTCCTTCTTTCCCGTCTCAGTGATTCCTTGCTGATTTTGTGAGGCTTTCCAGAGCCATTCAGGCTCATCCATGTTTGGTCCAAACGCTGCAGCTGAGCTGGAATTCCCCTGCCCTGTGATACCAAAGGAATGTCACAGTGCTGAGCATGGATTTGGGGTGCAGCTCATCCTGCTCTTTGTCTCTCAGCCCTGCAAATGTCACTGTCGTGGGCAGCTGCCTTTGGGGTGGGTTTTCCTGTGTGATGGTCCCAGCTGGAGCTGCTGGGAAGTGGAAGTTGTGGAGAATTAGACCAAAACCAAAGGGCTCTGCAGTGGGATATTTGGTTCAGGACAGACAAGGAGGCCAATGGGTGGCCCCTCAGCACCTCCTGAAAACTGGAGCCCTTTCCAAAGACCTCACTCCAGGTGCCCAACACAAGAAATGCTCCAAATGGGTAATTCTGTGGCCAGTGGGTGTAGTGAGGGGATTCTGCCCCTCTCCCACCTGCTCCAGCCCTGGGAACAACAGCACAAGGATGTGGAGCTGCTGGAGCGAGTCCAGAGGAGGCCACAGAGATGCTCCAAGGGCTGGAGCCCCTCTGGGATGGGACAGGCTGACAGAGCTGGGGGGGCTCCCCTGGAGAAGGGAAGGATCCAGGGAGACCTGAGAGCCCCTTCCAGAGCCTAAAGGGGCTCCAGGAGAGCTGGAGAGGGACTTTGGGACAAGGGATGGAGGGACAGGACACAGGGAATGGCTTCCCACTGCCAGAGGGCAGGGTTAGATGGGATATTGGGAAGAGATTGTTGGGTGTGAGGGTGAGGAGGGGCTGGGGTGGAATTCCCAGAGAAGTTGTGGCTGCCCCTGGATCCCTGGGAGCGTCCAAGGGTGGGTTGGACAGGGCTTGGAGCAAACGTGCGCTAGTGGGAGCTGGGCTAGGGGGTGGAATGGGATGAGCTTTAAGGTCCTTTCCATGCAATCCATGATTCCATCCGTATCCAAGCCCCCAGGCAGTGCCTCGGGCCCGGGCAGGGTGTTCTGGGCAGGGTGGCACTGACCACCATGTCCCCTCCCCACAGGTGACCTCCCGCTGGACGTTCCGCTGCCCCGGGTGCCCCCAGGCCCTTTCCCACGACGATTCCCACTTCCACGAGCGGCACAAGTGCATCAACTTCTTTGTGAAGGTGTACGGGTACATGCCCCTGCTCTACACGCAGTTCCGCGTGGACTCCGTGCTCTTCAAGACCCGCCTGCCCCACGACAAGACAAAATGCTTCAAGTTCATCTGAGGGGCAGCAGCGGCTGCTCCCGGCCCTGGCCCCATAGAGGGGCTGTCTGTGGGGCTGGGAGGGCAGGGAACCCTTTGCTGCGGACTCCGGGCCCCCTTCCCGCCGGGAAAACGGCACGGCCTGGATCGGGATGGGCACGTTCCCCCCTCCCCTCCCGCTCCCCTCACAGCGACTCGACCGAGCGACAGGGAGCAGGATCTCGGGGCTCCTGTGAGGACACTCCCTGGGTCGTACACTGAGCAGTGGCCCCTTGGCCACCGGCTCGGCCCCTTTGCCGGCCCAGGGCGGCCGTTCTTTTTAATTATAATTATTGTTATTTAAAATGAAAGTGTTTTAGATTTGCCGCGTGAGGCGCTTTTTTGTTTTCTTTTCTTTCCTCCCCTCCCTTTTCCCATCAGGACCCCTCGTCCCACTGGAGGGGGTCGTAGCAAGGCCAGGTTGGAGGTGTCTGAGTGCAGCATCAAGGTCACCACTGTTGTCCCCATCCCTTCTCCCGTGGGATGGCCCTTCCGGCTCCCCACATTCCAGCTCCTCTTGCCCTGTGGCTGCTCCTGAGGGCTCCCTGGTGTCAGCTGGTGAGGAGCCCCTGGCTCTGCTCTGCTCTGCTCAGCACCCCGAGCCCTCAGAGAGGGGTGAGGTTGGCGTGGGTGACCCTTCCCAGCTCCATTCCCAGCCGTTCCTGTGCTGCAGCCTGGGCAGTTTGGTTGCCGTGGTCTCATTCTCCGTGTCCTTTTCCACCCAGTCCTGCTAATCCCCTAAAGACAGGAGTGTGTCTGGGGCTTAGGAAAGCTGCCCCTGCAGCACAGCAGGGCTGGCAGTGCCCCAGGTGGGGGTAACACTGACCCTCATCCGTGCTCAGCCCAGCCTGGATGTGCCGGAGCCGCGGCTGCACCGTGGCCACAATTCCTGCTCTGCCTTGTCCCTCCTCCCCTGTCCCAGAGCAAACCGTGCCACGCTGGGTTTGCTGTGGCCCCTCAGCATCACTGCCTTAACCCCACCCCATCCTCCCGGCCCTGTGTCCCAGGGTTAATCCCTGCAGGAGCTTCCTGTCTGAGAACCGGGAGATGCCGCTGGAATTGCGTTCAGGGAGTGTTTTTGGGGCTGGTTTCTCTCCCTGCAGAGCAAACCGCTGTGACACCCGTGATCACCCGAGCTCTGAGCCCAACTCCCTGCTCCATCCTCTCCAATCCCAGCCTGGACAGGAGGGAGGGAAGGACACAGCTATCCCCTCATGTGATGTTCTCCCTCGGCGCATCCCAGATGGTTATGAGCAGCCTGGAGGAGCTCCTGCTGGGTAGGGGGAAGGTGACACTTGTGTGGTTCACCTCCGTGTCCCTGCTGTGTCCCACAACAGGGATGGTCCAGCAGCAGCTCCCAGGCTCGCTCCAAAGGTCAGCCCTGCCCACGCTCCTCCTGTCACCTGCACCACCCTTTGGGGGTTCCGTGGCCTCTCCAGACACCTTCCAGCCAGGTTTTCCTGCCAGCCCTGAGCGATGGGGTCACCCACACGCCCTCCTTGGGAAGGGAAGAAGCAGAAGGAGCAGCCTGTTCCCACGAGCCAACAGCTCGTGCCTTCACCAGCACCACTGAGCGCAGCGAAACACGGATCAAGGAATCTTTCCCTCTATTTTTTTTTCCTTCCCATTCCCTTCTTGTTTTAACATCAGATGCTCCAAAGGGAGCACGGGAAGGTTCGCAGTCTCCTTGAAAATGCCATCGGAGGCTCCTGCGAGGCCCCGCAACACCTGGAAGGATTTTCTCCGTCCCTGCCTGGAGTGGAAACGTGGCACTTTGTCAGGAGCCGCTCCAGCTCCCTCCTCCCGAGGGGCCTGAGCTTTAATTCCACCCTCATTAGGAGGTGCTTCCTTATCGGCGCCGCCGCTCAGCTCCAGCCCAGCCCCGGTGCCTTCCCAGCCCTCCCGGCCAGGCGGGAGCACGGAATGGTTGGGTGTGGATTGCACTTTGTATGAGACAGCATTTTCCAAAACCTGAAGGGAAGCGCCGTTGTTCCCGTGCTGCAGCAGCCTGGGCAAGGCAGACAGGATGGGAAGTGTTGGCATTCCGTGTGTGCCGGCGCCGTTGGAGCCCTGGGATGGGAATTCTGCCTTCCCTCGGTGCACTCCGGTTCGAGATCAGGGATCAGCAGAGCAAATCCAGCTGTTCTCCCCACCAGGCTCCAAGGATCTTGCCCAAAGTGTTGGTTTGCTGGAAGGATCCCCTGGTGGCTGTGGCTGAGCAGGGCTGGGATGTGCGATGGGATCACTGTGGAGATCGTGGGATGGATCCCTCCTGGCTGAGCCCCCCGAAGGGGAAGGGTCTGGGGGTGAAGGGGCTGCTCTGGGGGGACACGCCAGGCAGCAGCAGCAGCATTGGAAGGGATGGAATTCTCTGAGGAGATTAAATGCTGGCGCTGTCCCTCCTGGTCCTGCCGCTGTGGCCCTTTCCCAAACCATCCCAAATAGCCACCAAACCCCTGGAGTACTGACCCGTGATTCACAGCTCCCGAGGCATCCCCGGGTCGGGGCTGTCCTTGGGCTTTCCTCCAGCACCAGCGAGGAGAGAGCCTTTCCTGCACCGGCCCGGCCCATGCCACCATCCCCACCATCCTCCCTTGCCACCACCCATCGTTCTCCCGGGATTTCCGGGGATTCCCAGGCTCACTGCAAAGCTCAGGTTTGGCTGTAGGATCCATCCCAGCTCCCGGAGCACGCGGCCTCTGCCACCCCAGCCCCGAGGAGGCGGGAAGGGCTCCCGGCCGCTGCACCTTTCCCAAGGGAAAGGCCTTTTCCCCCTTTCCAGAGTTTCTGCTGCTTGTCCCGGGCACGGAGCGAGGCCTTTCCCGCTGTAAATAGGATCGCCTGCGGTGACCCAGCCCTGCCCTGTCACACGGCCCCTGCCCCCTGTCCCTGCCGCGGTTGTGCCGGCGGCTCCGTGAGCACCAGGATTGAAAAATCCAACAGAAACTGAGAGACGAGAAACACTCCTTCGACACGAGCACAATGTTGAGTTTTTTTGTAAAAGGATCCAATAAATGGAGAGTTTAACTTGGGAGTGTCTTGGTGCCTGTTTGCTGGGGCTGGGAGAGGGGCTGGCACTGGGATGGGGCTGCTCCCAGTCCTGGAGCATCCCAAATACACCACCCCTTGGGTTTCTGGGTCACCAACTGGACCCAACCCAAAAGCATCTGCCCCGGGGCCTCTCCCTGTGGGGGCTGGGGATGTTTGGAGCCACCATGGGATGAGTTGTCTGGATATTTCCAGGCACGGATTTTACAGCTGAGCCAGTGGTGGGACTGCAGACCTGCCCATCCCTGCCCAGGGATCCTGGGACATCCTGTAGGGGCCATCCCTATGGCATGGCTGGCGGGATGGCTGGCTCAGGGGATGCTCCTGGTCCCTTTCCCATGCAGGAGGCTGAGCTGGGAAACCCAAACAGATCCGTATGATTTGTAAGCAGATTTCCAGCCTCAAACCTGCAGGGAGGAGCAGAGGGCACAAATGGAGCTCCCCTCTGTGCTGGTCTGGAAATCCCCCAGTATTTCCTCCTGCACCTGGCTGGATTCCCTCTCCTTTCTGTCCTGCTGCTTTTTCCTTTGCCTTCCCTCCCAAGCAGCTGCTTCCTCCGTGGGCACTTGTTACCTCCATGTCCCCCTGGGAAATGTGCCCTTTCTTTTCCCTGCTGCCTCCAGGTCAGGATTGATTCGTGCCTGGGTTTATTCCCAGGAGAGGTTTCAGGGAAACACCAAATTATTTTGGTCTTGGGAGAGAGGAGGTGGATGCTCAGCCCAGGGCCTGCCCCCCAAATTCCTGGGATATTGCAGGGAGGTGGGAACGTGGCTGGCAGTGAAGGGCACAGAAATCCTCGTTCCAGGGATCTGGCCTGGCTGGGAAGCTGTTTTGGGATGTGACTCCCCCAAGAGCTCAGCTGAAGGTGATTTGCTCCTGAGGCAGCAGATAAAAATCTCCTGTGACTTGGTGAGAGGAGCCACAGCACCTGGGCTCCTGCTCTGTTTCCTGTTTCCCTGGATGAGGGGATTGTACCTTGGGATGAGAAAACAGGCACTGGGGAGAGGAGGAAGCTGTAACTCCCCTTAGTAACTCATTCCCTGCTCCAGGAGGGAGGGCAGGGGGAAGTGCTTTACAATCCACTCCTCTGCACTACAAAGTGCTCTCCATTTGGAGGACACATTCCTTGATGAAAAGCAGTTTCACTGGAATTGTCCCATTCTGCCCATCAGTGCCATAAAATCCACCAGCTCCTGCCAGAGCCCAGGAAAGGACTGGCTCACCCCTTCACAGTTCATGGATCCTCAAGGAATTGGGGTCATAGTTATGGATCCACAAGGGATTTGCATCACAGTTCATGGATCCTCAAGAGATCTGGGTCACAGTTACGGATCCCCAAGGGATTTGCGTCACAGTTCATGGATCCTCACTGGATTTGCATCACAGTTTATGGATCAAGGGTTGGGGTCACAGTTCATGGATCCCCAAAGAATGGGGTCACAGTTATGGATCCCCAAGGGATTTGGGTCACAGTTCATGGCTTCCAGGTGACAGGTAACATGTGACAGGTAACGGGGGCCTGTTGCATCCCACCCTTCCCACCAGGATCCTGCCCAGGCAGTGAGTGCAGCTGAACCCAAATCCCTCTGCTCTCATTCCCATGCTTCCCAAAGGCTGAGCTCCTGCTGGGACACAGATCCAACACTTGCTCCAGTTTCCTTCTGCTCACCATGTCCATGTCCCAGTGGAGGTGGCTCAGGGCACCCACCAGGTGGCAGATCCCAGTGATTTGTGTCTGGGCATGAGCCTGGAATTAAATGACTTGCTTCAGTTGTTTTTTTGGGTCTCACATTAATGGAGAGAAAACAGGAATATCAGTCCCACAAAAGCCAAGTGCAGAAAGCTGATTTTTAACCTTCCCTGCGTGTTATTCCCTGGCCTGGCTGTGCCTCAGGGTTGGGCTCTCACTGGGAATTAATCCCCTGGCCAGCTGCAAACACACCCTCCCTGCTTGTGTTTAATTAGGGGAGCAGCAGAGAGGCTGGAGCAGCTCAGGGTGGGATGTGGGATCCTCGCATCCCATGTGGCCACAGGGAGGGGGGATGGCCATGGAACAGTGACCCACAACGTGGCCAAGGGGATTCTGGTTTTCCTTCCTGCAAGAAGGAGAGTGAGACCCAGAGCCTTGGCTGTTCTGTTCCCAATAAATCGAGCATCTCTGGATGAAACCATCCCCATTCCTCCCCCTCCTCTGGCAGCTCCCTGGGCTGCCATGGTTACTCTGCAGGGCTGACCCAGCACGAAGAAATGCTGTTTGTTTTTCCTTCTCTGTGCAGAAGGGACAAGCACTTCTTTTTGCTGGTTTAATTATTATTTTTCATTAAGGAATCCCCCCTCCCCAGTATGTTTATTTTACAGCAGGCACAACCCTTCTGTCTGGAACAAAACAGTCCACTCTCAGATGCAGGACTGGTAGAACAGCAAGAAGTTTTCCTGCTCAAAACGACAAGAGGGAGAATGTAAAAATCTTTTCATTTTCACTTTTCCCCTCTCAGGAGGTTGGAATGCCTTGGAAAAGCCATGAGCTTCCAGGGGGCCTGGTAAAATACCAACATGGCTGTCACTGAGGAGTCAAACACGGATTTTGGTGGGGCAGCACAACCACACCAGTGGCTTTTCAGAGCACTGGGGCTTATTTGGTCCCATTATCAGCAGTCACTCCCATGGAAAAGGGTGGCTGGAATGTGTAACATCAGCATGGACAGCGAATGTCTCACCTTCCTGCCCTCACACACCTGCAGAGGGAGAGAGAACACAGAGATCCAGCAAAGCCTTTCTGTCTGTGGGTGGGGAGGGGCTGGGATGGAATTCCCAGAGAAGCTGTGGCTGCCCCTGGATCCCTGGGAGTGTCCAAGGCCAGGTTGGACAGGGCTTGGAGCAACCCGGGCTAGTGGGAGGTGTCCCTGCCCATGGCAGGGGGTGGGATGAGATGAGCTTTAAGGTCCCTTCCCACCCAAACCATTCCATGATTCTATGAAAAAAACAAAGGCTCTGGAGCAGAGGGACCAACAGTGGAGGTAACAATCAGAAAGATGAGTTTATCCCATGGCCTCTGTGGGTGGGGAAAAATCCCTCTGGAGATTTAATCACAAGGTGAAATATGCCCAATTCTTTTATTCTCTTTTTAAGTGACAATAAAGAAGCTGAGCTGCTGCAAATGCTGCAAAACCCTTATGAGGATTCATGTTACTGCAACAAGGTCTTTATCCCATTAATGATCCTGTTTCTCACACACAGAGTGAGGGTGTGGATGCTGGGATCTGTACACCCAATCCAACAGAAATCCTTACTGGGATGTGGAGGCTGCAATGGCAAGTGGAATTTTATTTCAGAGCTGTTCTTCCCCTGCCTCAGCCTCCCCAAAGCCATCAACTGAAGGAGCAGTTGTGTTTCACAAATGTGGATGTGGAATGGGCATGGAAAAGCTCTTACAAACCAGGGGATGTGCTTCCTCTTTGGCAGCCTCACTGTGCTTTTTGTTCTTTGACACCAAATAAACACAAAACAAGCCAAGGAAAAACAAACAGCAGTAAATCCCAGAAATGCATCCCTCTTAAAAGCAAAACTATTAACTAAGTTTAGGCCCCACATAAATTATTTGGGGAGGGAAGGCTCTCCCCAGGTCTGCAGTACAGATGGCTTTGTGTGAGTGACTCAGTATTTCACCCAGGATTTGGGGTGTGGGGGCTGGAAGGACAGGTTTTGGGAAGGGAGAGACAAGAGGCACTTAAATCTCAAAGGTTTCTTATGAGCACTGGGAATTTAACTACTTTATGGACTTCCCTAAGTACCTTCCTGAGGTTTCTCCTCCTTTGATGATGGAGGAATCCCACAGGAACCAGCTTTAGTTTGGCTCCATTAAGAGCCCTGGAGCTCCATGGACAGCTCTGGTTGTAACAGGTGAGGTGCAGCATCAACAAACACTTGGAATTCCTAAAGGATAAAGCCTTCCCCCAATCCCTCTGCCTGTGCAGGGAATGGCCAGGCCCTTCCCACTATTTCACATGTCCCTCAGACCCCCTTTTTCTATTTCCAAGTCTGTAATCTTTGCCTCACCAGCTTCCTGATCCTCCTCGTGCCAGTGACATACACGTGTCCAATGCAGATGGGGGACAGGCAGGAAACTGGATCTGGTGACTGGGAAGGAACAGTGGGAGGAGAAATAAATCTCTCAGTGCCTAAGGCCATGGTTTCCATATTCCTGCAGGGCTCTGTCAGGTGAGGGGCTGGGGCAGACACTGCTGAGGGTCACACAAGGAGCAGCAGTTTGCCCTGATGTGGTGAAGACACACTGGAGTTAAATGCTCTGCAGTTCCCATCTCCTGTAACATTCCAGCTCCCAGTTTTACACAACAGGAACATCCTCCAAAGTATTCCAAAACAGCTTAAAAATAAGATTTAAAAAATAGATAGATATTAAAAATACTTCCTTGCTTCTCTGTGAAGGGGAAGGTGGTTTCTGGTCTCTTTGAATCACAAAATGCTCTCTCTCTCTCTCTCTTTTGGGAGAGCTCCAAGTTCTGGTGCTCCAGGCTCTCTCTCCTTGCCAAGCACTTGGGATTTCCAGGAGTTAAAACTTCTGCAGGAATTTGAGAACCAGGTCCCTCAGTTTGATCCTCAGAGGTTCATCATTGTCACAGATGATGTGTGTGGAGTCCTCCTCGAGCTGGATGAGGGTCTCTGCCTCCTGCAGCAGGACAATGTGGCCCTTGGCTGTGTCCTCCACCTTCACGTCGCTGAACCCGTGCTGGGAGCAGGGAAGAGACAGGGATGTTACCACAGCTCAGGAAACAGGGAGAGATCAATCACCAGGGCACGGGGGCAAGGAAGAATTTCATGGAATTATGGAGTGGTTTGGGTTGGAAGGGACCATAAAGATCATCCAGTTCCAACCCTGACACCTCCCACTATCCCAGGTCGCTCCGAGCCCCGTCCAACCTGGCCTTGGACACTCCCAGGGATGGGGCAGCCACAGATTCTCTGGGAATTCCATCTCAGCCCCTCCCCACCCTCACAGGGAAGAATTTCTTCCCACTACCCCATCTATCCCTGCCCCCTGTCAGTGGGAAGCCATTCTCTTGTCCTGTCCCTGTAAATAGTCTCTCTCCATCCTTGTAGCCCCCTCAGGTACAGGAAGGCTGCAATCCTGCCCTTTTTACTCATCATTTTCTCCCAGAAGTCATTCAGGCAAGGACAAGGCTCCACAGAGCCTACAAGTTCAGCCACCAAACCCCCCATCCTGCAGCTCCCCAGACAGGGACATTCCCAGGATCCCTTCCTCACTCATTTAGATCTCACAAAATCTGTAAAACCCTAAATGCTTTTGAGAATTCCTGCCCAGTGCTGAAATTTATTGGAAATCAGCTGCTGAATCCAAACGTTATGTGGGGAAATTCACCCACACAGGCTGACCCAAAACCTCTGCTTCCATGGCAAAACAGGAGGAAATGACTGACATGAAACCCCTGTGTCAGGACATGGCTCCACAGGGGACTCTCCCCTCCATCCTCAGTGCAGGGACACACATTCCATGGAATACTTTGCTAACTCAGCCCTTCTCCAAGCCACACTGGTATTATTTCCCTTCTCTCTGCTACCAAAGCAGCACATCTGAGATAAGGTATGAGCAGAAACCTGCTGGAACCCCACCTGCCACCAAAGACTCCTCACCTTCTCCAGAGTCTGCACAAACTGGTCCACAGGAATGGAGCCACTCAGCAGTGGCTTCAGGGATTTACACTCGGGCACATCGTCACTCACTCGCTTCCTCTTCTTGCTGGCAGGAGGCTGGGGAGGTTTGGGAGGCAGCTGATGGATGAGGGGATAAAAATCACACTCTGAGGATGCAGCAGGTTGAGGAATGGGCAAGTTCAGAGTAAGTACACAGGAAAGGAGAAAAAAGGGATGGTATGAGAACACTGGCCCTGGAAAAGGGAGTCTTTAGGAAGAACTTGAGCAGACAGGGAGGGTGGGAGCTGCTGCAGTGACTGGAGTCACTTCACCAATCCCACCATTTCCCTGTTGGTTGGTGGGGCTGCCTGCATGATTGTGTTATTTGGGAATCACTCAGAGGATTCTGTGTTCACAGGTTGAGTTTTCAGGGCTCATCCACACAGTTTCTGTAATTCCAGAGGTCCCAGGCTCAGCCAGGCCTGACAGGTACCACGGGGCTGGCTCAGCTCCAGCCATTTATGAGGACTTTGGCATTTTAAGCCCAGGCCTGAGTTTATTTGGCAGCAGGAATCTGGGTAGAGAACCAAGTAAATGAACAACACAAAGGAGGAAGCAGCCTCAGTCCAATTCCATTGCAACACTTCAATTTTTCCAGTGTTGCTTAGTGTTTCTAGGGAACAGACTTGGAAAGAGGAGGACAGCCTGTCTGCTGTGCACTGACACAAATCCTTGACCACTCTTTATCTCCCTGCATTAATTTCCATACTGGGCCCTCTTCCCAAGTGTATTGGGCCTGGCAGGACACGGGCTCTTCCCTGAGTCCCTGCAGGCTCTTGTATCCAAGAAAAAAGGGGACCAGGGCATCCACTGCTGAGCAGGTGTCCCAGACATCACCTCAGAATGCCAGGAATTCCAGTGCCAGCTTGAAGGAGGTGGCAGGAAGGGAGGTCACACTTTTGTCCAAGGATGTACAACCTGCCCCCCGGGGGACAGGGCAACTGGAGGCACAGTCCCTTCACAGCTCTGATGTTTCAGGTCATCTCTCTCCTCTGGCCCTCAGCACACGGCCAAGGAAAAGAGGGCAGAGAGGTTTATTTGCATCCCCCTCCCTACTCCAAGTGTAATTCCTCCCTCAGACAAGGACCTGCTCCTGGGGGGAAGGAGCTCCTCATGAGGACAGCTGAGGTCCCAAATGGCAGCAGAGCCATGCAAGGATATTTTTCTCCCTTTCCCATTATCCTGTACCTGCAGCACGTGCTTGTTGTCCTTAGTGTGCAGCACAGCAGAGACTGTTGCCAAGGAAATGCCAGGCTTGATCTCCAAGGGCACGAGGGAATCTGCAAGCTGGAGGAAAAGGAGATTTTGGTCAGCCAGTGATAAGCTCAAAATGTGGATGAGCCCAGCTGTGATTTAAATTGGCAGCATGGTATTTTTAAACATGGACTAAGGAACTGTAAACACAAACCCACTGATACAGTGACAGAGGGCTCCTCTCACCTGCCCAGCCCTCCTTCCAGCTCCGAAAACTATGGATTTCAGATTGGGATCAGAGGTTTTCAGTAAGCAGGGCTGGTCTCAGAAAACTTAATAATTTAAGAGAATCCTTGTTTAGAAAGGCAATTACTTTACTGATAATTTTAGTTAGCAAAACTAAGGATCTAACTCAGCATATTTATTATGTTCGTTATGTCAATGGACAATGAAAAATCAAAGTGAGTTTCCTTTCAGCTCCTGACTGCAGAATAGCTGGAAGCAAAGGATTTGCCTTTAAAAGCCCAGTGGCTCTGTTGATTAGCTTGAAATTATTCCTTACAACACTGCACAAAACCCCTTTCACTGCCTTTTATGCAATTCCTCCCTGAAAGATATAAAATACAGTCTTGGCTTCAAGTTTGGGTCCAATGGAAACGTCCCAACCTGGTTCTTCAGGTACCAAAATACTGCTGAGTTGCCTGTTCTGCTGCAAATTCTAACAATCACTTGGTTCCTACAAACCTCTAGTCCTTGTGGATACAGAACCAACTAAACTTGACTTAAAACCCCCTCACTTTCTGGCCTAGTCCTTTGGTCATTGAAGCACTGAGGTCATTTTTCTGTTGGCTTTGGTGTTGGCAAAAGCTCAGTTACTTTTAATGACTTCTGAAAATCTTCCTCCTCCCTGTTAAAGCTGCAGGAACATTTTGAGAGCACCCCCTTGGAATAAACAACTGGTGTGTTGGAATAACACAGGCTGCGTTAAAAATCCCTAAATTTTGTCTGGATCCAGACCTGCTGAATCTTAGAAATCCAAATTTCAGGGAGCAATTAGTTTGCTGTCACTCTGGGACTCTGCTCAAGATGTTTAAAGCCGGCAATTTGAGAACAGTTTGTTGTTGAAGGCCAAGAGAATGAAAATATAATGATAATCATCACTTCAGATTTCTCCTGGGACCTAAAAATAGCAACACTCACAGCAGAGTGTGTTCTGCACTTTGCTGTGGTCGAAGGCACTTTCCATTCCCACCACCTTCCAGAGGGGGATCGATACAAAATGGGCTCTAATGAAGAGCAAAATGACAAACACTGTAAAGAGAAAGATCCTTAAAGAACAGGGGGTTGCTGAGAATCAAAGCCCGCTGCCACTGAAATACCTGGATATTAACATTTACACAGGTTTTAACCACACAGCTGCTCAACAGCAACACGTGAATTATTAACAGGCAGAAAGACAGCGAGGCAGACGCTCATTTTTATCTCCTCCAAGACACTGCTGCAGCCCACAGCCCCCTCTGTGTGGCAGCCAATCCTTTTATTATAGAAACCCGGTGACCCAAACCAAAAGGGTCACTTAATCATATCCAGTAATTCACCCACCAGGGCCAGACAGCTCTGCTGTACTCCTTTCTACGCTCCTTTCAGCTGACCTCCCGCGCACACAAATCACAGAACTCTTCCAAAATGCCGCATTAAAGGAACCCTTTTCACAGGGACAGCAAGTCTTGTCTGTACTCCAAGCTACGGCAGCTCCGCCGCTTCCCCTCACAAGCTGTTTCAAACTTTTAATTCTCTTTGCAGCTCATTTCAGGGCTGAATTCGTCCAGCTTTCAGCTGCTGGATCTTGTTCTGCCTTTGTGTGTGAGATTGAAAAGCCCCCCACTATGAAAGAATCAACGAGTCTTCCTTGCAGTCATTATCCGAGCCCGGTGTCACACGCTGGCACCAGGAACGGCACAAAAGCAGGGACACTGAGAACTAACTCCACATTAATCAGTCCCCTGCCTCTGGATGAGCACTTGGACTGCCTTAAGACAAGCCTGTGTGTGCACTGTGTATTTCATTTTTCAGCTTGTCCACACAAGCTAAACCAGAGTAAAGGTGTTTTTGCTGTTGAATCTTTCCTGTTAGGATTGTGTTTCCCGCAACAAAATGTGATTTGACACACACCACCTGAGCTCAAACACTGTCCTTGGCCAAACTACCAAGGAAGAACATGGGTTAGGCCACTCCTAAGTCTCTACTAAAGCCTTCAGCAGGGTCAGGTTTAAGTTGGCAGGTTGTCTTCAGTCACCAGCCAAAAATCCTCTCGCTGGCAATGAGGGGCTGACCAATGGCTGAGGAAGGGACCTGAAACTCCTACAGTAAAAGGCCAAGCAATGAGTGAATGAAATCAGGGGAGGACCAGAATTTTGGCACACGTGGTCTTGGGCCTGTGAGGGATTTTCCCAGGGACAGACAAGCAGGGATGTAACCAGCCACTATTCTGACATCCAAGATGCAGGGATTTCTTCCCAGACTTTAGGGACAGCTCTTCAAACTCCTCCCTTTTCCCTCTTCACCTCTGGCTTACACCAGGGAGGGTGCAGGAAGGCTGACCCAGCAGGGAGAGGCAAAGCTTGAGCTGAGTGGAGTGAGCTGGATCTTCACCCTCCAGGACCAGAGCGAAGGGGAACAAGCAGGAGCACAGCAAAGATTGCCAGTAATTAAACTCCCCTTAACTTTTAGGGTTTGAAATCACTGATGTGTGTTCTGCAGATCTGCAAACTACACAAGTGTGTGATCTCTGCATCAGAGACCAAACCAGAGGAACCAAGGCCATGAAACAGCTGTGAAACCCCTGGGCAGGACAGACCCAGTATGGACTCAACACATTGCAAATCCTTAGGGAAAAATAAAGAACAACTGAAGTTGGAATATAGTCCTTGGGTGGGGGTCAGTTTTGTTCAGCTTGTGCAGTGCCCAGTCTTGAGTCTACTCCCAGTTTTCAGTAGTGACCCCAGTACAGACCAAGGAGAGTGTTCAGAAGGTCCCACTGAAGTTTGGAGAGGCACCTTTAACAGAAGGAAAGACCAGGATAAGAGAGAAAGAAATCGAGAACTGGAGTGAGAAAAACAAGCTGAAATTCAATACCATGAAAGGCAAGGCCAGAGACTGGGCTGATACAGAGAATTTCAGCAGCTAGAAAGGACAGAGGTGAAGGGTTCAGGTTTATTAGTCTGTCCCATGAGAACTGAGAGTCACAAACGTGACACGGCCACGGAAAAGCCAAATGCAAGTCCAGAAAATATCAGGTAATTCTTGCAGAGATGAGCCATCACCATTACACTGAGCCCAGCAAGATCCCAACTGAGCTACTTGTAAATTGTGGGTAATTTCAGTTCAAGTAAGATATTCTGAAGGGTAGATTAGGGCAGGAGAAGCTGCCTTGTAAGAGGAAACTAAACATCCTGGCAACAAGAAAGCCAAAGGGAGAATTTGATTATTCTACATAAACACCACAGGGAAAATGGCAACAAAAGGGAAAATGTATTTATGCTAAAACATGATGTTAAGAATAAATGTGTGCAGACCAGCAGTGAATATGTGTAGGCTGGAAATTAGGAGGTTTCTGGCCATCAGAGACACTGGGGGTTTGAACAGCATCGAGTGGGAGCTGCAGGGGCAAAAGTCTCTGCAATTTGACGCTGGAGCCTTACATTTTTTGAGGCACATTATGAAGACTATTAGTAATTGCAGCTGGGTTCTGGCCAGGCAATCCATGAGGGCATTCCCATTTCTAGGTGGGAATGGTGCCTTACAGCCTCAGGCCTTGCCAGGTATAAACAGATTCTTACCCAGATCCCAGCCCCGGGATTCCTAGAGAATCCCAAGGATTCCTAGGGAATTCCTAGAGAAGCCCAAGGATTTTAAGATCTGCCTGACTTCAGAGGGAGTACAGCAAGCCCTAGAGATCACAGCTTCACAGAGGGTTTTACAACAACTAGTTCTCATCAAAACCCAAACGGAGAAAATCCTGCCTTATCTTCCATCCCTCCCCTCCCCTTGCTCCTCACACACATCAAATCCAGTTTCTGGATGCAGAAAAGCATCTTCTCAGTGTATCTTTAATAGGAGAAGATTTCCCAAATATTCCACATGCTTAAATGCTGTGCAGTAGCCCTTTCACAAGCAGGGATGACCTGTAAAGTCAGTTTTGCAAACAGAAGAAAACCCATGGTTCTCACCATGTCACTTAAATTTGGATGGTGACATTAGTAGAGGAAGACAATTTACCTCATCTCCAACCTCCCTGCCTCCTCATATCCCTTCATTTTTGAAGTGCCAGGAGCTCTGTTGTCCAGTCCCTTGTAACCAGGCACAGAAAGGCACAAGAGATTTCAGTGTGAGCAGGAGAATCCAAGAGATCCAGCCTTGGCTTTAAATCCCCTGCTAATCCAGGCCTGAGTGCAGGAAGTCTGCAAGTATCAGATGCCGCAGAGGGAACAAAAGATGTGTGGTCAGACACATGGAGAAAAAGGGGAAAGGTCTGGAGATTTAAATATTCCTGTGGATTCCTGACCAGCAAGCATATGGAATATGCTGCAGGCAGGATGGAAATCGAGGAGTATTGCTAATGAGACTTACAGGCATTTCCAGCAGAGAAGAACATCCTAAAACTAAGGGCATCTGTCTAATCATTAGTGGGTGATCTGAGTCATGTCTTGTCGGGGTTTCAGCCTCACATTTCACACAATCCCAGCGTTCTTTATGGGATGATTCAGTTGCTAAACTAACCTCAACTTAATGGGTCTGTCAGTCGCTGTGGCTCTCCCACAGCTCTCTCTGGAGCAGATTTTGAAGTCTCATTAACTTCAGTGGATGAAGAATCGTGCCATAAATAGCTGAAGTTTTTGCTATCATTGCTTCCAAATGCCTAAATCTTAACTTTTGGCTTGTCCAGAGCCAACATCCAGTGGAGGAATAGAAGAAGTAAAAGGGGGAATCCTTTTTTTGAGCAAGTAAACAAACCTTTTCCTTTCCATGGACATGTTCCATGTGCAACTAATGGACCAGGGCTCTGGATCAGCAAGAGGAACCTCATCCCCAAAGCCTGGAAACCAAACCAGACTCAGACTAGGGAATAATCCCAGCTGGGATTCCAAGCAGTAGGCTCAGTACTAACACTAACCACTGGCTGTTTGCCAGTCCTGTGCCAAAGGACAGTTTCAGGAGGTATTTAAGAAGTGTAATGAAGCAGATTTATGGCTGTTTAATGAAGCTCTTCCCCAGTAGCTTGGGAGCAGGCAGCAAACAGTTGTTTGAAGAACTTACAAGAGGGTAGTGGAAAACAGAACCAGCAGAAGCAGAAAATAGCCTCAGACTGGAATGAAAAATGACAGGTAGGGGAAGCAAGGACATGAAATATCTTCAAAGTAAAGGCAAGCAGCTTGCAGATGCAAAAGATGAGTCATTTGAAAGATATTAAAATGGCATAAATCAAAATATTGAAAATACAGTAACCAGTTTTATGGGTCAGAATGTCAAGTCAGGATGTGATGTTGTTGTAGAAGCTCATTGGGAAGAGAGAGGTGAGTGCCAGGCTGGAAAGTAGTGTTATTTTACAGCCAGCCATCAAAAATGAAAGGAAAAACAAACCCAGACATTAATGTAGGCAGGCAAAGGCAGGCTGGGAGCAGAAAAGCAGATCCCTGTTTCATCTAACTAAATAGGACAATCTGTGGATAAGACCAACCAGAGAAAAGGTACAGCAGAAAAAAAAAGCAAAGGTAATAAAGGATAACACATTCCAAGCCCACAAAAGAGGGGAGGAGGGAAGAGAATTCCCTGGGGCTGAAAGGCCAGGAGAGAAGAGACATGGGAATGAGGTGGGAGACAATTTTAGGAAGAAAATAAGGGCTGACTGCATTGAACACTGATGATGTAAAGCAGGAAGGCAGTAGACTGCACTGGGTCTGGCTTTGCCCAGGAAAAAGTCGGTGTCCAAGAAAAGAAAGAAGCTGTGGTGGAATGTCAAAAGGTGAGGTCAAACTGCTGGGGAAAAGGGAGAGACTCCAGGCAATTTTGCAGGCAGTGGATTCAGTGAGCTTGGAGCTGGAGGGAGGGCTGAACAGCAGGAGAAAACAGGCAGGTTGTGGCTCATACACTCGGTGTAAGTGAGACTCTGGCACAGGGACACGGGGAGGGGGGGAAAGGAACAGAGAAGCTGGGAGATGGGACACTGTGGGGTCACCAAAATAAGCTCAGGGTTAGAAGAAAGTCAGAAATTAGAAGTGCTTAGTCTCTGAAACACGAAGGAAGTTGGAGAGGTAAAATAAAAGCACAAAAAGAAAAGTCAAGACAAGAGAAAGGGAGGGTGAAGTGAAAGCCCCATAATTATAACGGAGCCCAGTGGCTGTTTTCCTAATTCTCACTGCAATTCCACTCCACCTCAGGCACATTCACACCCTCCCGTACTGGGCTGTGTCCTGAAGAACTTGCAAATAGAGTGTTTTAAAAACACAGAGCCCTCAGTGAAGTGTCTGCCACCGAAAGCAAGTGATCCGCACCATTGTTCAGCTGTAATTAAACTGGAGGCACATTATTTGCTCAAACACTACTGTTTAATTTTATCTGTTTGCTCCAGAAGGTGTTTTCCATTTTCCCATCGTTGCGCTGTGAATAGACAATGCCTAACCAATTTCCAGGAAGCAGCCTTTTCTTTATTATTATTATTTTTTAAAGTGAAAGACAGATGCTGAGAAGAACAAATTAGTTCAAGTGTAAAGGTTTCCACAATCCCTGTGAGAGCCATTCCAGCCTGATGCCTTGGGACTGTTCAAACCTCTCTCTAAACAAAGGCTGCTGTGAGTGTAAATCTCATTATCATACAACAGCCCTGCTTGACCTGCCTCTTCTCCTCGGTGAAGTGATTGAAATGTAGACAAGCTCCAGCAGTAAAAGTAAATTTACATTAGTCTGACAGGCCAGAATCTGAATCACTGCAACAGTTCTGGAGAGGGAATTTCACTCCACCAAACCTTCAAGTCAGCACTGACTGAACCCACTCTGAGCCAACTGTTTGGTTTCCAAAAGCTGTAAGAATCCAGGCAGAAGTTTGAGCACGTTCACTTTGGGAAGGGGCTGTGGATGTCAGGAGAGGGCCCCGATCAGGACTTCATTGCAACAGCCATTCTTTTATGAGTGTACTTTCCACATAAATCCTTGCCCTGGAGCAGATCTGGAAATTACTTGTTTTTCCAGGGTGGATTTCGTCATCCCATGTTGGGCTAACATGGTTTTGACAAATAACAAGCCACTGCAAGGTTTGCTAGGAGCTATAAAATACCCTTTTCTACTGCCACTTGAGCCTTCACAGAACCCCGAGGCTGGTGGCAGCCTGAATGAAACAAATGCCCTTTCCTTGGAGTAGAGAAATTCCTATACATTCAGGAACCCAGAAGGGTCTTCCTGGAGAAACTGCTGAAAAGGGGGTATTTAGCAGCAAATCCTCCCCACCAGGGAGCCTCATGTTGTATTTGCAATCCTGTCTTGCACAACCCACTCAGGAGAAAGGCAGGTTACATCCAGTGTTTGCCATGACCATGTAGGTCCCTTCAAAAGAACCACAAGAATCCCTTTTTGAGGATGATTTGCAAATCTTGGTGCTGGGCAATGGCACCCCATGAGCAGCCCTGAAAGCACAGCCTTGCTCTCAGGAGCATCTTTGTGGGAGCATCATTACACACCAAGGAGCTTTTGCAACAAGTTGTTCAGTGCAGCTTTGGAAACAGGGAAATCGTGGAATGGTTTGGGTTGGAAGAGACCCTATTTAATACCACCTCCCTGCCATGGGCAGGGACACCTCCCACTATCCCAGGTTGCTCCAAGCCCTGTCCAATCTGGCCTTGGACACTTCCAGGGATGGGGCAGCTTCTCTGAGCAACCTGTACCAGGGCCTTACCACCCTCACAGGAGGAAGAATTCCTTCCCCACATCCCACCTAACCCTGCCCTCTGGCACTGGGAAGCCATTCCCCCTTGTCCTGTCCCTCTATCCCTTGTCCCAAGTCCCTCTCCAGCTCTCCTATAGGCCCCTTCAACGGCCACAACAAGGTCACTCCAGAGCCTTCTCTTCTCCAGGCTGAACAATGAGAACATGGAAAATCACATGAGATGTTTTTCCTCTCTCTGCACAGATTGCTTTGAAATTAGGGCTTCTAATTTGATGTTCTTAGGGGACAGGAAAAAAAAGGCCATTTCTGTCAACATTCCTGCCTGTGCAGGTTTCTCCTGCAACTCTCCAAGCTGAAAGCAGCAGAAAGCAGCTCTCATTTCTGTGTGCTTCTTACCCCAGGTTGGTGAGTACCACATTCCCTGCAGTGCATCCTCCCTCCCAGCAGTTTAGGGAAGTGCAGGGAGAGCTGGTATCCACCCCCTTCAGAGGGCTGGCACAAGGGACAGGCTCACAGACAAAGGCTCACTTAAACCCTCACAGCTTAGGGGAAAACCCAAAGCTTCAGTGGAATCTAAATAAGAGGTGAACCATGAGCTGGCTCCTGCACGCTGAATTTAGGATTTGTTTTGGTCATGCTGGTGAATGGAAGCCAGAATTTACTAGTCTTGGGTTTAACAGGATCCAATAAAGATGCAAATTTCCCAAACAATTAAATATCTATGCCATGATGGAGTGGCATCCAAGCATATTTTCTAATTAAACCCCCTTCCTTGTCTCCAAGCAGTGGGCTGGGCAGGCTCCCAGCAGAACTGGTGTGAAGTGGTGGCAGTGGGGGCTGTGGGCTGGCTGAGGGATTTGTTACACGAGACCCAGCTCTGTACTTCATATTTGGCTCAACTGAGGGTCCCCCCTCCCTCATGGAAGGTAGACTCACTATTCAAGTTTCCAAACCTGCTTGCAAAATGCCACTGTCACCTTTGATCCAAGGACACATTTGTGCTGATTGGATTGTCAAAAAAATATTTTAAGCTCATGTCTGTCAGAATATGGGTCACCCTTCGTAAGATGGGTACATTTGGATTTGATTTACGGGGTTAATAAATCATTAATAGATGTTGTGGGGATAAGTAATCCACATTTGAGATGGCTACAAGCAATCCATTAACCTGCTGGACTTCTGCAGCCTGTAGGAATTAACCATTTATTGAAATTGTTGGAAAACAAATGAGTTTTTTCACTGCTTCTTTAACATATGACTGAATATTGCTCCTCACAGGAAAGGGTTTTTCTAATGGCAGGTGCAGTTGGTGAGGGACAACTCTTCCCTACCAACTCCCAGGTTCTTTGGATGCTTTCCGTGGCTCTGAGGCACTAATTCAAACTAATTCATACCTATATTTAAACTGGAGATTACTGGTTGCCCCTCCCATGGCTGGCAAAGATTGCCCTTTGAATGGTGAGATGTGACACATCCTTACAAAAGACAATTCACCTGAATATACTTTTGCTTACCCACAATCACAGAAGGGTGGAAGGGACCTCAAAGATCATCCAGTTCCAACCCCCTGCCATGGGCAGGGACATCTCCCACTAGCCCGGGTTGCTCCAAGTTCCATCCAACCTTGCCTTGGACATTTCCAGGGATGGGGCAGCCACAGCTTCTCTGGGAATTCCATCCCAGCCTCCCCCCACCTTCCCAGTCAACAATTCCTTCCCAATATCCCATCCATCCCTGCCCTCTGGCAGTAGGAAGCCATTTCCCCTTGGCCTGTCCCTCCAGGGACCCTTTTCCAAATCCATCTCCAACTCTCCCAGAGCCCCTTTAGGCTCTGGAAGGGGTTCCAAGGTCTTCCTGAAGCCTTTTCTTCTCCAAGCTGAACAATCCAGCTCTCTCAGCCAGCTGCTGGCTTTTTCAATTCCCCTTAGTTTACTCAGTGAAATTATCTCTCAAAAACGCTTCTTTCTTTGCCCTCCATTTGACAGAATGTGCTTTACATGATCATAGCCAAGAGTAAATCTCAGTCACAAGACACCTTTACTCAAAGGCTGCAAATATCTTCAGAACAAGTATTTTTAGTTCTGAGGCTGCACCTCTGGTGCTGGGGGCAGTTCTGGGCCCCTCAGACAAGAGACACATGGAGGGGCTGGAGTGTGTTCGGGGAAGGGAATGGAGCTGGGAAGGGGCTGGAGCAGCAGGAGTGGCTGAGGGAGCTGGTGGGGCTCAGCCTGGAGAAAAGGAGGCTCAGGGGGGACCTTCTCACTCTCTGCAACTCCCTGAGAGGAGGGTAGAGCTGGGGTGGGGTCGGGCTCTGCTCCCAGGGAACAGGGACAGGAGGAGAGGGAACAGCCTCAGGCTGTGCCAGGGGAGGGTCAGATTGGATAGTGGGAACAAGTCCTTCCTGGAAAGGGTGCTCAGGCATTGGAACAGGCTGCTCAGGGCAGGGGTGGAGTCCCCATCCCTGGAAGTGGCACTTGAGGACACGGTTTAGTGTTGAGCATCGCGGTGGTGTCGGCAAAACGGACTCGACGATCCTACAGCTCTTTTCCAGCCTTAAGGATTCCGTGATTCTAAAGGGGCTGGAATGCGAGGGCCCCACCCACCTCCCCCCGGGCAGTGACTCACGTCTGGCATGATCTCGATCTTCTCGTAGCGGCGCTTGTAGGGCAGGGTGAGCACCTCTGCGCGGCGGTAGGACATGGCCGGGGGCTGGCAGTCCACCATGAGGTCCGTGCGGTGCGACTGCGTGGGCGGGGGCTGCGTGTACTGCTCCGGGCACACCACGTGCAGGGGCTGCAACACACCAAGGCGGGAGGGGTCTCGGTCATCGTTTTGGTGTCAGCAGTCGGGTTAGTTGTCGTAAGGGGAGGGAAAAATAAGAATATTCAGTAGGTTTTTCTTCCTAATGCCTGTCGTCTAATTTGGAAGTAAATGGCATGGAGACCATCCCAAATTGTCGTGGAGCTGTATCAATGTGCCGGGGATGGCACTTGGCGTGTTCAGCCTGGAGGAGACTGAGGGGAGACCTCACTGCAGGTACACCTTCCTCGGGAGGGACACAGGAGGGGCAGGCACTGAGCTCTGCTCTGTGGGGACCAGGGACAGCACCCAGGGAGTGGCCTGGAGTTGTGTCAGGGCAGGGTTAGGTTGGGTAGCAGGAAAAGGTTCTTCCCCCAGAGGGTGGTTGGGCATTGGGCAGTGGGCACAGCACCAACGCTGCCAAAGCTAAGGGAGAGTTTGGACGATCCTCTGGGGCACAGGGTGTGACCCTGGGGAATGGTCCTGTGCAGGGCCGAGGGCTGGATCCGATGATCCTTGTGGATCTCTTCCAACTCAATATATTCTGGAATTCTGTGAGATATATCAGCACAACAAGCAACTTTTAGAGTTTTCATGACCTGTCAGCAGTATGTTGACAAAGCATAAACAGGCTGGTAGCCACAAGGATCTCTGCTGGAT
This sequence comes from Scytalopus superciliaris, assembly GCA_013400415.1. Taxonomy (NCBI): domain Eukaryota; kingdom Metazoa; phylum Chordata; class Aves; order Passeriformes; family Rhinocryptidae; genus Scytalopus; species Scytalopus superciliaris. Next base: position 176,627 of record VXBX01005260.1, read on the forward strand.
TTAAGGAAGACAAAGCAGAAGACAGAGGTTCTGCAAAGTGTTTTGGAGACAGCAAATACAGCAGGAAAAACATGGGAGAAGGTGCTTATCCAAAAGCAGGCAGTGGCAATTCTATCACTGGTGCAGTGACAAGCCAGAACCATGAGATAAAATGATCCAGGAGGTTTGGAAGAATATGTATTTCTGAGTTGAAGATAAAACACAGGGGAAAAACTCAGCCAGAAAACATCTGGGTATTAATTTAATTATGAGTCAGAAAGCAAACTTCAGTAGGAATAAATGGGAGGGACAAGGAGAGGTCACTCAAGCCCAGAAGAGTTAAATGATGAATGCAGAGACTACAAGAACCCTCTGTCCTTTTTCCCAGAGCTCTCCTAAAGGAGAGCTCAATGCCCTGTGCTCCCCCACGGAAAACAAGGTGTTGTCCTGGTTTTTGTTTAACGTATCAGTTGTCCACGATTGATCTATTTATTTCAGCTGTGTGAAGAAACACAGGAAAGAGCAAGAGCAAATTCCTTACCTGGACTTCTTTGAGTAATTTAGACACCTGAATAAAATTGAGTCTTGTGTCAATGGGACAGTAGACACACTTCATTGCCAAGGGTTGATACGGAGCCAGGGCATCCAGGTAGGAGAAATCAGGTTCTGGAGAGAGAAATGTTGAAAACACTGAATGCTTATTAACAACAAGGCCAAATCCCTCTCTGGTTCCACATTCTCCTTAAAGGAGCTGTTGTTCAGCAATGTTAACTCTGTTAGATACTTCTCTTCCCTTCCTCCTCCCCCCACCCATTATTTTCAATTAATTTGATGAAAATTACGCCCACAATTAGTCTTACCTTAATCAAGCAACAGAGCAATACTATTTCATTTGAACACATTATTGCTTGATTTTTAGAGCAAATTTAATCATGACAAAACCACCATCTCTTATTTTTAATCAGATCCTGTAAAAGAAGGCAAGATGTATCATTTTGGGTCTCATTAGGTAACCCACATGGCAGCTTGGTTTTCACTATGATAAAAATGCAGCATAAAGATCATATCTTTATACATATTTATTCTTTTGAATCTAAGTGCCAGGTTTAGACTGGTGGAAAACCAAGGGGCCTTTCATTACTGACTTTTAAAATTCAGCTCGAGGTTTGCCAGGGAAAAGTCATGCACTGAATGGGCTTTTACTCACACAGAGAGCAATAAAACATTGACAATGCTACAGAAAAAGACTGGGTTTTTTGGTGAATGACAAATGTAGATCTCAGGTGACACAGTGTAGGGTACATGTAACCTCCTGATTCTGGGGGTCACCAGCTAATGATGTGGAAATGCTTATGCCATCACCATCTATCTGATAACTGTGGGATAGATGGCACAAAGAAAAGCTGGAAAAAGAAAAGGTGGTATTATTTTGATAAGCAGAGAATGGGAAAAAGAGAAAGGGATGCATGAAAGCCTTATCTGCTGGATTTTCCTGGACCAAAGGACACCCTGCAGAGGGAAGTGCAGTTCAAGCCTTGCTGGAGAACAGCACGAGGCATTTCCTGGTACCTGCTCAGGCTGTGAAAGGGTGAACTTAAAGGAAACTGAAGCTCAGAGACTTCAGTCTGGATTTCACCAGCCATCTACCATGTTCTTCCAGCACCCTGAGCAGAGCACGGGCTGGATTCCTCACGGAGACAGCAAGGAAACATCTCCTTCCAAGCTCAGCACAGGAAGTTCAGCACCCAGCTGAACATAAAGACAAGTTAATTGCCCCCCCAAAAATCTGCTGCTGGCTGAGCACCAGTGAGTGATGTGGGGATATTTACCCTGTGAGAACAGAATGTGGCACCAGCCAAGGATACAGAAGCTTGGAGCTGTCAAAGGGATCATTTTCCCAAATTTAAAGCAATTGTCAGAATAAGTGCCTGGGAACATTACAGTGAGAAATATTAACATCTTACAAGATGCCCCAAAAGGCATGAATCCACAAACATGAAATAAAAATTACACTGGGCAAAAAGCCATGTTAGTTAAAAGCAGATGTGGTAGTGGCAATGAAACAAAGCCTAAAAATACCCATGTAAAAATGGCATTTAGTGTCAGTTAAGTTTAATAGCTATGAAGAGAAGTTTAAAAATAGGAATACTGGGAAGGCAGCTCATTGAAGAATGATCAGGGATCAATTAGGGTTAAATCAGAAAACATTTTAAAAGTCATTTGGGAAAAACTTTAAAAAAAAAGGTCAGTCCTCTGCTAGAGATGTGCCATGAAACTGCAAAGAATAAATTTAAAAAGTTATCAGAAATGAGTTTTTCCATCCCATCTGGTGTTGCGGAGGACACAGAGATTTGAGGCAGCTCCTGTTCAGACTGAGGGTTTCTGAATCAGATGCTCAGATAATGTACACACATGGATTTTTGATCCAGGAATTCCAAATGTCATCCAGCCTACAGTGTCTCTGAACAACTAATAAGGGCACAGGAGCCTTGGAAAAGTGAGAAAGTCTAATGAAAAAATTCTAACACAGGACTTGGAAAATTTTCACATGTGAAAAACGTCACTTTGAGCTGGTCTCAACTCACGTGACCCAGAGGAACTGCAGTTTTGGAACCACCAAAAATCCAGCAGTCACCTGTCTGATGGCAGGCAGTGCTTGTCAAGGACACACAGGGACTCCTCCTGACAGAATTACAGGCCTTCAGCTTTTCCCCCAAGACTCCTGATTCACTGCTGTGTGACACTGAGCTATACAACCTTCTCCTGAGCAGCACTGATGTGGCATGAGCTGGTTTAAGACGTTCCAGGGAGTTGGTTTTTAAAGCACTGCTGTTAACGGAGCGAGAGCAAGGAGCGGCTTCTTCGTACCGTGTCTTCTTCTGGAGTTTCTTTGTGGCTCAGTGGTGTTCAATATTTTAATCAATAATCTAGTCAATACTGCTCCTGCAGGAACATTTGCAGATGACAGGAGCCAGCAGAGCAGCATCACAGCTCACTCACAGCTGGGGTCCTGCTCCTGCTGGTTTAATCTATATCCTTGTAGTTGTTTTTTTACATCACCGATTGGAAAGGTGGAGAGTACCTGGCTCCTGTGGACTGAACAAGCAGTGTCATCACTAACAATGCTGGACAGCCTGTAGCTTAAAGGTCTTAATTATTAGAAGCCAGGAGTCTTTCACAGGAAAAGCTAAAATATCATCTGTTTTCACAACTGCTTCAATAGTTCTTTCATAAGCACAGATTTTAGCTTGAAACAGAACAATAACAAAATAATGTAAATTTATTAATGTTATTTTATTGGGTATCAACGCTTCAGATCTTCACTGGAGTTACCAAGAACAGAAGAATTTGATATGCTGGGGATTTCTGTAGACATAAATCATAGGATAATTTAGGTTGGAAAAAAACCTCTAAGGTTGCAGTGTCCAATTGCCAAGCCCACCACTAAACCATGTGGTTTTGTTCCAGGTGAGACTGTCAGAAGGAGGTAGGACTAGGATTAAACAGTCAGAAGGAGGTAGGACTAGGACTAGACAGGCAGAAGGAAGCAAGAACACCCTGCCTAGTGGATGTATCTCCAGACAGAGACAAAAGCCATGGATAGATGAATTTAGGAAACAAACCACTTGGAATCACTGTGCACTCCAAGGTCATCCAATCAAAGCAGCTCTCAACTGGTGCTTTATTTGAAGTATAAACTGGGAAAAAGTCTCCAAGACCATGACCTGATGCACCCCCAGGTTGTTAGGACTGGCACTCAGACGCCTTAACAACCTTAACAGGGCCAAGCTCTGACAGAAGTGCTCGACTGCCTCGATTCACAGGGGATCAGGATTTAATACAGAAAGGTCAAGTGCCTCTCCCTTCAAGAAGACACAGAATAAGAGTTCATGCCATTAAAGGCCAGTTTCTGACACACTGGGCAGCACACTCAGAGCATGATTAATGCCACTGATTCCGCAGGGAATCATGGAATACACACCCCAGCAAAGGCTCTGCACACTCTGAATGGAAGTTCCAACCACAGCAGCATTCACTATTTCCAAGACAATGCAGATCTATTTTGCAATTTTACCAATTACAGTAATTAGGGCTTGTCTCTTGATCTACCTCCAAGGTCAGGAGGGATGGCACTGCAGCAGCTGTGGGACCATGACCATACCAGCAAAAGCACAGTCTACATTTCAGTACCCAGCAGGAACCCCCTCCTATCTCCCTTCTCCTTGCAGAGGGTAAGGACACTTTTAATCTCCCAAAATTGGTTTACCAGTATCACAAAACTGTGACACTTTTCAGTGTCAATACTGGGAAAGAGTCAAAGGGACTTGCTCATCACTTGCCTTGAGTCTACAGTTAAAAAGAGCAAGCAGGAAGGAAATAACCCTTTCCCAGCCCTCTCTGCTTTAGGACATTTTGTGCTTTCAGCAGTTTTCTTATTCACTAAAAAGAAGAGGAAAATAAACTTAACAGTGGGACTCCACTTGCTGTGGGAGTAGGTTTGATTCATTACACAGGACTCTCCATTTCCAACGACTTTGTCCAAGTCCAAAATCCACACCTTTCTTACTTGGAAAAGTTATATATAACACACCTCTCATTACACCAGAGCTGGTTATACACAAAAATCAGTAGCAATGGCCTAAAAGATTTTTATTTGCCTTCTCAGATCTGAGAAATTCTCACTGGAGGTCTTGTTTGGATGACACCTCAGGTATGAATACACCTGGACAGAACACTGGGGTTTGAGAGAAGGCCTTGAAGTACTTTTTCAGCACTGGAAGCAGCCTGAGGGAAGTGGAGGAACTTAAAAGACCTGCTGTGCTCCTGGGAGCCCGAGGCACTGGGAAAAAACAGCTGCCCAGGGTATCAGCCAGAGCTGCTCCTTCAGCTTCAGCTACAAATGTGTCTGTCAGCCAAAAAGCATCTGAAAGAAGGCTCAGCCAAAAGGCAAGAATAGCCCAGAGGCCACTGCCAGGTCTGTGTGGGGGGCAAACTTCTGAAACAGCAGAGGTGACAGAAACCTCTCTAGAAACACTCTCTGCTTGCCTGAGGTCTTGATGAAAGGGCAGGAGAAGGGACGAGGAAAGGTTTGTGGCTCCAGTGAAACACGGGAAAGGAGTGTTTCTCCTTTCTGACCAGCATCAATTAGGTCTTGCCTGGGTTTAACTTGCAGCCAGCTGCTTTTAATTCAAAACTTCATTTCCTGTAGGCATTTTACTGCTGAGCATAACAAAGCTTTTGCTCAGATGTGGCAGGAAGGGGCTCTGCACGGCAAAGGTTGGCTCTGCAGGGCTACAGAGAATTAAATGGCACAATAATTACATTTGGCCCTACAGTCAGTCCTGGGGTCTTAATTTAAATAAGCTGCTGCTGAAGTCAGAAACTTCTGCCCTAGAATAAATGAGTAAAGCCCCAGGGATGTGGCCACGCTCAACCAGAGAGCACAACCTCCTGTTAATTTGATAATGAGATCAGCATTTTACTTACCTGTGAAGATAACAGTGTTCAAGCTGGATTTCCCCCACAGCTCCATGAAATGCACCACATCCCCAAACCTCAGAGAGGGATGCCCAGTGAACACAACACAGGGCTGCTTGAAGTCATTGCTGAAGTCTCCGTGGATGCTGGGATAATGCTTCAATTTGTTTGTCTGAATGAGCTGAAATGAAAACAAAAATCCAGACATTACCAACTTTTCAGGACTCTGTGCTTCGATGTGTTTATTTACATGAGATTATAAATATCCCACAGTTTATTCCTAACTCATCACTGAGTCCCTTCCTGCATGTCCCTTAGACTTTCCAAGAAATTTAGTAATGAGTGTCCTGTATTATGAAAGGAAGTCAGAGCATGGGGCCAGGTGCCTCCAAGTCCTGCTCTCATTTCTTTGGTACCAGCAGTTGGTGACTCAGGAAACTCTGCAAACACTCCCTGCTTAGAGTTTCCTGGAGTGAACAGAGAGCTCAGCTGCCAAATTCAAAATAAGCTCCTTTTTCCTATTTGCCATGTCTGCAAAGAGCTCCAGGCACATGTTTAACCTGCTTTTCTTCCATCACAGTAGCACCAGGCACTTGTGCCTTCAGCAGGATGTTGCCATGGGCTCCCTTGGTCTAAAGGGTTCACACAAAGTCAAATATGCTGAAAAAGAACAGACTGACCTGCCCTTCCTTAAGTGTCTCTGAAACTAGTGATAAAAATGAACTAAGAGCAAGATGTCTTGCAAACAGTGCAATCAGCTCTGCAGGTGGAACAGATTTCTTTGCTAAGATGAGGAAGTTTATTTATCAAGGCACTTTTCAGAGTTTTGCTTTATTTCTCCTGCCACTGTTTTCTAATCTGCAAAGGTGCAACTTAAAGGCAATTTACTAAACCAGTCTGGGAAGCGCTTTCATGTAATATTTGGAATTGTTTCCTGGCAGGTTTATGCTTCCATCTCCAGCCTGAAAATAAGTGTAAATGCAGTTCTCTTAAAAAGCATGTAATTTAACACATGAAACCACACACTGACCATGCACAGAGATAAAGAGCAAGAACAAGGGGAGCTGTGCTTCCTCTGGGAGCCGGGTTTTAAAGGAGGGTGGATTGTTCATCAGATCCTGGAATGGTTTGGGTTGGAAGGGACCTTAAAGATCATCCCATTCCACTCCCTGCTGTGGGCAGGGACACCTCCCACTAGCCCAGGTTGCTCCAAGCCCTGTCCAACCTGGCCTTGGACACTCCCTGGGATCCAGGGGCAGCCACAGCTTCTGTGGCAATTCCATCCCAGTCCCTCCCCACCCTCCCAACCAACAATTCCTTCCCAATATTCCACCTATCCCTGATCTCTGGCACTGGGAAGCCACTCCCTGTGTCCTGTCTCTCCAGGCCTTTTTCCAAATCCCTCTCCAGCTCTCCTGGAGCCCCTTTAGGCTCTGGAAGAGGCTCTCAGGTCTCCTTGGAGCCTTCTCTTCTCCAGGTGTCCTCAGGGATCCAGTATGGGAAGGGACCTTAAAAACCAGCTCATTCCAACCCCAACACCTCCCACTAGCCCAGGTTGCTCCAAGCCAAGTCCAACCTGGCCTTGGACACTTCCAGGGATGGGAAACCTGTGCCAGGGCATCCCCACCCTTTTAGTAACAAACTTATTCCCAATATCCCACCTAAATGTTCAAATGTTCCCTCCTTCAGCTTAAGGCCATTCCCCCTTGTGCTTTTCACCATGGCAGATGTAACTCAGGATAATGTGCCTGCTTGGAAACGAAGAGAAACTGGGAATTCTGATGTTTCCCTGAATCTCTTACCAACTTACACACCACAAAGCACTCCAGAGCTTATGGTTATTACACACTTCTCTGTATGTGGACACAGCCTGTGATTTCCATGTGGACCCCTGGATTGTGAAGTAGAAAGGGGACTACACTTTCTGCAGTTTCCAAGTAATATCTAATTCCTATTTAATCCTCAAGAGGGAGATTGGAAAAAAGAAACCATCCAGCAACTTCTCTGGCAGTTGATATGCACAGAATCTCAAAAACATTCCTGCAATTAAGACTGGTAAAGATTTCTGATTAACACATCTGGCAGGCAGGATTTAGAATCTAAACTTAGCTTCAGTAACACAAACTGCAGTTTAGCAAACAATGGGCAAACTAAATTTGAATCCATAAATTCCTGGCATTTAAAAGGACTTGTAGGAAATGGCCCCAAGAAGCTTTTCCATGATTTGGTGTTTCTTTTTATTTTTTTTTAAGGGAAGATAAAAGTCTTAAAACTGAAGTTGCAGAAGTGGTTTAATTTGGGTAAACTGGAAGAAGGGGACAATTTCTGCTTCAAATACTAAATGGGGTATATGACATTCCAGGGCAAATCTTTGCCAAGGACAGGCAGACAGGTAATTGGAAGACATTTCTATAGCCAGTATTTATGTAACACACTCCTGAAAATCGCAAACTGTTCTTCCCCCTTTCACAGGTCCCTTCAAATGATATGTATTTGTGTGCAGTATTCAAATCTTTGTGAAGATGTGAGAGCAGCACTCCATGCACAAAAGAATTGAACAGCCTATTTCCCTGCTGTACCTACACAAATGTTCCCTGCTTAGCAACATAAAAGCTGGATTCTCTTCAAAGCATTATGGAAGCTTCAAATCCCCTCCTATTACTTTGTAAAAGACACACAGGGTCTCTAATCCAGTTTTCAGGACCCCACTGGTGATGATTTTTTTTTCCTCATCTTTTCTTTTTATCTTGAAAGATCCTTCCTGATAGGTCTAGTGAAGCTCCATAGTTTAGCTCCCAGTTTCTGGCTCTCACAGGTGGACAGAGCAGGGCTGGAAGGCTGCAAAAACAAGTTTGGAGACGTTCTGCTCACCCCAGTGATAAAGCAGCTGGTGGATTTTAGTTTCTACAGCCAAGTCCTCTCTAATTACCCCATCAGAAATATATGGAGCTGAACTTGCAGAACAGGTCCAACAAAATTTCACAAATCATTAAGGGGACTGAATTGGTAACGGTTTGTACAGGTTTTTATATGTGCAGATGAGATGGGGTGTGTAAGCACAACAGTCATGTTCAGATCTCCAACCTGAGCCAAAACCAATGCCTGGCATTGAGCCAACCAGGACCTCCACGAGCTGGAAACCAGGAGCAACATTCAGAGCATCTTTCTACAGAAAGGACCACTATTGACTGAAAGCTTAAGAGACAGAGGCTGGTAAAGTACTGAATCAAGACTGAGAGCTGTGTTTTTCTGAAAATCCCAAATGGTTCTGCTTCCCTTTAAAGCCATAGACTTGATTTACAGGGTCAGCAACTGCTGCTATAAACAGGATAAATCTCCAGAGCCTCTGGGTACCCTTTGTTGGAGTGAGCCAAAACACACTGCTGTTTACTCCATGTGTGTGTGTGTGCTCTGGATCCAGAATTTGGAACAGATGTGCTTCCTATCAGTGAATGATACATTTATTATTTCACCTCCCTGACTCCCTTCATAAAATCAACACTAACAGGGGCCTAATTCCATCACAGAATATCCAGAGTGGGAAGGGACCCACAAGGATCAAGTCCTGCTATATAATAATTATTTATCTTACAATTCTATACAGTACTATAAAACAAACCACAATGCTATACAATCACCCGATTCCAGGTATTTATTAAAATGTGTTATGCAGAAACTGGTATATGGAGGAGGGAATCAAAAATGAGGAAGAAAAATGCTGGTATTTAAGACCACAGAATCAATATTACTCCCACTCTGGCTCTTTTTTTGAGTCAGAAATAAAGGCTTTTTGTAGCCATTTCTCTTAGATGTTGCTCACAGAATCCTTAATAAGAGCACAGTAAATTCAAATTCTTCCTGCACTGGCAAATACTGATCAATATAAATTACCTCTCAAATTTTATTGTTGCAGACATTTACAGAAGTCTGGATTCACTTCTCTTAGAGCCTGAAATTGTCTGTGTAAAGGTTGAACAGAGAGGAAAAGGAGAGAGGCTCCTCATTTGGCCTTACTAGAACAATTCAGCCATTAATTTACAAAGTCTCCACAAAGGGGATGGTGCAGAGTGTACAATCCATGGTTTCTGTTAAAGTGGCTAATTCCTCAGCTGGGCCTGTGTTGGGATGGGACATTCCCATGTGGGATTTGGTAGAACACCACATGCTGGTCCTGGAATCCCAGAACAGCATTTCTAAACAAAGCAAGTTACTGGTTTATGCTTTACAGCATTTCATCAAGGCATTGATGAGCCTGTTTAGAGCTGATTGTGAGATGTGAATGACACAGGGCCTGGAAGTGAAAGCCCCCCCTGCCCTCCCAGCCTGCTGTATCCACAAACATTTGGCATCTCCAGTTTTCACCTTTGCAGCAGCTTCCAACATGATTCCAGCTTGAGTTCCTTCTCCTCCCTTCCCCATCACAGTAACTGCTGGTGAAACACTGAATTCCCACTTTTGTTCAAGCAGAGGGGAGAGCCACCCACCCCTTCCCTAACTGTCTCTCTGCCTTCTTGGTTTTCCCCCTGGGAAATGTCTGGCTGGAATGTATAGGAGTCCTAACCCATGTCCTTATCCCTCCAACAGTCACAGCAACCCTTCCCTCAGAAATGCCTTTGAAAAGAAGCTTTTTTGGTTTGTGCTCTGCTAAAAGGCTGCAGGTGAGACTTCAGTTTCTGCAAGAACCCGGACAACTCCATCCATACTGATTTCAGCAGGAATTGATATCCAAATCCATCCTACAAACCTGAAGCACTTCAGCCCACATTCCTTGCTCATAACAGAGGGAAAGTATTTTCCCTGGATGCTGGGAAACAAACTGCCACCACAAAAACTTTACCAGTGACTGTGTGTAGGAGATGGATGGGCACCTACTACTACATTAAAGTGAGACTAACAAGGAGGGAGAAGTGTTTTGGGTTCTCTGCAGAGCTGAACATGTGTCTGGTTTTGTTCAGCACAGCAGAACAAGGAACGAGTTCAAAACACGCCACATAGACCATAAACCTGGAAAATTTCCATGCAAAAAGAAGGAAAAAGCTTCAACTCAGCAAAGAGAAATAAAAATAGTAGTTGTAGAGACAATGAAGATGCTTTTATTTATCCCATTGTGACAATAATAAAGGGGTAGTTAAGTGAAATGCCAAATACAATCACAACTGATTAAAGGAAGTGATTATTCTCTTATACTATGCTGGAATTCATTGCTGCAAGAGACCACATCAAGGATTTTGGGGTATTTTTGCCTTGTTTGCTTTTAAGTCTTGCTGTTTATACAACTAAGAGGAACATCAAATTTCAGGACCAGCAGCATGCCGGACTGGGCTTCTTCTGGAGATAATTAGAAACTGATTTCCTGGCCTGTCCCTCTCTGATGTATCATGCCAGGCGTGTTATTAATGCTTCCTAAGAACTAGGAGACATGTCTGAGTAATTCCCTATTTTCCTCCAACAACTGAGCAGTTAAGCACATCTCTTCATGATGGGCAATTTCCTTGCAGGTTACACTGCACAACCCACCATTACTTGGAGAAAAGTAAAGCAATTCTCCACTAACAACCTGTCCAGTAGAAACCATCATTCACTGTCTGCCTCTGATGCTCATTAAAAATCCCCTGAAGTGCCAGTAAGCAAAGCTCCTGACTGGGAGGTTGTGGAGCCACAGGAAAAGAGGTTATATAGATATTTTACATTGTGGGAGTTACACACAGAGTGTCAGCTGTAAGACTCTGCAGGTTTACCAAGGAATCCAAGGCATGTGCTGAGCACTTGGGTGCCTGACATGGACATTTTGTGGATGGTGCCTGGAATGGGCACGTTCCTCCCTCTGTGCAGTGAGGCTGATCAGTGATCTGCTGCTGTGAGGCCTTTCCTAGATAATCACCTTGATCTACACATGAAGCACAGAGCAGTTTTTGAAAAGCTGTTGCAACAGCTAAAGAATAATTTGGCAAAATCTCATTATCAACAGGCCTCTGGGGAATATAAAACATCCTAAGAATGAGAGGACACAGTTATCACTCTATAAACACAAAGGCCCATCATGTAAGATGGGTTAATTAATCCAGTCTGTGACAGCTGCATGTTTGGCTTCTCATTTTTTGGATGGGCTTTCGCTTCAATTTGCCAGTTCCAGAGCATATTGTGAACTAGAATATGGGCTGTCAGTGAAAGCAGTGACACTGTGGAACAACAAGGACACCCCAGAAAGCAGAGATGGAGGGAAAAACACTCTTGGACTCAGGGATGAGGCTTTAGAATTGATTTATCAGTGGGAATGAATTCTTTTGGTTATAAAATAAGTGGTGAACAGGTGGCTTGCCCTGCAGTCCACATTATTCTTGGTAACAGATTATACATAATTCACTGCACATCCTACTTGAAATACATTCAGGCATCTGGAAAGAGTGAGGGCTCCTGGTCAGATCCCACTTCCAACAATGCCTTTGAAGCACCTACAGATTACAGATATGATGGGTAATGGCAATTTCCAGAACAAGTCCCTGGATGACACATTTCAGATTAAAAAAACCAAAACAATGTGTCTGTAATGGCATTTAATTTCTGGGCTCTTAAACCTGCAGTGACCGCTCTGCACAGCTCATCAAACAGTTTGGACCAGAGGAACTCAAAGAGACAGTTTTTTGCATGCCCCAAATGGCTCACTGTCTCAAAGGAGTGGGATTTAGCTAAAATTATTTCTCAGTCCTGTTTCTTCTTTTCCCAGCCTGCCTCTCCTTTACTTCAGAGGGAAAACTACTCCTTCCCAGTGGAGAATTTCCTTTCTTAATACATGAGGTAACTCTGAAGGCACGAGTTACACCACATTTATTTAATGTCTGGTTGGCTGAAACTTCCCCTCAAACTATTATTTTGTTGCAGGGAAGATCCTCCAAAGACAGGAACCTTATTCCTCTTTGCTGCACTACGATGCTCAAGTAATTCCATTTAAAATTGCCCATGACAGCACTCAGTGCTGCAAGCTTTAACTTTTTATATAAAAACTCTTTCAAGATCCCGTTTCTCCTGCAGCAAACATGGTGCCTGTTCCAGGGAGGCAGGAGCTGGGATGGCTAAGCTGGCACTGATAACAAGCTCAGACTGAAATGGACTGCTTGGACACAGGGAATACTCCTGGGATAAGAGCAAACATCCAACCATGTGTACATGGATCACCTTCTGTGGGGGAAGGAGTGTTGGAGTCATCTACTGAAATAAACAAGGGAATTTTGGAGTTGAGGGAGCATCATCATTCCTTCTTCCCCCACGCTCCCAAATTCATCACAGAAAGCAAAGGGAACAAAAAAACCCAAACCACTTGTGTGAATAATGACACAAAACTTAAATAGCTGTAGAAGGGTCCACCAGAAAGGCAACAGCCCCATGGGGATCGTGATGCAGAAACTAAATAACACCCTGGTTTACTTACCTCAGCGTGGGGAAAGGGAGGTTCTGGAAGATACACCTTTGTTTGTTTGTTATGACACAACCTGTAAAAGCAAAGGAAATCAGCTGGGTTAGAGGTGAGAACATCCTGCAGCATCTGCTGCCATCTACTGATACACTTTTTCAAGAGAAAACCACGATGGATTGGTGGCACCAGGTGCAAAATCACTGATTTGTTTTGTTGCTTCCAGTCTTTCTGGTTAGAGGATCAACACCCACAAGAAACAACAGCTCAATCACAGTGAGATCCCACAGAGAAGGTGCCAGACAGCTGCAGGTAATTCTGTACACACTGTAACACAGATCTCTGCTGCTGCAGACAAATCTGTAACTCGACAGCCACGCTGTGTCCTAGTCCACATCTCAGCAGTTTTTGCAAAGCCAAATCATCTGTCAACAGAAAAATTCCACTTGCCTCATCCCACTTCTCGGCAGGGACTCGGTCCTTTGGTTCACTGTAACCTAATTGCCCTGTGCATTTCACTATTGCAGCTGCAGTGTTGGTAACCTGCCTCCCACCACGGCCCAGAGCTCACTGGGACCTGCTATTTTACATCAATCATTTATTTTTAAAACATGGATATTGAGAGCTGTTGATGAGCTTTATCCAGACTCCCGATTCATCCTATTACAGAAGGTAAAAAAAGCCATTTGTCAGAGGGCTGCGTGACATTACAATTACCTGCAGTGACACTGTCCTGGTGGCTTTTTCTGGGAAACACTGCCTGGCTCATACTTTCACTTTATTAAAAAGCAATAAGCCTGGGTCAAACTAATTTTGATAAAGTCTAAGAGCTACTAAGAGCAGGACATTTCGTTCAGCTGAATAAAGAGTAGAACTTAAGGCTGGAATCCCTGAATATCAACCCCACTTCTGACCCCAAACCTCTGTGTTATAGATGTTCAATCTCTGCCTCCACTTTCAGGTAAATTCACCAGATTTCAATCTCTTTACAATTCTCCTGAGTGACCAAATCACATAAGATTTCCAGAGCCTCCAGACTTAAAATATCTGGAGAGGAAGAAAGGAAGGAAAAGCTACCTAACTCTATTTCTAGAGCATGTCTCCATGTGTAAGAATTTGGAAGGAGTTAACAAGTGGTTGGGTTCTCCTTTCCAAGGCTCAGAATCACAGAATGGTTGAGGTTGGAAGGGACCTCTTGGGATCAAGTCCAATGCCCTGCTCAAGCATCCTCAGCTAGAGCAGGTCATCCAGAGGTGTGCCCAGTTGGGTTTTGGTGTCTCCATAGAGAAGTCTCCATGACCCCTCTGCACAACCTGTTGCAGTGGTTCAGTTGGAAGGGACCTCAAAGCTCATCCTGTTCCAACCCCTACCATGGGCAGGGAAACTTTCCACTACCTCAGGTTGTTCCAATCCTATTCCACCCTGGCCTTGAACCCTTCCAGGGGTAGGGAAGCCACAGCTTCTCTGAGCAACCTGTGCCAGGGCCTCCCCACCCTCACAGCCAGGAATTTCTTCCCAGTATCCCACCTCACCCTACCCTCTGGCACTTTAAGCCATTACCCTGTTGGAATTCTACGTGTTTTACTTTGTGCCTCTTGTTCCACCAACGGGACCTGCTGAGCAGACTCTGATCCCTCACCCTTATTTCTTCCCATCAGGTGTTTCTCCACATTGATAAGATCCCCCTGGGGCTTCTGCTCTCCAGGCTGGGGAGTCTCAGCTCCCTCAGCCTCTCCTCATCTCTGTGGCCCTGTTTTGGCCTCACTCCAGTAATCCCACATCCTTCTTGTACTGGGGAGCCCAGAAGTGGATAGAACACTCTCCATGTGGCCTCAGCAGATCCTCTCTCCTGACCTGAGTGCCCTGCCTTATGCAGCCCAGGATATTCCTGTCCTCCTTTTGCCATGAAAATGCATTGATGGCTCAGCAAAATTAAGCCTGAAAAACCTATTTTGCTTAGACAGGAACACCATGATAGAGTTTTGGGGGACATGACATGGAAACAGGCACAGCTAGAATTCCCTCAAGTCAGGAACATAATTTAATCATCAGTGCAAGGACCAAAAAACAAAGATTATTTGAATTTGTATGTTGTATAGGAAATGATCCTTCCCTAATTATAGAACATTCACTTACACACACACCCCCTTGTGACTTGAGAAACACCTCCACAATTCCAATCCAGTGGATATTAGAGCATGTCAGGCAGAGATAACCTGCATCCATTTACCATTTGGCTGGGGTGGGAACTGCATGACACCTACCACTCGGCAAAGATCTGGGAGAACTCCAGGGAGCTGTTGGCAACAGGTGAGATGAAATAAAAAGGGACATTGGAGAGCCCTGCAGAGTCAATGTACTGGTACAGGCACTCCAGCAGGTCGTAGATCACTCCAGAGGGATAACAGGGAACCAGCACGTTCCCTCCATTCCGGACAGTCATCGCTAGGGGAGAGAGAAGGGCAAAAATCAATTAACGGGGTTCATATTTCAACTTCTTCATGAATTCCTTTAATCCAAGTATTACAGAAAAAGAAGCTATTGCAGGAATTAGCAGAGCACATTATGCATAGGAATTGAGAGGAACACTTCTGATCATTAAATGCATTTATTTACTGCCTTCTCCTGGATTAGAATTCCGTTTGTGGGGACACACAACAGCCTGAGCACATGGAAAACTCCTGACAGGAGAGGGCGGCCTTGCACTGGCACAGGAGGATAAATGAGGGACACAAACCACCTCACCATCAAAATAAACCCTGCTCCAGCTATTTGCTGTCCTCCAGAGGGGAAGGACAGCAGCTCACAGGTCTCAGTCAAAAGCACAACACATGGTGAACTGCTCTGTGCTTGGTTTTCAGATGAAAGGCTGAAGATGTGGTTATTTCAAACAGCAATTGGTGATGGAGTGTTTCTCCTGCTTTAAAAACTAAGTATTTCCACCCTTTCCATGTAACAAGAACAATTTAAAACTTGCAGACAGAATGGGACTAGAAAAAAATGAGGGAAAGAAAAAAAAGAAATAGGTTTACTCTGTAATTGAGGCAGATCTGGGCACGACAGCAAAAGCAAGCAGTGAGCAAACACCGTGTTCCTCTGGCAGAATGAATCACAAAAATGCTGCACCTTCTGGGAAGGAGGAAATACTTTGTGTGAGCAATTCCTGCCTCACTAGGATTTCACCTGTGGATGTGGGCTAAAACCATTCACTGCTGTTAACTGCAGTGCAGCAGCAGTAACATAATGCATCAGGCATTCCACAAAAAGCTATGGAAGAGCCTGAAAACACAAATATTACATCCCAACACAGTCACTTCCCTGACTTCGACCTCTTGACAAGCTTTGGGGTATGGGTCTAGCCCCACCTCTGTGCTCAGGGAAGATTTTTATGGCTGAGTGTTCGAAAGTTTTATGGAGTGTAGGGTTTTTCACAGGCATTTAGCTGATTTAGCCCCTGTAGCAGCTCTCTGCAACTGGTGGTCAAAGACACCTCTTATTTATGTCAGTTGTAACCTAACTACAGCGCAGTGCATTTATTTCTCCAGGTCACAAACAAACTATACCGTCAAAATACTTGTGAATAAGAATAGCAATACTTTACTTTTGTCTCCAATTGGAGATGTGACCAAACATCCCAGCAATGTGTTATCTTATCCCTCTTACACGGGTAAATCTAAACCATCCCAGCTGTAAACAGGATGTCGAAGAGGGGAATGAGGAGATTAAGAACAACATTTTCAAAGCCAGCTGGGGGTGGGAGTTACAGCTCTGGCTCCAGGAGCAGAACCTGCATTGTGCCACTACACACCCAAAAATTCTTCAGAGAGCAAAGAAAAGCACCTACACACAGAGCAGCAGGCATGCTGCACAGACCAGATGGGATGCAGAGTGCAGGTGAAAGAATGTGCCCAAAGAATATGTGTCATTCCTTTGTGGTGGTTTGACCCTGGTTGGATGCCAAGTGCCCACCAAAACCACTCTGTCACTGCCCTCCTTGACTTGGGAAAATTAATTACTGACCAAATCAGAGTAGGGTTATGAGAAATAAAATCAAATCTTAACAAACACCTTCCCCCCACCCCTCCCTTCTTCTTGGGCTCAACATCAATGCTGATTTCTCTATCTCCTCCCCACCAGTGGTGCTGGGAATAGGGGCTGTGCTCAATTCATCACACACTGTCTCTGTCTCTCCTTCCTCCTCAGGGGAGGGCCCCTCACACTCTTTCCCTGCTCCAGTGTGGGGTCCTTCCCACAGGAGCCAGTCCTCCAGGAACTTCTGCAGCGTGAGTTCTTCTCACAACTGGGCTACAGTTCTTCCTGAACTGCTCTAATATGGGTCCTTCCCATGGGCTCCAGCCATTCAGGAACAGGCTGATCCAGTGTGGGTCCTTCCCCATAAGCTCAGTCCTTCAGGAACAGCCTGTTCCAGTGTGGGGTCTTTTCCATGGGGTCAGTCCTTCAGGTCCAGGGTGGGGTCCTTCCCACAGGAGCCAGTCCTCCAGGAACTTCTGCAGCGTGAGTTCTTCTCACAACTGGGCTACAGTTCTTCCTGAACTGCTCTAATGTGGGTCCTTCCCATGGACTCCAGCCATTCAGGAACAGGCTGATCCAGTGTGGGGTCTTTTCCATGGGGTCAGTCCTTCAGGTCCAGGGTGGGTATCCCTTGGGTTCCTAAGCCCTGCCAGCAAATCTGCTCCAGCATGGGCTCCTCTCTCCATGGGGACACAGGTCCTGCCAGGTCCCTGCTCCAGTGTGGGCTTCCCACAGGTCACAGCCTCCTTTGGGCATCCCCTGCCCTGGTGTGGGGTCTCCAGGGGCTGTAGGTGCATTTCTGCTCCCCCCTGGCCCCCCATGTGCTGCAGGGGCTCATCTGCCCCCCCATGGGCTGCACTTGGGGCTGCAGGGGAACCTCAGCTCTGGTGCCTGGAGCAGCTCCTGCCCCTCCTGCTGCTCTGCCCTGGGGGCTGCAGGGCTGCTCTTCTCACTTCTCACTCCTCTCTTTCCTGCACAGCAACTTCTTTCCCCTTCCTGACTCTGTTATCTCTGAGGTGCTGCCGCTGTCACTGATGGGCTCAGCCTTGGCCAGCAGTGGGTCTGTCCTGGAGCTGGAATTGGCTCCATTTGACATGGGGAACCTTCTGACATCTCCCAGAAGCCACCCCTGCTCCCAAAACCTGGCCATGCAAACCCAACAGAGCTCGGATTCACAGCTCTCCCTTCCCCACAGGTTCACTATGGGAACCTCAAGCCTTTTCTGCTGAAAACAGGCAGAAGTTCAGGATTCCTGAGGCCACAGAGGAAATAACACAAGGAATATCAAATCCCAGTCCAGGGAGTGGAGCACTCTTCCAACCAGCTGCCACCAGGCCAGGGACCCAGGGTAGCTTTCCCCTCAAATCCCATGTTCCTGGTGGCACAGGATACACCCTTGAAACTGGCCAGGTAAATACTCCTACCCCTCCTAAGGGATGAAAACCTTTTCAAACATATATTTTCCATGCAATCTGGCTCTCTGCACCACTACAATAACTTTCTAGAGTTGTCAGTAACAGGACATGTCTATTTGAAAGCTGTTTAAAGCCCAATTTATCTGTGAATGCTGGATGCACTCTCTTGATAAAAGTTGTATAATAATCTTGGCATTTCAAATTTAGTCTCCTTCAGTAGCTCCATCACAAGTTGTTCAATTTACAACTCACAAAGAGATCCTTGCTTTTCCAACAGCTGCCACCACAAGGTCAAGTTGGCACCTAAAAAGCAAACTCTGCTTTTTTCTGCTTTATATAAACACCCCCTCACAGAGACACAGCCACACACTCACACAGAACACCCCAAACTACCCCCAGACAGTTTTCTGATGATGCTCAAGGCAAGGTGAAAATAAACTACTCTTCCTGAGCTGCAGAATGTTGGTGCTGAGCAAGGAAAAAAGGGGCTTGGGGCAAACTGAGAGGGACTTGGAGATGGGACAGGGTGTGGTTTCAGTCCTGCACACACCATGTGGGGAGGAAATCGTGGATGTGACTTGGGAATCATGGGAATCAACCTCTGCAGCTCCACATGCTGGGAGGAGAACAGAGATCAAGGTGCAATGTTCACACTTCCATTCCTGTGCTTCACAGCCCCTTTTCACAAACACCCTGTTACCTCATCACACCCGGCTTTGGTAAATTCTGGTCTGCTTTACAGTTTTGACCAAGTGGATTCTGAGCTGCTTGTGCCCTCCCCTGAACATTTTGGAAATGGGAAAAATAGATTGAAACTACTGTGCTCAGCTTGCCTACTCTTCTTTATTCCCACTAACCAACTTCTTCTTGGACTTTTTTAGACATTTGAAAGGAAACTGATTCCCTGTTTTCTGTTGCTGATGTTGGGTACATGTGTAACTCCTGCTGGTGTCATGTAAAACACAGCCCTAGGACTGCATTAATATGGAATTATTTAGTTTCTTCAGATTGCTGTTTTTTGGCAAATACCACTGAAATTCCAGATTCTTCAAATAGCATTATTTTAAGCATGGAGCTTCCTTGGTCTTCAAAGCTTGAAGGCCTTCTGCAAAACCCTCAAAATAGTTCAGAATGTTTCTGTAAACCAGAACTTGTGCAGACAAACACCACCTGTACCAACATATGTAACACATTTATTTATACACATTCAACTTCTGAATTTTGCTTTGGCCCAACTACACCTCTAAGATTTTAATTTTTAAGAGCATTTTAACGAACAAGGATTAATTAAAATTAATTTTTTTACTCAGCAAGGCAGGCAGTGATCATGCTACCATGTGTCAGGGAGACAGAGAGGGACAGAGAGGGGCAGCACATCTGGATCCAGCACAAGGTCACCAAAGCTGATCACAGGGTCATAAAATTAACAGTGCTTAAGAACAGTGAAAACACAGACGAAATACACACATCATTTAGGAGAGGAAGCCCCCCAGCTGTTAAGAGTTAACAGCTTTGAGGGGAGGTTGAACAAATCAACTCAACATCACTAACTACACAATCATGTTTGATCCAGGAAATTCCTGAAGTAAAAATCTTTCAAGATTAGGAGAGGAAAGTATTCTATAATCTCACCCTGTTCTACTCTTTTCCAGGCATCTGCTCCTGGTCCCTGTTGGAGCCAGGATGTTGGCAGAGAGGATCTTTAGTAAAACCAATGATTATCAGTCTCACAAAATGCCAAAATGTGCTCTATTAACAGAATCACTGAATGGTTTGGGTTGGAAGGGACCCTAAAGATCACCCAGTTCCAATCCCCAGCCATGGGCAGGGAACCTTCCACTAGACGAGGAATTTAGTCTGATTTAGTTTTGTAATGTCTTCTGGTAACCTTTGTAAGGATCCTCCTAGCACAATATTTTAGTTTTCTTTGCAAAAAGTAGTGAATTTAAAATAAAGGGAGGATCTCTGACAAAAGAACTGGCTACATGCAGCAGGGCAGACATGAGAAAGTGGTTTGATGGAAGAAGGGTGAAAGCACAGGGGAACTGAGGTGGGGGAAGGGGAGAAAAGGAGAGAACAGCAGTGGATGTGACATTCCAAAGAGGCTGGAAAATGCTGCCATTCACACTGATATCACAGCCTTGCAATTATCAGCTTTTCCAGCTGTGAAAGCGTCTGATTAGGTTTTATATTTCTGGGGGGTCTATAAATATATCTCAAATTTTTTTTTAAACACAGATTGTGCTGTTTGCTTTTGATATATTTAAAAATCAGGTGTAAGAAGGGAAGCAGATGTGCTTGTTTTCAAAACTGAAAGTCATAAAAAAGCACGTAAAGATTTTACACTGGCTGAGAGACAGGAAGGAAATAGTAATATTTCAGCTGGGAACAATATCCAAAGCCCAGGCCACACGTAGCCTGTTGGCAGCCAAGCAACACACTTAGCAAACCAGGAGCAGCAGATGATTAAATCTCATTATACCTGTTCCATTCCAAAACATTTTAGGTACAACTTGTGTCTCTCCAAGCACTTACTGTATTAATGACATCAGGAGCACGTCGTAAAATCTAAACAGCTAGTTTTATGCCAGAAGCTATAGCTGGACAACTTACTCAATTCCAGGAATCTCAGAATTATTTCCCACCCAAAGCCATGAATAAGATGATAAAATAGGCAGAAGAATTCTCTCCTTGACCTACCCAAGTTGCTGCAGAACTCTCCCACCATTCCATCCGGGTTGGCAGTGGGGATTTGGGTGAGGCCGGTCAGGATGAGAACATCGCTGTTTTTCAGAGAAGCCTGGTCCATGGGCTGCAACACAGCACAGGCAAATCACAGGAGGAATGGGAAGCTGAAACACAGGTTTCTCTGGGCAGGACAGAATAGATACAGTGACCAAGAAGTGACACATGGAACACTTTAAACTTAATGTTCCTCCATCTGTGGAAACCTGACTGGAGTTAATAAAAACACGTCCAACTGTTTACCTGCAGCCACAGCCCAGAACAAACAGCGGAACTGCAACTGGATCCATCTCAAAGCTTTCCTTGGAGTCTGATCAGTTCAGGGCCTCAGGAGCTGAGCACTGAAAGGGCCATGATTTGCTGGGGATGTGGCAGTGAGTCAGGAAGGTTTGACACGTGCATTTCTAACTCTGGCTGCATTGCTTTCCAAGTTACTTCCCTTTGCAAACCCAGGTGTCAGCTTTGATTTCCAGGGCTCTACAGGGGCAGTACTGTTTTCCTCAACCTTTCAGTGGATTCACTTTGGAAGAGGTGAGATCAGCAAAGCCCTTTGGGCTTGGAGCTCTCAGTTTTGGGTATGAATCTCAATCACAGGACTGTGGCATCATAGAATATCCTGAGTGGGAAGAAACCCTCAAGGACCATCCAAGTGCAAAAGGTTCACCCTTTTTTCACTGAGGCCTATTAATTAGCATGTTTTATATTGGTATTTTACTAAACCAGAATGAAAATACAAGCCCATTTCTCTCCATTAGCAAACACAGAGTGGAATTCTCTGCAGTCTCAGCAACCAGGAAAGATTTCTACCAAAAGAGACTGATGAAGAGATTTCCTCTACTGAACCCTGAAGACCACTGTAAGATTAATTCCCCTGCTCACAGTTCCCAGAGCCATTCTGAAGTAGTTGAGAAGGACCTTGCTCTGTTAAACAAGCAGGGGAATTTCATATCAGCTTTGACAGAAGTTTACACTGTGCACCCCCTTGGAGGATCAGACCTGACACGTGAGATTTATCACAGTCTCTGACTCTCCGTAGTGTGTCCGTGAAAATGAAATGCCAATAATGCAATAAAAAATAATATGGAATCTGCCTGTGATAATGTACATAATGATTATGCCACATTAGATCCACATAATTTCAGATGCCATTGCAGTGAGGGGGCTTGCATTGATTTTTGTGGGTTAATGTAAAGAATATGTCTTAAAAGGCTTTTAGTGACATGTCTGAACCTGTGCTGTCAACTCCTGTTCTCCACTTCAGTGGCAACGGTGTCAATTCCTGCCTCAGGAGAGGGGGAGGCAAAATTTCAAGAGGAACCATCTGCCAGAAGACAGAAAGGGAATAATGAAAGGTGCCAGGCCTAACTCCCAACTCCCTGGAAAAGTGCTCAGGTTTTACTACTATTCAAAAAGCTTTGGATATGTTTAAAGGATATGCCTTTAAAACAAAATGCAGTGACTGTTTTTCACACACTGCTAAAAAATGGGAATTTCATGATGAATTGCTCACCATGATTCTATGGAGAAACTGGTCAGACAAACAACTTTGATTTGTTGAACACAATTCTGCCTCTGTGCCACTCAAGATACTGTTATCATTCCATGTTGTCTGTCAAACATCACAGAGATGAAGAGCTGGTTGGCAGCTCACACAATCCACTAGTTATTACAGAATACCCATTTTGCAGCAGCCTGTGCTGGTGTTCACAGGGATTAAGTCCAGGAGAAAAACTACCCGTTGCCTTCAAAAAGCATCTGGAAGCAAATACAAGACAATGATGATTTGTGGTAACATCTGTGATGTGGTAAGTAACAAGAAAAGTGCAAACTGAATGTGATTTTCACTACCTGGTAAGCTGTTCCTTCAAACTATGTGTTAGTGCACAATTATGTGAAGTGCAAGGGACTGGATGCTAAAAAGTGAGGCTCTGGAAAGCACGTGGGACAAGCAGCACTGTCAGCAGTGACTAATCCAAGTTCCATCTCTTGTTGGCAAATGGAGCAGGTCCCTCAGGTTTCAGGGAGGCTCCCAGCACCTCTTCCTGCACTTTCAAGGCTCCCACTGCCCTGTCTGACACTCCCACTTTTGCTGCAGGTTGCAGTGAGTGCAGATCACAGCTCACGGGCTGTGCTCTTCCCAGGCAGTTCACTCACAGCCCATTGCCTGCCACGTGGAGTTGATTTCCTCAGAAACAGGGATTTTACCAGGAGTCTCCAGAGAAAGGTTCACCTTTGGAAAGGGATGACACGTGGCCAGTCTGACCTGATAAACCAAGTCACCGTTTCATGTCAATGAAGGGGAAACATTCTTAGTTACCAAATTACTTTTCGCAGAAGTTTCTTCTCAAAGAAATACTCTGTTCCTACACTGTCAAATGTTACAGCTCCTTCACTAGGAGGGGATGAGAGAGCACAACCCAGGATGGATTGAGGCTGATGAGAAAAAGGGATTTAGAGGCTCTGATACATTTTGTGCAGCTAAGGATGGCCAGACTATTAAGGCTCCTTTATCTACTGCAGTTTCTCAGCTCCTGAGAACAGGCTTTTAAGTGAAGGATGCTCAGAAACAAAGCTCTCCAGCAGATACCCACCTTGGGGGAAATTACTTACTGAGCATGAACCTGACACATTTTCTAAATTATTTTTAAATACCTCCTGCTAATAATGCTTTTAACTATTTTGACAACTTCTGAAGCACCCAGCACTGCAAACTTCAAGCCATTCTTTGCACTAAGAATTTATGGATCTAGAGAGAATTAATTTACTGGAAATTACATCTACAGCACTATAAAGACTTTGCCCTTAGCAGAGCAGGGTGGAAAAGTTGGCAGGCAGTTAGCTATCACTTCTCCCAAGGAAGGATGTTTCAAAAGTGATATAGAAGCAGTCTGTGAACTGTCTGTGAAGAGTCTTTGGTGAAATATGGATTTTAAAAAAAATCACTACTGCTCTGTTGAAAATTTCCTATTTAAACAGAATTTCAGTTATAAGTTAACATCATCAATAACACAGAATTTTAGTTATATTTCCCTCATTACTATTGATATCTGTCATTTATCAGGGTATGTCTTATCAATGCCCACTGAGTCCAGCCATAGATAACAGAGTTACCTTAGTATGGATTGTATCCTAAACCAGATCCCAGCTGGAATAAGCCCCCCTTTTGTTTTTGAGCAAAGACACTTCCTCCTAGAGAAGACTAACAGAAGCCAGGGCTGTACCTGAGGGTGTGTTGTAAGCAGAGAGGATCCTGAAACATAGGAAACCTTTTCATAGTGCGACTGGATAATCCAATTGGAACTTCCAAGAGCGTAGCCCGAGCTCAGAGGGGTGACCTGCACAGCACCAAACAGCTCCTGGAACACACAGCAAGAGACATCAACTTGAGTGAGCCCCAAAAGAGAGCAGAACTGGTCATTTCATCATCAGTGATATGAATTTTAAAAGCACCTCTCCTACCCAAGGCCCTTATGAAGGCTTTATGGTATCCTGGATTTATGTCTGATGGTTTTATTTATTTATTAACAGGACACATGCTCTGAGAAAAACCTTTCCTGAAGCAGAGCCTTGATAAAGTCTCTCTTCCATGTGAATTCTGTGACATCTGAGTTCACTCTGAACAATGCCCCAAAACGAAGGAATCACCCAGGGTGTTGGTTCTCTGCTTGCCTTTGCTGTATTAAAAAAGTTTGTAGAAGCTTTAAACCCTTGAAAACTCTATTCTCCTTTAGTCAAACTAAGTTCATATCTGCCAGCAGGAGAGAAGGAAGGACAACCACTTCTCCATTGATATTAAACGCTGTTTGAGTTGCAAATTCTACTGGGGAAAACAAACTTAACCTCAAACTCACTCGCTCTGTAACTTTATTTCTTTTTAAATGCTGTCTACTGGTGATTTAGAAACAACACCCTGCAAGCTCAATCCACATTTTTCTTTCAGCATAAGCAACGTGGCAGTTGTCTCCTTCCCAGGTGTCATTAGAAATCTGTACACAGGAATGTGTTACACTTGTTTGGAGAGGGGAAAATAACCCTCCATGTACCCCTCCCTAATGTGATCTATTTTCTGGTTACTGAATAATAGAACAAGCACCTGATTCCTGCAATACTAATGATTTTTCTACTATCTCAATGCAGATTTGGATGCCTTGCAAAACAGGGCAGGGCCTCCATCCCTCAGAGTGTGTAAAACAAGGCTCTAAAGTCTGGTTATTTTAAAAGTTAGCTCTGGGAGCAGATAAAAAACAGGTTTTTTCCCCAGTAGCTATAAAGGAATGATTGGCTCAGACGCAGAGAGCTAAAATTAGGCAAGATGCATCCACACTGTGAGGATGCTTGAAAATTAAAAGTAGCAACCTGTGGATACTGAGAAGTAACAACTTTCTTAAACCAAGTTTTTATTTCTTACAGCCCCTGAGCAACAAAAACAGGTACCATGGCCCACACAGGAGCAGGGACCACATCCCACATGCTGCCCGCAAACCATAAGGGTTACAGAATTGCTGGTTCAGTTCATTCTGGAAGCTCAACAGCATTACAGACAATAACTGTTATCTGGGGGCTCTGGGAAAGGAGTTTCTGAAGTTCACGCCGAACCATTAGGTTTTGTTTACAATCCCTAATTTACAGTATGAAAGAAAGTGGAGGCTGAAGCACTCAAAAGATTCCCAGAAGTGAGATACGGTAACTCAGAAGGGGATGTGGCTTTACAGACAGACAGGATACATCCATTCCCTACATCCTCCCAGCTCTCAGTGGGCCACCCATCAACTCCAAATTTGAAGGTACACCGCCTTAAAATTGGGCTCCCCAAGGAAGAGGAGAAACAAATGGATACTCCCTCATTTCAGCAAACAAGAACCCTTCCTGGGAGGCAGAGTGAGGGACTGTATAGTCCTATCTTGCTTTCCTAGGCTAAGGTAACCAGATCTAACATGGGATCTAGAGGGCAAAGAGAAAAGGAAGGGCATTTCCAGAGAAAAGCTGGGAAACAAGTTGTTGGTGTTGACCCGAGGGCAGCTTTAGAGGTACTCACAATTTTCTGGGAATAGCCCACGAGCTGGATCTTACTGAGGGCCGCGTTCACTTCAGGCATGGTGTAGCACTTCCTCCACATGGACACCTCCACGGCGTCCTTCAGCGGGGCCGGCAGCAACCTGCAAAGACCAGCACCTTCAGAATGTCCTGGTGGACTTTTTACACCCCTGTGTATCTTAAATTTCACTCTTGTTATTTTCAGGACACCTGGTGCTTCAAAGTCAGGAGCTCCTGTTGGGGTGCAGCCCATTCCCGCTCGTCCCAGGGACTGCTCTCCTCCAGCTCTTCGCTGCTGTTCTACCCAGCCCTTGCATCAAAGAAGGAGCTGTGACCGAGGTGCTATCACAACTCATGTGGTATTTTCATCCCTGATGAAAGATGCTGCCTGATCTGAGATGTCAACATGAAACGCACCTCCAGCACTGGTAGAGACGACTGGGATCTTGGATCAGTGTCTATTTTGCATGTTCTAAGAATCTGAAAACACCCGAATAACCGAATATACTAATAATCTGACACAGTCTGGTGACTGAAATACAGGTCCCAGCCCATGAGCAGGGCTCTGCTCTGATTTCTGTCACTGGGCTCTTCCAAGAGCACGTGTCCCTGCAGCTCAGCTCACCTGCCTTGAGCCCCAGTGCTCTGGCAAGGAGACACGAGCTGACACTGCAGAGCTCTCTGAAATCCCCTACACGGAAGTCTTTAAGATGTTTTACACCAAAGTAAAATCCATCCATTCTGCTCCTCACAGACACTGCAAGTTAGCGGGATGGCGTTGTCAAGGGAAGAAGTGAACTATAATGTCACAGGCTCTAAGAGGGATGGCTAACTCCTGGGAAATAAATCTTCCTTAGGAACATGGACTGAGGCAGGAAGCAGCACAGCTGCCAAATGCATAAGAAGAATAGGATTTTTTTTTTTTGTATATTAAACCAATGCTAAATCAAAGGCTAATTCAAACCAATTTCCAAAGATTTATGGAAATTGGTCAAGTTTCTTTGATCAATTTGTTTAAAGGAATTTAATTTATTGTTATATCTACTAGGTCAGTGAACTCCTTCATAATTTAAGATACTGAAGAAAGGATTAAGGCCAGCTCTTGCCAAGACCACTGCACAGGTCTGGAGTGATAACTGTAATTCCAGCACATGCTGGCTGAAAGCACATTGTGCTTCAGGAAACAAACAAAGCCTTCAAGGTCTTTTTTGGGAAGTCAAGCAACAAAAGGCCAAACAATGTGGATAGTTGTCCACCACTGCATTGAAGCAAATTGCCTGTAAAAGCCTTTAACCCACCATAAGAGGCATTTAGTGTTGGATGCTTTCAGGAGCTTCTCTTCTGGGAAGAGGAGAATATTTCTCCAGGTAATGGAGAAAGTGGGGAATTGTCCTTGGTGATTGAAGGAAGTTTCTATTAGCCTTGACTCTGTGGCTACCCTGTGAAAATACTCCAATCCCTGGCAGAGACCAGTGGCACCAGTCTCCAGTGGTTTCATTTGGGTGAGTGGCACAGAGACTACGAGGTGCTGGTCCCTCAGTGTGCCCCTACTGGCATTCAGTCTGTCACCCTCCCTTTTAAAATCTGCACAGAGAGATACTACGGGATATTTTACAGTCTGGAAGTAAATCTATCTTGGCTACACCCTGTTGTGGATCACCTCACAACAACTAGATGTGTGTGGGCAGAAGTTGGGACGCCACAAACACGAAGGTATCACGAAGCAGCACCATCAAGGACACAACATTTAGGTTTAAAAAACTCAGAGCTTTGTTTTTTGAACTGGACATCTGCACAGAGACAGTCCCTTCTGGTCAATGCAGAGGGTGGCATTTCACATGTGACATAAACCCACAGAATTGTTTGAAGGGAGAGGAGGATGCAGCACCAAACTAGATCAGCCCTGGTCCCCTACTCAGCCTCAGGAAACAGCCTGTTTCAAACACTTTACAAGATACAAGAAACACCAAACAAGAAGTCAACAAAGTGCTTTTCATTAGGCAAACTTCCTCTTGACTCCCTGAATCCCACCCAGTGTGAAAGATATCCTGGCTGACATCTACAGACCTTCCATGAGACTGCTCATCTCCAATAAAACCCACTGGCAATAAAACTGGCTAAGCTATTAGTTCAGACTGGATCTGGTAATGGAAAAATGTAAACCACTCTAATGAACTTATTATATTTTATACAGTGTTTGCATTTAAAATGCTCCAATGCTTTATCTAATGGAGATGATAATACTTTGTGTTTTATACTAACTGTTCAGAGTAGAACTAGCTGAACTGTAAAGTAGTAATGGGGATTGATCAGCCTGAAAAATTAAAGTTACACTCAGAAGTAATAAGTATTCTGTTCCAGCAACAGCCAAGTATTAAAAAAACCCAATTCCTCAAGGATCACATTTTCTTAACTAACGGATGTCAGCCCAGCCCTGCATGTGCTATTAGCCAGGTGTTGATTTGTGGAGCAGTGGATGTTTGCTCACATGCTCTAATAATCAGTTCCATTCAGTCCTGCGTGACACTTGTCACCAGGAGCCTCAAAACACTTGGCAAACATTAATTAAGTCCCTGTATGCCCTCCAGGGTGGGTGGGAGCTCTGATTTACAGCAGCACAGGGAGGTGAAGGGGAAAACTCAGAGCACGGGTGGAAAGGGAATTCAGATTGCTCCCTTTGTTTTTGGCTCACAGACAACGCTGGTTCGTGGCCTCATGGCAGAGTTTCTGGCACACAAATTTGTGTCACTAAATAAACAGCTGTTCAGTACCACCCTGGTACCCCTTTAGAACAGCTACATGATGGTACCCAGGAGGAACTATCAATTTTGGGGTACTTCCCCAGCAGTATGAGGGAGGAAAATGTATTTTAAATACCACTTCAACAAAAAAAGACTGCAGCTTTCTCTGGCAGCTGAATCAGAACAAAGATTCCCCCCTCTGTGCTCGCCTCTGGAATAGTCAGCAGCATGCAAAGTGCCAGGCAGCACTTTTCCTAAAATATGGCCACCAGGAAAGTGACATTATATGAGCTCCAAGATATATGATCCTCCTTTAGGCCGTGCATACAAAACACACGCCAGGGTGTGCTGGGAATAACAGCTCCAGGCCTCTCCCTCCACACACTGGGAGCTGCAGGGGTGGGTCTGCTCAGGCCAGCAAAGTCCACAATTTAGAAAAACCCCTATCCTGAAAATCCTGATGAGCTTTCTTGTCTTTAGTTTTGCTTTACATCTGAGTTTTACCTGCCTTGTCAGAGGAGTGAGAGTTCTAGTGCAAAGGCTGCTCCTGAGCTCAGCAGGGGAACACGATACATAGCTAAAAACGTGGCAATTTGGATTTTTAATTTATTTGCTTTCTGATATTGGAAAATATCAAGACTACTTCTGTAGTGTATGAAATAATTCAATTTTAGGAAACTCTTAAATCAAGCCACCTTAAGAATTTGTGGTAGAAAATGGGAGATCAATTAAAAATGCACAAAGCAGCCTTTAAAAATAACTTTCTAATCAACCAACCCTATCTTTAAAATGTGCTAAAAACGAAACTGTCTCCTCCAAGGAACATGTTGTGCACCTAAAATTGTTTTTATTTCCAAGGAAAGCATTATATGCAATTAATAAACTGTATGGATAATTTTTAGATTCCATAGGCTTTCAAAATGTCAGATGTAGAAGCTCTCAATTTTGAGCATCTTGTTTTGATGTATAACTGGAATAATGGACATGGGTGTTTCCAAATAATCATTTTTATTTAGATTTTAATTTGGTTTTAAGCTTTGGAAAGCCAAAAATCTCACTTCTGGTGTTCAAGTGTAAAAGAAGATGGGAAGAAAGGTAACACTGCTCTGTGGTTGACCACCACTTCCCTCCAACAGGTGTGGCTTGACTTTCTCAGTATTTCAGCAAACATGAATGCAAATAGCACTTGAAATTTAAATTATTCCAATACAATATAATTAAGTTTAAATAGCCTGCTAATTTCAACAACTTTTTATGATGTTAATACAAAAATGTACTGGTTTTATCTACCATCATGGCACTAAACTAAATCAAGCTTGTGAGGCCGGAGGACCAACAACAGGCAAATGATTAAAGAAAGAACCGACCGGAGGAGTCACAGCTGCAAACTCTTTTTTTCCCTGGAAATCTCAAACGGTGGGAGCCGACCCGTCATTACAGTGAATCCTAAACTCTGGAGAGTGTTTTAGGACAGCCTTCTTCCCCGGGTGACTCGCTCCTTACCTCTGTACCTCCTTGTTCTTCCACATGGAGGCAGACTGAGCCTTTGGCACGCGTTCAATGGAATTCACCAGTTCCTCCATGAGGAGTCTGAGAAGATAAATCATGGCCAAATTAGCACTGCAGCCTCTCGCTGGGGAGAGAGCTTTGCCCCAAACATCCCCAAAAGACCACACAAACTGTAACACTATCAGGCAGTTTTAAAGAGGGGCTCTTCCCACAGAGGCATCACAGCAAATAACACCCACCACCCCTTTCTCCACCAGTTCCATCTGCTTGGCTGTGACAACACAGGATCTGGCCCACTGGGCTACGGGTTGTTTGGAAAGTGCCAGATAATCTCTTCATTACTGACATAACATGTCATATGGAATGAGACAAAATATACAATGAAAACTCATTAGCTGGTGCCTCTTTATCACCTAGAGAAGCCAAGCACATTGTCAGAGTGAACTCTCTTCTTCTACCAGTGCACATTTGAGACAGAAAAATATGTCAGGCATTAAAAATTCTCACTGCAGATTTCACCGCCCAAAACTGAATAGCATTTGTAATTCCTCTTGAAGATAGGAAGTTACAGATTTACCTGCAGAATGGCATCTGGAATTACTTGGGTTGGGGATAACCACACCACTATAGTCTCTCACAAGACTATGCTTGTTACCTTCAGCTCTGGACCAACAAACTCCAGAGGTCTACCACTATTTCATATTCATATAATTCCTTTTATCTTTTACAGGGGCCTTCAGTTCTTGTTTGTCTTTACACAATGGGGGAACTACTGTGGCATGGAGTTTGCACAGGACCATTAACAGACAAGGATCCCTGCCCTAAAGTGCTTATAGAGTTGTCCAGATAGCACAGCCTAATCCCAGTTTTCATTACTGACCATGGCAGCTGCTCTGCATGAGGGAGGCACAGGGCACAAGGCCACTTAAGGCCTCATCAAGGGACAAACCTGCAGCATTTGGCGTTGACCTATTCAATCAACAAGACAATTAATTTTGTAAGAACAGAGTGCCGAATTCGATGGCTATTATGGTTTGACTGCATTGTCAGATCTTAGATTTTCTATTTCAGTCTCCAGCTTCTGCTGTTTTTCTCAGCACTTCTCTCTGGAGTTCAGAGCTTGCGTATCTGAATTGCCATTTGAGGGCAAGTTAGCTTAAGTTCCCTTCCATGGAGTAGAGGAAAGTGTAGTTACATGGAATCACAGAATCCTAGAATGGTTTGGGTTGGAAGGGATTTCAAAGCTCATCTCATTCAACAGGGACTCTTTCCACTATCCCAGGTTGCTCCAAGCCAAGTCCAACTTGGCCTTGGACACGTCCAGGGATGGGGCAGCCACAGCTTCTCTGGGCAACAATTCCAGTTTTCTTATTGAAAAGACTCCTTTTGTTTAAGGGGAGCGTAGAGGAGCAGGAGAAATCTGATTCATGGGATTTGAAGTTGGCTATGTGGCAATTGCTGCTCGAGGTGTCTCAGCCCACTCAAGATCTCCTGTCCCACATCAGCTGCCTGCATTCAACATAAAGCACCTGCTGTAAATTCACACATGGTTCCAGAGGTTGGGAAACATTGAGTTAACACATTTGCAGCACTAAGGACTTGGCTGGTGTTCAGCTCCTGCCTAAGAGCCTCTTCGGAACATTAGACACCACTCCTCTTCCCATATTGTCCTTTACACCTTCTCCTGGGCAGTGATGGGAGAGGAGTAGAGAATATTAAGGGGCTTCTTACCTGCCAATTTGAACAGTGGGCTCGGTGGCATAGACTGTTCCAGTGAACCCTGTGTACTCTGTGATATAGGGCAGTGCCATCATGCAGTGATAGTTGGAGATCAAGATCACATCCACCGTGGAGAGGTCAAGCAGTTCAGTCTGAAAACAGAGCAGAGAGATAAGCATCATGTAACCCTTTCAGGCAGTTTAAGCCGTGGCAGAAAAACTTCTTACTCTGTTCTTTTTAAACTTAGAGGGCAGGAATATAACCAGTTTATTAAAAAAAAGGTCTGTCTCATGCTGTCTCAGCTGTGGCAAAGATTACTACTTCCTGTAAATTAACAAGATTTATTTAAGAAGCCCCCTAAATGTCCTGGGTTTGTCTGTGTTTCAGGCAAGGAAATGGCTGCTGTCAAGAGATCCATGGTGATTACACTTCTATCAAAGAACTGATGTGTGCACTTCCTTAGGGAGGAACAGACACCAAAACTTCTGCAGCACTGATTTAGCAGGGTGGCTCATATTATTTTATTCAGCACATCATACTGTACCCCAGGAGAGTGAGAGAGATGAATGAAGATTGTATTTATTCGAATGCTTAAAATAATTCCCCTATTTTCCCCAAGTAAATGCTTGGCATCTTTATCATTCACATTCTCTACAGCAGGAGATGAAGCTCATTCATAAGACACAACAAAACAGCCGGGTGGGTCCAATTTGTTTTGATGTGACAGTTTAGACAAGAGTTCTGAGAGCGAAAGAAGATTTCACACATTGTTAAAAGAATTTTAATTAGAAATATTTACTGGTAATGCTATAACACAAACGGTGTCAAGTCAGGAATTTACAAGATGTATGACCTCTAACTCAGTTATTATAGAGCAGCTAATGGAATTCAACACTCATCAAGCACATATTATCTGATTACAAGGCTTGGTCCAGCAATTTGAATAAAAAAGGCAAGAAAGTAGGTCAGTCTGCTTTTCAGAGGGCTGACACAGTGCTCTGGTGACAAGCTGCTTAACTCCTCGCTAAGCACTCAGGGGTTCAGTCCATGATCACAGCTGATGTTGGAGCCAACCATGATGGGGAAACACCATCCTCAGATCCGTGACAGGGCACCTTTTATCTTGCTGAGCTTCCAGGCAGAGACACACTCACTGTGCAGTATCAAAGGATCCGCTGACGCCTCCTCCTGCCAAGGCTTGGTTCCTTCATGGCTTGGTTTTCAGCTTGTCCAGATTGTATAGAATCAAATTCTAGAATGGTTTGGGTGGGAAGGGACTTTAAAGATGATCCAGTCCCACCCTCTGCCATGGGCAGGGACACCTTCCACTACTCCACATTGCTCCAAGCCCCGTCCAACCTGGCCTTGGACACTTCCAGGGATGGGGCAGCCACAGTTTCTCTGGACAACCTGTGCCAGGCCCTCCCAACCCTCATACCCAACAATTTCTTCCCAATATCCCATCTATCCCTCTCCTCTGGCAGTGGGAAGCCATTCCCTGCATCCTGTCCCTCCATCCCTTGCTCCAAGTCCCTCTCCAGCACTCTTGGAGCCCCTTTAGGCACTGGAAGCATCTCTAAGGTCTCTCTGGAGCCTTCCCTTGTCCAGGCTGAGCCTGTCCAGCTCTCCCAACCTGTCTCCAGAGCAGAGGGGCTCCAGCTCTGAGCTGAATCCCAGCCCAGATGAGCCATCAGGAGGATACACACTACCAGTTTCCAACCTTCAGCATCTCACATCTCAGCATCCCAGAAGCATTTACTAATAGGATAAAAAGGGTGTCAAAACCAAAACAAAGTAAAATCTTCCCTGGGACTTGCGGCGATCTCACTGAAGTGCCTTT
Organism: Scytalopus superciliaris; assembly: GCA_013400415.1. Classification (NCBI taxonomy): domain Eukaryota; kingdom Metazoa; phylum Chordata; class Aves; order Passeriformes; family Rhinocryptidae; genus Scytalopus; species Scytalopus superciliaris. The sequence goes on from VXBX01005260.1 coordinate 210,527, forward strand.
GAACTGAAGAGGTTTCAAAATGTTTCTTGAAATGTGAAGTGACGGAGCAAAAGGTTGCCAAGCAAAGAGAGGGCTGCACCCTGCCCTCTGACATGTGTGAGTGTACTCTGCTGCCCAGACAGCCTCTATCACCTTGTGGCTGCTGGATCAAATCCAAATCTTGCCTTGCTCTGGCAATGGTGTTCCTGGAAGCGATACCGTCATTCTCTCACTAACTGCTTTTGCAGACAAGTTTCTTCAAAAGAAGTGGTGTGGAAGGAGACAAAGGAAAAGACAAAGCCTCTTTCACACAAGCTCCTTCTCATCCTGTGCTGCCAAACACCAGCAACAGTTCTGCTCTGCTGATGCTTTCAGCTGGCCGTGACACCTGAGCCTCCTCCGGACAGGTGGGCTCGAGGGGTGAGCTGGGTATCACCAGTGCTCAGAGACTTGGCATCTGTTGGGAACTTTGGAGAACATCTGAAAGGCCATTTTTAAAGTCCCTACAATGGTGACGTGCAGCTGGTTGTTGTACCACGGACTGCTGGGAAACAGCTCCATGCAGTGATAATATGGGTGAAATGAAGCAGCGACTCCCTGTCAGTCATATTTAGAGCTAAACAAGTGGGTGTTTCCCAGCCCAGCAAAGCAACCAGAAAGCCTGGCTGAAGCACCCTAAGTGCCAGCAGATTACCATCATGGTCTCAATTCCAAAGGGAATCCAGCACATAAACTCCATCCTTCCCAAGATCTGAGCTATAATGACACTTTCTACACATACAGATGCTTCTCACATTCCTTTCATAGCATAGTGACCAGAAAGCTCATAGAAACCTTGAGTTACTGGGGTTTTGGGTCGAGGTTTTTGGTGTGATTGGATTATAATTCTTCCAGTTGGGTTGGAATGGTTATAATCCCTTGGAATCACTTGGCAGAACCAGTACTAGAGCCTCCAAGTTGCATTGAAGAATCAAGGTGACAAGAGTCAGGAGCTGCCACGGGTGAGTTTCATGGGATGCACAGACAGAAACACTATTGCCAGAGCCCAGGAAGCTGACAACAACCTTCCAGGAGTGTTTTGTACTTGCTGTCAACAAGGTCAGGCAGAAGGAAAGAAAAGAAGGCGCTGCCCAAAGCCAATTGTCTGTCTTTGAAAGACAAAGAAAACATCCCAACATGAAATGAAAGAACTGATATTATCACAGTCTGAAGAGATTGAGGAAAGAGGATACTATTCCCAGACTGGTGCCCATCATTCACCCCCATCTCTCTCTGCTCAGCTTTTTACTTCTTTAGCTCAGCTTTTTACTCTTACACACAGCATTAATCTGATCAGTCAGGTAACCCCAGGAAATTTAAAAATCTTCATAGTCTTGTTTTTTTTTAAATCCTGGAATTGTTGTAGAAACCAACTTGAGAAGCAGCCACTTGCAGCCATGTCAGTGGATATGAAGGCACAGCTGTTTCCTCACAGAGGCAGTGATGGACAGCAAAGAAGGCAACAAAACTTTCTAACCTAAATGTGCTGCTGGCAGAAGTGCAGCCCAGCAGAATCCAAACCTGGCTTAACCACACAGTCATCTCCCCAGGGAGATGCAGTGGACAGGTCTTGCATCCATGGTCAGAGACAATCAGCTTGCCTTGTCTTCATTCTCTGCCCTTATCTGGAACACCACATGTATCCTGTCATAATCCAGCCCAGCTCAGTCAGACTGTCCTTGGAAGGCCCATGAAAAGGGACAGTTAAGTCTTACTCTTGTGAGATATTGATCTGCTGAAGACCTTCCACATATCCCAAAATCACTGCTGAAAAGGGCTGGTTCCATCCTTTTCCCAGTGTCATAGATACCTGAGGCACCTTAACAACACAGAGGTTTTAGCAGGATTGTTTACTGAGCACTAATTAATTAGCAATAATCTGATAATAACAACAATAATAAAGCAAGTTTCTCCCACACGATTGAACAGAGCCAGATTTGAAGTAAAACAAACTCACCTCTGGCAAGCAGAACTCAGGCACTGAGTCCACAAACACATGGCCAGAGCACTCTTTTAGCTCCTGTGAAAAAACACATCAACAGAGACGACACAAAAGTACAACACAATGTTACTCTGAGGCAGCACATTTTGCACGTTCCAGACGTTTTCTTTATCACAGGTAATTTCCAGCCTATTACTCCATTATGTTTATCCCCCTTCTAGACACAATTTGGGGTAGGCAGATCTGCTGAAATTGCTTTCATGCCAGATAAGGCTGCTTGGTATCTGAAGGGATCAGATCCTTGTTAGGAGGAACAGAGAGAACACTTTGGTAGGTCAGGAAAACTTCCTGGTAATCACTGGTGGGTGGTTTGGAAGGCAAGCTTGGAATTTAGTTTTGGTACCAAACAACACCCAACCTCTTCTGTCTTATTAGGACCAGAATACAATTTTTAGCCCCTTTCTCAGGGCATTTGATCAAACAACTTTTGGGGATCAAAGCTCCACGTGGCGTTTTCTGTTCCATTTATCTCTACCGGATCTCGAGTTGTCTACTTTCTTCCTCTTTTTTAAAGGCTGACATTAAAAATCTTTGTCACACACAAAGCCACATTCCTCAGGGTTATGTGTGGACCAAAAATATTCCTAACTCCACTCCTAACACACCTCACAAGATATCTACCATCCACCCTGCCTTCTCTCCTGGATGTTTCTCTTGTCCCACAGTGAGTGGTCTCAGCCAGTGTCAGACTGACAGAATTAAAGATTGAATCCAGTTCTTAATAATTACAGTACACCTGCCAACTCATAAAGAATGAGCAATTACACTTGGTGGCAGAAGTCTCCCAACCTCATCTCCAGGGAGTTCAAAATGATTAAAAGTAGATCGCAGCACATTTCAACGCCGCTGCAGGACTTTTATAACTGTCACCCAGAGAGTGCTGGAACAGGAGTGTCCACCTCACATGATAAAACAGCCCCCCTTTGACTCCTTCCCTTGCCTTTTTCCAGCATGGGTCAAAGAATTTACCATTCCAGGCAGTTACAGTGGTCAAGGTGAAGGTAAGAGACGCTGCCTTTGAACTTTTAACACATGATTTCCAGTGGCAGTGTGAGTTTGGAGGTTTCTCCTGAGCACAATCTGCAGCAGCAGCACCCCAGAAATGTAAATACGTCCCATATAAAACAATACTGACACTCTGTCTGTTCTTTGGGAGCTCTGGGACCAAGGCTGGGGCTCAGGAGAAACGAATTCCTGGGAATTCAAACTGATGAACTCCATTCCTGTCCCTGAGCCTCTGCAGCCCTGCGACTGCCAGAGAACAAGTGCTCTGAATAGAGCTGTTACTATTTTACCAACAGAAATGCTGCCTGTACAGTTTCTTTTGTCTCCAATGAGAAGAAAAACCAGGTCTTTAATCTCTGATCTTCAGCTCTTTTGCCTGTAAAAATCAGACCAATCCATTTTGTCCACCTCAAAGTCCCCTACAAAACCAACTATTATCACTGCTCCCTTTAATGTTCGCATAGTCAGAGAACAGTCTATTAAAACAGTATTTTCTCCACTGGTACCTATTGCTGCCCACATTTGAAATGTATCTGCCTATTTTACTAACATCTGACATATTTTTGTGTTCATTGTTCTCCTGTGGCAGATCAAGCTGGATGCTGCAGTGCCAAGTTTTGGTTGAAGCCCCAGATAAATTCTGCCTACGAAACTGATGTAATGAAAAGAAGGGAAAAAAGAGAAATTCTATGCCTCTCATGTAGCTGAGGAAGTTCTGTGTCTTAGAATTAGAAGGCTGGAGATAAAATCCTCCCTGCTATGTCCAGCAGCAGAACACATGTCGACTTCAGAGGCCAAAGACATGGTTTTCCTCTCTAAGGGACCTCCCATAGGCAAACCATTCACTTTCTCAGAGTTCTCCTGCCTAAAAAAGGGTACAGTACCAACCTCATTTATAAGCACGCTCTGAAGCTCCAGTGTCAGAAAACTGAGACTGGGGAATAAAAAGCACTCTAAGCAGGCAAAGCACTATTATTTATGGAGCCCCATGAAATACAAAAATATTCATACTGATGACTTCTGCATTTTAAGAGGATTTTTTATAATCTAGGCTACCTCTGAAGACTGAGAGCCTGGAGTTGCTATTAGCATTTTGTTTCAAAACCTTCTGCTCTACAAGGACATCCTGGCTGGTAAAGGTACACACAGAAACCTTTGGGATGAGTCAGTATGGAATACTGTTCCTGCAGCACAAGGATCCTAACCTGTCAGGGAGCTTTCTGCATAGCAAGAAAACTCCAACCATCAGTACAGTACCTTGTCTAGAAATGTGCTTCCATCTTTCAAAACCCAGCCAGGAAGTTTGGACAGCCTGGGACTGCGGAAAGAAAGAAGAAAAATTATTGCAATATTAACTGGATCATGATCAGTGGCCAAGCACAGACCTTCTATTTGGTGTCATACAGGCAGAGAACACCATTTCTGTCTCAGGGAAGTAACAGTCTCAATAAAACAGGCAGACAGTTTCACTGTGGTTAAGTGTTCACCAAAATGACTTTTACAAATCATGATTATGACACTTATAAGTAAAAAGAATAACAGGACGTGGCATGCAGGGAGTTTTTAGTCATTTATGTGAGAATTTCAGAAAGGCTCAGTGCTGCTTAGTTGCCCTGTGGTGAAACTGGATGAATAAACAGAAGTTAGGGCAGCAACAAACTGTGTGCTCAAAACAACACAAAAGCACCATAAAACTGCTCTGGGACAGAAGACAACAGACAAACATTTCCATTAGAGATGGCAGGGAAAGACTGATGCTTTGGACTAAGTCATTTATAGACACAGGCTGGGATTTTAGATCACATAAAACATGGTTTCATGTTTAGGTCTCACCCTGCAGATCCACGCCAACAGCTGTACAGAGCATTTACCTCTGCTGGAATGACAAAGGAGCAAGGAGGCTTTGCTGTGAAGTGCATGTTCCAAGCAACAGCAGAGCCCCTTTTTAAATTGTTTCAAATGCTAAAAAAGGAATTTCAAGGTGGATGTTGTAATCCTGAGTTTACAGCAGTGTTTGCTGCAGCACTTCTTGCTCCCTTAATTGAGAGACTTACTCATACCTCACCATAACATTTGATTTTTGTTGGAGCCTCCAACTTCGCTCTGAAACCACTGCGTGCCCAGACTCAAGTATTCTGTGCAAATCCAAAAAAAGTGGAAGAAACAAGAGAACAGAACCCACCTGGAAGCAAGTCCTGTAACAACCTCAGATCTGGACAAACAGCCTGGTTGCAATGAAATCTGGAAGTGGTGTGCACTAAGCTCTACAAACATACTTATATCCTACAAGGGCTTTCTAATTAAACATCTGGAAAACAGGAAGTGATTCGAGGGCTCAGAGGAATGCTGTGTTCAGACTAACATGGATATAAAAGAACAAATTCTAACTGACACCCCAGAAAGTCCCAAGGAAGGAAAAAGGGGAAATCCAAGACTCAAGGAGCGAAGGTGGAAAGTAAGAGGTGAGAGCAGAAGGATATATCATGGAGAAGCTGTGCCAGACAAGTGTATCCCCTTTTGAGGATAAAGAGTAAGTCTGAAGAAGTCTGATGATAGAAAAGATGAAGTGGCTGAATGTACTCCCCACCAACATCTTCAAAAGCACAATTTAGGAGCAGTGATTTGGAGACTGAGGGGGCTGAGTATAATTGCTGCAGTGAGACTAAAAGAACTATGGAAAAAGCAGGAACAAACCACTCTGATATGCAACAGCCTTGACAGATATAGGAGGACAGAAACCTTGGCTGGAAGAGACATCTTGCAGTCCAGTGTCTCAGTGTTAGCACTAGATCAGGTCAGTCTGGCTTTGTCCAGCCGTGCCTTGCAAATCCCTGGATCCATCTGTTTCACCAGCACAAGGCAGAGCAGAATAAACTTTCCCTGATACACTTGCCCTATTCCCCATAATTTAGCCTACTATGAGTTTTGCTTTGTTCATGATGAAAGAGCACTATTGACTTGTACTGAACTGGCATCCACTGAGGAGGGTACAGTCCTGTCAGGGGAGGTAAAATCAGCAGTGGGGTCTGGTGTGTGGCTGGAAGTGGAATAAGCAACACAGGACAGAAAGGACTCTTTACCTTGAAGCCAAGAAGAAACACAGTTCCTGCCGATGCAGTTTTGACATTGTAATAGAGTGATTGATTAATCCAAAATAGCTGGAACTGTCCCATAAATAATGTGAGCAAGTGTGTCATGGCTAGACAGGAAAGGTTAAGAGCTTCCCACATGTTCATTTTACCGTTTTGCATTTGACTTTGGTGCAGGGCAGAAAATTCCAGTTGACAAACCTCCTTTAAAGTACACGAGAGGGCATAAAGTGTTTGGCAACCACAGGTGCCCTGCACGTGCTCCATGGGCTGCAGAGAACAAGGGCTGCCACTTCCAGGGCAAGGGGGAATCTAAATACCTTTTGATGGCCTTTTCTTTTGAAGAGCAAATAACTCTAAAAAATGCCCAGTCCCTTTAATGCCACAAACACTGCAGCACTTTCCTCTCTTAGAGATTAAAGCACAGGCTCTCAAAATGTTTGCTCAAGGAGGGTCCCATGCCAGGTATGACACAGGACTGAGCTGCGTAGCAAAGATCCTCTGTAATATCACACCTTTGTGCTCCACAGAGGTAAAAATCATGGCAGCTTTGCAGAGTAGATACTGAGACTCGCAAAGTCCAAGCAGTTTGTGGGTCATACTTTGGGGATCTCTGGATTAGAGGCAGCAGAGAGAAGTGTGGCTCCTCTCTGATGAAGACTTCACATGGGCCCATCTCGGATTGGTTCCGAGAGGACACACAGCTCAGATCTGACAGACCCGTGTCCAAATTCCTCAGGCAGCCAGTCCTTCCTGTCACCTCTCACCTGGCAACTGATGACAATGTCAGCTCCCTGTCACCTGGCCATGTTATGCTGATAATGCACATTTGAATTTCAGAGGTATTTGGACATCATGGTAATAGACACCTGATCTATGAAGGTACAGCTGTGAGCACTACAGAGAGATAAGGGATTTCCAGTGGTATCCACATTCCTCCTCAAGTTTCTAACTCATTTCCACCCCTCTGCAGGACACCTGGTTTGTAGAGCACTGAAGAGATCAATTACTTGCCCAAGTCCATGTGCTCAGGACAATCCCTGCTGCAAGGGGTGTTCAATCACCTCACTGACAAGATTGATTAGATTTAAATCCAACTGTTTGCTCCGATTCCACTGGGCCATCAGGGGTCAAATCTGACATCCTTTCCTATTGAGTTTGAGTCATTTTAGTGCCGACATTCTGGAGGTACTTGGGGAATTCCAGGTTGTGACCTGCAATTTGGCTGTTCATTCCCAGGGTCTGCTATCAGCAGACAAAGCTGGCATATCCCTGGGGAACGCTGATTCCTGCTGTTCTAAAGAACCTCTTAAGCCTTTGTTCAATCACCTCATTTTGCTACTTGTTCCTCTCTCCATTTCCTTTTGCTTTGGGAGGGTGGGAGAAAGTGAATGCAAGGCAATTCTGCCTCTACTGGGATTTCCCAAATTTTCTGGATCCCTTCAAAACCTACTTCTGTCCCAGGAGTAGATGTTGCAGCTAACAATTGCATTATGGAATGGGACAAAAATCGACTGTCACACTCATCCTCTTAAGGCATCTCTTGCCTCCCTACAGCAGACCTTGAACTCCATGTTCTTGCAGAACAATGCAAACATTGTCTATTCTTTTCCTCTCCTCTCCAAAAAATAACAAATCATAGGAAGTGCTGGACAAACTGCTTTAACCTCATTAGGTCACTTAGGAAACTCCCTTTCCCAGTCACATTTTCCCCCTTTCCATCAAGTCTCCTCTGAACCCAGAAGGTTCCTCACTTGTTGCCTCGTGGATCAAAGTTACTGAATGGCTTTTGAAAAAACTCCTACTGCTTCCCATCACTAAAAGTTACTCAGTCCCATGTTTTCAGCTGTTAATTTTTGCCATTTATTCCATTTACTCAAGACATAAGTTATCCTAGCTGAATATCCAAATTAATCAAAAAACCTGGGGAAACACAACTTTGTAGTAGGGCATAGAAGGAGTCTTGATCTCAGGATTGTCTTCTAGAGTTCTTTTCCCTGCTGTTCCAATCCTGTGCCCAGTTGCACTGCCCTTTTATTTATTTAATTTTTAAAAGGGAACAATTATGCCAAGGAGGCAACCAACTGGAGGACTGCTAAGTGCTATTTTTCTTTGCATTAGTCTGTGCTCTGAAGAAGAGCCTGAGAAGATGGTGGTTAAGCAGTACTTGCTGGGCTCCATGCACTCCATCTCTGTTACCCATTTATCTCATCTTGCTTGAAGAAGCCAGAAAGATGACAGATATGTGACCTCACTTGTGCTGAGCAGTTGCAGCAATACTTTACTGAAGCTTAGAATAAATTATCTAGAAAAACCAATCAATAAATCCATAAAATGTCTTCCGTCTACTGAGCCAAAGGACGTTATTTTGATAAAGAGAATTTTTAAGTGAACAAAGTCTATTTATGATATCAGATGATGCTGTTCATTTGTACCCATCCCCTCCCTACTTCCAATACACCATTTCAGGCAGAGCACTCCAACTGCAGCCCAAGAAGGCACAGACTTAAGTGCTGACAGGCCACAGAACTTACCTCTGGACCAGAGGCAATGGGAGGAAATTGAGGGTGGACGTCATATCCAGCCCACAGTCCAACATGATGGTGGTGGATTTGAACTTGAGCACATTGCATGGCAAGGTTGGATGTCCTGACAGGCAGTACTGAAAAAGAATGGGGATGAGTTACTCATGACCTTTCCCAGCATGACCTGTCCCTCTGTGCTGGGCACTGGTGAAGCTGCACCTCAAATCCTGTGTCCAGTTCTGGGCCCCTCAGACAAGAAAGATATTGAGGGGCTGGAGCGTGTCCAGGGAAGGGAACAGAGCCGGGGAAGGGGCTGGAGCAGCAGGAGTGACTGAGGGAGCTGAGGGGGGGCTCAACCTGGAGAAAAGGAGGCTCAGGGGGGACCTTCTGGCTCTCTGCAACTCCCTGACAGGAGGGGGGAGCTGGGGCAGGTGTTGGGCTCTGCTCCCAGGGAACAGGGACAGGAGGAGAGGGAACAGTCTCAAGTTGTGCCATGGGGAGGTTGAGGTTGGACATCAGGAGGAATTTCTTCACAGAAAGGATGGTCAGGGATGGGAAGGGGCTGCCCAGGGAGATGGTGGTGTCCCCATCCTTGGAGGTGTTCAGGAAACAACTGGATGTGGCACTCAGTGCTCTGAGCTGGGAGACAAGGTAAGGATGGGGCACAGGCTGGACTCGATGGTCTCAGAGGTCTTTACCAACCTAAATGATTCTGTGCACAGAGTGAACACTACTTCCCTCCAATTGCCTTTTCCCCCTTGATTTTAAACACAGATTCATACTCAGCAAAGCCCTATTTCCCACGAATCTGTCTCTCAGCTGTGTGTGCTCATTGAGACTTCCCCATGCCAGGGTCTCAAAAGGGCAGATTTTCTTCTGACAGTTTTCCTGATCCCAAGGGTTGAGAGGATGGCAAAGCTCCTCTCTCTGATTTAGGACACATGTAAAATCTCCTTTTTTCTAGCAATCACCTATTTTCACAAAAATTCCAGGAAATCAGTTTCTTCCAAACAGTCCTACTGGCAAAACCTGGCTAGAAAATTTGAAAACTACTTGGGAGTGGACAGGGATGGAGAGAATCCCTGCAGGAACACAGGTTTTATTTCTAAAAACAACCTCTGCACAGGTGCAGCAGCTCTGGGGCAAGTTCTCACCTGCTTTTTGTCTTGCTAAACACAAACAGGAAACAGGAGGGACTGGACAACCCCACCTGAATGGAAGCGTTTGTGTACCCAAATCCCAAAGGCTTTGGAAGCTTAATGAGCCAGGGAGCAGGTTATGTAGGGGCACTTGAGCGTCATTGAGATGCAGCCACCTCCTGTCTGGAGTGACAAACATTTAACAAGGCACAGGAGCTTTGAATAAGAAGAGAACAGAAAGGTCGGCTTTAAAATGCTTGGATAAGAAACTTAGATGTCTGAGCAGAGCGTGGCCACCTCTGCAGGAGCTGCTTCTTTGCTTGAAGGAGGGATTTTTCACCTGGAATCTCCCAAGTCTGAGCATCTGGCAGCACAGTCACGCTCAGGTGGTCAAACTTTAGCTTTTAAATTCAAGTTTTGGTCAATTAAGATGAAAAATACCTCTTGTTTGGTCATGCACTTCACTAAAAACAGACTCAGCTTTTTTCTAAGGCATTTTATCCCTTAGGCTTGTGTTCTGTATTTCCCTCTACCAGGTGGAAAGAAGGGATATTATTTATTTCATTTTATACCTCTAGTCACAATATGCTAGCCCAGGACTGCAACTGTCTGGATTAACAGCTCCCAAGGAGTCTATTTACACACTCAAAAACCTGCTTTAAACTATATTTAAATATTAAAAAGCTACTAAGTCCCATATATTAAATTTCAAATATCACAAAGACTTTCGTTTTAAATTCACAAAGCCTTAATTATTAAGGAGCTACATCACATTTTGCCTTTCTTTCAGCAAAGTTTAAAAATATCCAGCTGGTGAAGGAGTGAGGGTACAAGTAAGGAATTCAGTTGGTTTATTCACAAATGTAATATACTCATGCGAAATTAAGTTCTCACCAGACCAGAGTTTTGACAACTGAAGCTATAAATGCAAGTAAATAGAAAGAAATGAAGGGCAAAATAAGATCTATTTTTGTTGTTTTAAACTACTGGTAATTAAAAAAGGCAATGAAATATCACCACGTTTATCAGCAAAACATTTTCTTGCCTCTTTTTAAAAATCAGCAGTGGGTTCACAACCCTGACACCTACAAGCTAACTGGGAAATCTTCCTTCTTTCTTCCTTACAAGCAGCAAAAATCATCTCTATCTGTGGCTGTCACACTGTGGTAAATGGATTCCTGGGAATCAATGGACTCTTCCTACCAGACTCAAGCAAAGTTGACAGAAAAATAAAAAAGCAATTCATATTTTCTATACAGCTGTTTGCACAGGAGACATTTCTGGGCCTGCACCTCTGTTAGAATCTTAGATTAGGAACCCAAGAATCAGAGTGTTTGCACTCTCTATGTCTCTATACACATTATAAATGGGATTATTTCCACCCAGTTTATATTTGTTACTGTCTAACACAGATCCAGAGATCCCAGTCATGTTCCTGACTGAACTAAAATGTGAGTTCTTTTTGGTCCAAGATTTGTGTGCTTACAACATTATACCCTTACAGCTAAAAGCTGTAATGCACAAATGCCTCATCTCCTAACTAAAACAGTCCTATGAAAAAAAAGACACAAAACACACAAAAAGCATAAATATGCCCAGCTCAGCTCAGAAATTTCCTGGCAGGCTTTGTAAATTGGATGAAAGTTTGACAGTGGGGCACAGAGAGCACAAATTGAAGGCTTAATTCCAGATGCTCAGGCCCTTGGAGAGGCAGGTTCTCCACAGAAATCTGGCTCCCACTGAGCACCCCTGGTGATCTCATGGATGGCAGAGTGACAGAGGAGAGAGATGATGGTTCACACTTGCAGCTCCAAAACATTCAAAGCCGTGCAGGTTAAAGCCAGTGCTCTGAATTCCAACTGAAGCCTGCAGTGCATTCTTCCATTGTTTATATCACATACCTGCTTAAAATTTGGGGGGAAATTAGGAACTGTAATCACCTGGGCCAAAGCATGCTCAAATTTTTGGGAGTCTGATATTTTCATCAGACTCTGAACCAGATCTAGAGTAATAAAATCCCACAATGGTTTGGGTTGGAAGGGTCCTTAAAGATCATCTTGTTCCAGCTGTGGACAGGGAACATTCCACTAGTCCATCACCTCTACCCAGATCTTTTTTTCAAATTCAACCCAAATCCATGAGGAAAGAGACTGAAAAGCATTTGACTGCTGCGCCCACAACCCTGAGATGCAGACACATCCCCAGAAAAATAAAAGGTGAAGAATTTGATCTTGTAATTCCCAGTCCCTAAATTTATACACAGGTCTAAAAATGCTCCAATACAGACACCAGACAAGGCTGTATTTTACTTCCCTCTCTCTGCCCCCCCATGCAGGGCTCTGGACATTAAAAGAGCTCTGCATTTCCACTACGGTCTTTAAAGATTTCCCAATTTGCTTTTTGCCACTAAATTTTATCAGCCTCTACAATCACATCCAGAGGTGTTTGGCTTTGCAGTGTTTGTCCTACTGGTGATATTCATCCACACGTTTATCACACAGGTAAGATTATGCAGGATCAAGCTCCTTGACCACCTGCCCATGGAATTAATTGTACACACTTCCACAGACAGTAATTTCCCAGAAGTCTCAAAACAGCCCAGAATCCAAGTTCACTTCTTGGAGGCTTTGTTAGAACACGCTGCTTAGTCTCAAAACCAAGACACAATTTTACATTGAATAACAATGTAATTTCAGGTTAAATAAATCAAACATCATTGTATTTTGAGACCTGCCCGGGTTTCCACCTCCAGACCAAGAACTACAGCACATTATATGAAACAGAAGCGCTTCCTGGAAAATAAAAGTGATGCCTGAATCCAAGGTCTGCAGGAAAATTAAACAGTTAAAGAGGGAGATCTAGGGAGAGACCAATAACACGGGTAATGTATTTTCTGACAGAAGACTGCAATTTCAGAACCAAAATCCTTGTCAGAAGCGAAGTGCACCCTTGGCAAAGCTGTTCCAGGCTTATTTTTTTTATTAGCTACTACCTGTACTATCACACTGCCGATGGAAAACCACTTCATTATCAGCCACGGGGATTTATTCCCATTCCTGGCACAGCCCAGCAGAAGCCACACGTGCGGTGGGAAAGCTCCACGCCAGAGTGGTGTTTAAGGGCAGGAAGGCTCACAAACACCTCCTCCTCCTCCTGAATCCCACTGATGTCTGATCCCACCGAACACCCCAAACCCGGGCAGAGGGCCCTCCCCCACTTCAGGGTTGCCCCTCCCTGCCTTCCTCTCCCCAACGGGATCGATTCCCCCTTCTCCCTCAGCCCCCGACCCTCCCTCTCGGTCAGCACCTTCCCCTCAGAATAATCCCCTGCCTCAGCCTGTGCCCTCCCCTCAGGATCACTCCCCTCAG
>VXBX01005260.1:225307-343879 GCA_013400415.1 Scytalopus superciliaris
TTGAGTTGTTAGAGTGTGTCTTGGTATGTTTGCAAAGCACTTCTGCAGAAGCATTTCGTTCTTTGCGATAGGTCTGGAAAAGCCTTGCTTGGATGTGCTGGTTTTTTCCCCCAGTTGCTTCGTGCTAGGGACAGAAAAAAAAAATGCTCTTTTTGGGGGTGGGGAAGGAAGAAGGAAGAGGAAATGAAGGTTTAAGCGTGTTTGTGGAGTCGGCTCTGCCTCAGTTTGTTCTGCTCAAGTAACGCCGGGAGTGTGACTCGGTGGCTTTTCAGTACAAAACGTTTATGAACAAAAACTGCGAAGATTTAAACTTTATAAGGGAGGAAAGTGTTAAACTGATGGGAAGGCACGCGTTCCGGAGAGCGGATCTCAGAGACACTACCTACGTGCCCCTGCTTCAAACTAGTGGGGATGGAGGGAGGGGGGGGGGGAAAGAAAACTGGGGGGGGGGANAGAGACGCGGGGAGGGAAAAAAAAAACCCCCCGACCCTACAATTTGCATGGCCCGATGCCACGTAAAATACCGGAGCGAGGAATTGTGCTCTGCAGACGAAAGGCTGAAGTCCCGTGATATGACTCGCTCATTTCTGCAGGGCTCATCAGGTACAGGCTCTGCTTCCTTCCTGGGATGGTGCAGCTGGCATTTGATTTCCTCCATGGATGGGAGAGGAGGAGTCCTGTGCAGTTTTTTTCCCCGAGATGATTGCATTTTCCTTGGCCTTGCTGTACCCGGCCTCATTAGTAGGAGCTGCATCTATATTTATTTACCATTATGCCGTGTCCCTGGGGAAGTGGGGTGTAGTTTGGAGTAGGTATACATGGATTTATCACTCCTAACATTTTTTTTCCTGCCGTCATGGTAGGAGCGAATCCGTCAACAGCAGAGAACAAACTTAATTTATTTCTGTGTTTTGCATCTCCCGTTTTGCCGTTTCTCTCCCAAATTGCTGAGAAAACAACTCGGAGATGCAGATAAGGGAGAAGGAAGAAAGGGATGGAAAATGTAATCTGTGCAGGGATGTGTTTGTTGTGTGCATGTCCTGGGAGCAGCGGGCTGGGAGAAGGGCAGGGTTTGATTCTGCAGGTGAAAACTGGGGTTTGGCAAAGCTGTTTTCCCTTTTTATTAGCGAGGATCGTTCTTTACCCCTCCACGACAGCCACAACTTTTTGTGTCTGGTTGACAGAATTCCCCGGCGAGCCTGGGCATGAGGCTGGGAACAAGGAACTTGTGTTTCACTCGGCGCTGCCTGTGCTTCCTCCCCTCGCACCAGAACAGGCATCAGCATTTTTACTCCTGTGTCATCCCACTGTTGGGAGCAGGTCTAGACGACATTGTGGTGTGCAGCCTGCCAGCTGGGTTGCAGGAATGCTACCCTAGGTGAAACAGCAGCAATTTTAAGGAGGGGTAAGGAAATGGGGAAGAAAACCCCCGCGTGGATGAGGCCTGGTTATCTCTGGAACTGCTTTACTGAGCAGTCTCAAGCAATTCCTTTGATTTGTTGACCTTTTTAGACATCGTGCGTCTCTCTAGAACTGTGATCCTGGTAATTCCATGGAATTAGTACCCGGTGTCAGCTGCAGAAAGCTTATTTTTAAGGCAGTTTCAGTGTGAGTCTTCCTGGTCTCTTTTAAAAGGATATTAAAAGTTCACGGCTGTCCAGTGTTTTGAAAATTAAATTATCGTGAAGTGTTTACTTTATAGTGATAATCCATAAGTTCATGGAAGTGTTTGGTATGTTTTTTACTCGCTGTCTGGAGCTGGGAAAACAGTGGGGTTCTGACATTCACTTTTAAAGCTAATTTAATTTTTAATAAAATGAATGTTTAATGAGCATGACTGTCAGGAATTGTTCTGCCGTTAACTTCTGGAACTGCTCTTTTTTTGTTGTATGTCAGTGGGGCAGTGGGGAAATTTGGGTCTTTGGGCGGGGAACTGGAAGAATTAATGAAACTGAACCACGAGAAACGAGGAGGCTGTACCATCCCTTTTACCAAGGGAGCTCAGGAGATGTTTGGTTTTATATGTTAGAAAATAAATCAATTTTCATGAAGCAACACATTTTAGCCTAAAGCAGCTTGAGCTTCGCACTATTTCCTGTGCAGAGCTTTTAGGGACATTTGCAGAATGACACGTTACAGTGTTGAGATCTATGGCAAGTGTTTTTCATGTTCTGCAAAGTTTAGGATTTGAAATCAAAATGTTGTCAGGTTAAGATTCTTACTGTGGGGAAAAAAAGATGCCTTTGTTCCTCCTGTCGATAACTTCATGCAGCTTTGACACTTCTGAAGTCCCTGAAGTTGATTCCATGTTATACTGATTTTAATGGAGCAGGGGTTGGGTTCTGCATCCGTGTCCTTGTGGGATTGAGCTTTAATTATACCTATGCTGATAATATGATCTTGTGGCTTATCAATGCAGTGAGATTGATACTGTGATTACAGTGGGATTTTGGGGAGATAATGAGGAGAATTAGATTTTTTGGGGGGGGAGTTTAACTAGCGCCTCTAAAACTGGTTTCATGCATAAGATTAGTAATCAGCTGTATTTCATCATTCTAGTATTTCCATGTTGACCAAAGCTCCCGTCTGACTCGTGTTAAATTAGGATGGATGGGGAGGAAAGTGTACAAAGAGTTTGTATTTGAGCACTCAGTCATGCAAACGGGGCGTGTGGTACCTGCGAATGCAATTCCCAGCGTTAATGCTGAAGATAAGTGTTTTGACAAATGCTTTTAATTTGGGGAACAATACAAGCAGGAATAACAGGATATGAAAGGAAAGTGTTATTTTTCATCTCGCAGGTGGCAGGCCAGGGTGTAGAGGGATTAACTTGTCCAGGTTCCTGCACGGAGTCAGCGGCAGGACTCGTAATCAGTCTGTGATCTCAGGAGTTAGTCAGGGCTTAAATCAGAGTTTTTCTTCCTCCCCTATTAATTGGCCAACTTTCACATTTTGCAAAGAACATCCAGAGATTATTTCTCTTTCCTCCAATTTCAAACTTCAGAGCCTGAAGGCTTTTGTTGTTTTTTTTTTTTCATTTTCAGTGAAGCCTTGAAAACACAAGGTTGGAAAACTTGATCTGAGCAGCACCTCCCTGACATATGATACTATCTCGAAACAGCCCCTGACAAGTGAACCCTCTCATTGAAATCATGTGAGGAATTTTATTACTCAACTCTGAAGATCTTCTGGGGGAAAGGAGGTTGCAAACGATTAACTATGTGATCTTCGTTGCAAGCTGGCAGATAAAATGTTCTTATATGTTGGGGCAGTCATGTGGTTCCACAGCGAGGAGCAGTCGCTGACCAACTGAAAATTTCATCTTGTCACTGTGAGAAGCACATCTGGTTTTGTGTTGTGCCTGCATAAAAGAGATATATTTGCTTGCAATCTGCTCTGGTTGCTCCTGGTTGATTCCCTTTCCCCTCTCGACTGGGCCCTTACGCAGCGTCAGCCTGTGACCCTAAAAGAACGTGGAGGAGATTTTATCACAGATAACCTCGAAAGTTTATCGGGTTGGGGACGCTGCTGTTCTTGACTGTTGCAGTTGGGTTTGCCGGGGGCTTGTTGTTTGTACAGGCTGAGCAGAGGGCTCGTTTCACAGCCGTGGAGCTGCTGCTGTGACAGTTACGGCGTCACAAAGCCAAACCTGGTCAGGGTGATCGATTTATGGCCATAACTCGTGCCGTGGCTCGTGGAATGTGGCTCTGCTGGTTCTCACTCCATCCCTGTGGCTGAGCCACTGTCCTCCCTGGCTAGTCCGTGATAAGGCAATACTTTGTACCTCCGTTTGTAAGTGCTCCACCGGGGGTATTGGTGTTTCACAAGCAGAGAAACCGAGGCAGAAGGGCCAAGTTTGATGTGTATTGACCTCGTAAGGAATGTATTGGCTGGTCCCCTAATGTGCTCATTAAGAACACCTAAGTCAACGAGATTTTTTTTTACAGTGATGGGAGGATTTCTCATGTCCCATTGACTTCTGTGGCTTGACACTTCTCCTCCTTATTTATTCAGTTAGTTTTTGGGCTTTTAAATCCATTATATCCCCTCCCCCTCAGTCAGGCCGGTAGCACTGTGGGGTACACTTTCTCCCAAGGCTGTAAGGGATGTTCCTCTTTCTTGCATTGCTTTTCTTCTGCTTTGTTCAGTAGGATTTTTGTCAGTGTTGGCCTTCAGATCTATCTCAGGAGTGCACATGTATGTTTATCATCTGTTTTGATTCAGACACCAAAAGGCTGAACAATTACTGTTTGAATGTGCTTTAAGAATTAAAAAAAATAATCTATAGCTGGTTATTGTCCCTGCCTGTGTGCAGATTTCCCTTTCCCAGGTCTTAATCAAAGCTGCAGGCAGAGTCTGAAGTGAGAGTCTGCTCTTAAAACTGGGAACTGCTGTAGTGCTTCTGACAGAGTGTGTTCTGCTTTATCTTCCCAGTGCAGCCAACCAGGAGGTGTGGAAGGTCAGTTCGCTGTTTCCTACAGAATTCCTCTCTAATGTTCACTTCATCATTTCGTCTTGGTTTCAGGGCAATTACCAGCCTGAAACTTATTACCAGGCAGAGCCCTTGGTCAGGTTATGTGTATGAATACACCTAAATCACTCCTGTAATACAGCTTGACAAAGAGCCAACTTCATGTGTATGTCCATGGAATTCTGGCAGGTAGCGCTTCCAGTCTCTCTTTGTCCAATGGGTGGAGTGTTGCTTCCAGGAAGAGTTTCTTCCAGCCTGAGGAAACAAATTTTAACACCTGCTTCATGCATGGAGGTGGCTTTTTTTTTTGTTCTCCATATGTATAAGATATTTATGTAGGTTATGTTAAATTTAGGACAACCCCATTCGCTGCTGTGGTGTTAGATGAGGTTTTAGCATTGGGTTAGGGTAGGAATTTACAAGCCAGGTACAGAAAATACATTAATTATGTTTGGCTCTACCCCTAACTGAGTCTCACTCACCCTGTATTCCTGGTGTTTATCTTCTCCCTGCTTTTGAACTTAATATTAAAGAGCCCTTCTTTTCTTTCCACTTCCTTAGAATTTTCAAGTTCAGCAGTGGAATAACTCCCTCTGAAACAATACTGTGGGCTACTCTTTCAGTGGCCTTGTGAACAGCCAGTTTTGTTCTTCTGATAAGCCCTTGCCCTATCAGTTGGGAAGTGCAGCATATAGTCATTTCCTGCATTTTGAGCTGCCCGTTCCCTCTGAGCTCTGAACCAAGCACTGAATCTGCTTTTTGTTCTTCCCCGTGGCTCTGATGGCAGCAGAAAGCACTTAGTTAGTTCATCAAATACAAGCGCTGTTTCTGCTTGGGTATTTATTGTGACCTTTATTTTGGACACTTTCTCTGCCATGATCAGATTCTCTGATTACAATGTCAGCTTTCACCAGAAGCCTCTTTGTGATTTAACTGGCGGGGTTTGGGGTGTGCAGCAGCTCTGACATGTAAGTAGTGCTCCAGTGTTGGAAAGAAAAGTTCTTCCTGGCAATGGAATCTCATTTCTAGGCTCTGCCATAGGTCTTCTTTTATGACCCAGGCCAAGCTTTCTGTCTTGCCCGTGTTCCAGTGTGTAATATGAAAATAATCCTTTCAGGGCTGTCGAGGTGCTTTCACATTCACAAAGTACATGGAGATTCTTGGCTGGATTGTAGAGTATAAACATCAGGAGTATAAACATGAGTGTCAGGTTGTGGTTACCCAGAACGAGAACTAATTATTTAAGCTAATACTGATTTTTTTCATGCCACAGATGGGGGAGGTAAGTAGCAGACCAGGGTTTTCTCAGCTAAATTGTATTACACGTGGTTTCCAGACATCATAGTGGGTCATTCCCTGCCTGTTTGTATTTCATGGGAGCTCCATCTGTTTGATGGAGCAGTGCTGTTTAGTGATAAGTCTGAAAAAGAGGAAACTTGCTGAACTTGAAACTTATTCCTCCCTCTTTAATTTCCTGGTCCACAGAAGTCGAGTGATGTTAACATATTGGAGATTCATAAAATTTAAGGCGAGAACAGATAATTAAATTGCCTTCCCTGATATGTTTTATATGCTTTGTATCACAGGCCTTTAAATTTTAATCGTTTACTCTGAAACTGAGACCAGTAAATGATGTTTGGCTAAAAACAGTTTGAAAGCTTTCCAGCCCTGAGTGTCCATCACTGGTAATTTCAGGCTCATCACTTCTCTTGGTAGTTATAAGTGGCTGATTTCTAATTTGAATTAGTCGAAGTTCTGCCGCTGGTTCTTGTTAGGATTTTCCTGACAAGATTAGAGCCCTTTAGTATCCAGGACTCTCTTGCCATGAAGGTACTTACACTCTGTAATCGAGTTACTTGATAGATAAGGAAACAGAGTTGAGCTTTTAAGTCTCACTCTGAGGCATTTTCTCCAGCACTCAGATCATCCGGTGATTCTTCATGGCCTGCTTGTTTTTAACGTTGTGGAAACCAGAAAAGGTTCCAACCTGTGCCTGATCCACACCAAATTCCGAGGTGCCTTTAGCCCTTTCTGCTTCACAGCCATTTATTTAGAAGGTTCCCAAGAGCCCTTGTGCACGGGGAAATGCTGTTCCTGAGCTTTGCTGCTCCAGCCCTGACATTCTTTACTTTCCTAGTTACAGTCTGCATTTCTTGGATTATAAATTGGCCTTTGTGTTGCGATGTGTTTGGCTTTCCTGAGTGGGTTTAAGGCAGGTATTCAGCCTCCTTTCTCCCTCTGTCCCTTCCTCGTAATAATGTCCTGTTGTTCTACAGTCCTGGTGTCACTCACTGATTTTTATCTGCAGTGATAAAAATGTTGAACTGCATCAGACCTTAAATTTAGTGACAAAAAAAAAAAAATAAAAAATAAAAATTAGCATGATGCAATCGCAGGAAGTGGATGAAGAACTGGCTGACTGACAGCTCTCCGATACCGAGCAGCCGACGAGGGTTTCCACTAGAACCAGGGTACACTCTGTGCATGTACTTTCTCCTGTTCAACTACATTTGTGATCTCAGAGAACAAAGTTAGTCCTTTATCAAGACACTTGCCATTAGAACGTGCTGACTGGCACTACTGGTGTCCTTGTTCTTGTAGTTCTTTACTGGGAAAATACATAATTTTCTCCTCCCGTGCTTTGCCTGGATGGATTTACAGATTTGCAGATTTGCCCCATCCCCTTCCTCAGCATTGGCCCAACATGGATATCCACCTGACCTGGGGGGGAAGGCCCTCTTCAGTGCATGGTTTTGGGGCTGATTTAAAATGTTTCCCTGCTCATGGATTTGCTGGAAATCATCTTTTCTTATTGGTGAATTAGAAGGTTCTTCATATGACAAAGGCATGTTGCCCCACTGTAAGAACTGACTGTTCCCAGTGTGGTGGTTTTCCCTTCCACTAGAAAGCCACTGGGTTTTAAATTTTCTTACTATGTTTGGTTTTTATATCTTGAATCTTGCCCTTGGGTTGGTAAGAGGAGCATCCCAAGAGCTTTTGTTGGTGGATGTCTGCAAGCATAAAATGGCAGTGCTTTTGGGGTGTCTTTGGTGCATCTGCTGCCAGATTCCGTGGCCTCATGGAAGCAAAGACCTTCCCAGCCTTAACAAGCAGCTACTTCTGAAGACACTTGTGAATTATCCTTCAGTTCATGGGCATTATTCTCATAAATAGTGTCACTCCTCTGTCACACTCAAGTAAATTCTGATTTATTCATAGCACTGTGCCTTCTTGCTTTTTGTTAAAAATGCAGCTGCCTTTGCTTGCTGGCTGTTCCCTTGAATTTCCCTTTTCCTGTCCCAAACTGATTTAGCTTTTACTCCCTCGGTGTTGCAGCTGTAATCAGCAGTGCACAGGAATGCCTTTTTCTGTAGGAGAGGCAGTATTTTTGCCACTGCTTTTTAGGATCCTGGATAATATGGGATTGTGAAACCAAACCTCATTTAAATACCACTGTCAGGAAGAAGTGAAGTGTGTTGTGTTTTGGATTAGTTTGTGGTTGTTTCTTTTTTTTTAAGGTGTGGTCTTTTTAAGGACTTGCTCCCTGAGAAATTCCCTGTTTGGAAACCTGCAAATTCCAGGCAGATAAAATGCAAAGAGTATGTAAAGTTTGGGGTGTCTGCTTCCTATGTGGCTGTCCATTGGAAAGCCTGTCACAGCAATAGGCTTGGTGGGAAGATCTGGGAGGGGGAAGAAAGGGAACTGAGGGCACAGGATCTTTGGGAAAGACACTGTGGAGGAAGTTGTGCCATTTGTACTCTTGCAGTGTGAGGTGTGGAAGTCTAAAGTGCTGGAGACCCAAACCTGTGAGTTTGGGGGGACATGGATATTTCTTGCCATGGAAGCCTCTGAGCTCAGCCAGTGGCTCTCCTACCTCCTGAGTAAGTCAGTATCTGATTTTTCTGTTCCTCTGGTCCTTTTGCAGGAGTTGTTTATTGACTGAAATTGTTTCCATATGGCTGCAATGTAGACCTTGATTACATTAAATGTGGCCCTTTCCTGTGGCATTGCAGTGCTATGGAAAGATCATCCCTCTCTCTCTCTCCCCTTCCTCCATAAAACCTTGGGTTTGGAATATGTAGATTGGTTAGGTGTTACCTTTCTTCCCCTCTGAGGCTTGGAGAACTAGAAAACTGGGATCCACATGTTTTTTGGGTATTTGATTGCTTAGGTGGGTTATCTTGGTGTATAAAGGACTTGTAAAATGGTTAAATGTTAAATAGTTAAAATGAGGATTAAAGGTTGAAGTTTGGGAGCATTGCTAAATCTGGGGCTCCGGGGTGTTAAACACTGGACAGGCAGAGTCTCTGCTTCCAGAGAGGTTCAGGACAGTCCATTTAGATAGTATTTGTTTACACTAATCAATTTAAATACGGTTCCAAGGAGGTCTTAAAATTCCTGTACTTGGAGCTTCGGGATGCTACAGGGCCAGGTTCCCTACTTATCTGGAGCCTGGAGGCCATGTTTAGTTTCTGGGAAACAGAGCTGTTTAATGGCAAATGCATCTGTGTCTTTGATAAGAATGAAAGCTGATTTTTGACTAAGTTAGCTGATAAAACCACCAGTGAAGCATCTCTGCCTTCTCTTTGTAATTACACCAAAACCTGGCTTTATAACCCGAGTTCAAAACTTGGCTTTTGTCGAAAGTGTTTTCCATCTAAATGGGTTAAAATACATCAAGACCTTTTGCTTAAAGCCTAAGCCATTTGCTGTAATGCCTCCATTTCTTGTGGACTCCAGCAGAACCTGGGCAATGTATTTTTATTGCCAGTGTCTCAAATCAAGTCAAACCAGTGGTTGTCACTCTTGGCTGAGCACATGGAACCAGAATCTGATGAAGTAGTAAACCTGTTTTTTTGACAGAATAAGCCTCTTCTGCATATGCACAGAGAACATTTTCTTCATTTCTGTGTATTCAGATGGTTCATATCACAAACTATTTAATTCAAAACTGAGAAACCATTTGGGAGCTGTAAATGCCGAAATATTTGTTTTCCTCCCCTAACATAAGGTGGGAAAAAAGAACAATGAGGGAAGAGATTCACTAATACCGAAATCTTTCCGTGGAGGACACAGCAAGGTTCAATTCATTTAATAAAGAGAATTCATTTGTTTTCACTAAAGCGTTTTAAAATGCAAACCATGTTTCCGTAACCCTTTTATGCATCCTGCACCTATGATGTATCATTCAAGATTAATAAAACTGTAATACATAAAAGCTGGCATTAAAAATTGTTTTCTAAACAGTCTGGCTAATAACCCAGGGTGGAAACTGGAATGCAGGTATGCTGCTCTTCAGGCCTTTGCCTGGCTAGAGGGCGAAGCTCTGGGGCTTTTTGGTTAATTTAATGGAAAATGAAAGCTTTGAGGGGAGAAATAAACCTTGCTCATAATTAAGGGGTGTCCAGCGAGTGAGCTGGCAGGTAAAAGGGAGGCAGTGACAATGAGCTGAGCTGGCCTGGCCATCTCCTCTGCTTGTCCTTAAAGGACTCGCTGCTGCCCAGTGCTTGGAGGGAAGGATGTGGACACGTTTTTCCAGCTGGGATATCACAAGTCTTAGAACTGTGGTGCATGGAGCTGCCTCCCTTCAGCCCACACCAGGGCACCGCTTCAGAAGAGGGGATTTAAAACATTTTTAAATGTTTTTTGTGTTTCGATATGGCCATTTGTCCAGCATTTCCAGCACCAGGAGGAATTTCTCCATGGAAAGGGTGGTCAGAAATGGGAAGGGGCTGCCCAGGG
Organism: Scytalopus superciliaris; assembly: GCA_013400415.1. Classification (NCBI taxonomy): domain Eukaryota; kingdom Metazoa; phylum Chordata; class Aves; order Passeriformes; family Rhinocryptidae; genus Scytalopus; species Scytalopus superciliaris. The sequence continues at coordinate 235,521 of VXBX01005260.1, forward strand.
AGGTTTGGAATCCCCATCCATGGAGGTGTCCAAGGAAGGACTGGCCATGGGACTCAGTGCTCTGGGCTGGGGGACGAGGTGGGGATCAGGCCCAGATTGGACTCGATGGTTTTAGAGGTCTTTTCCAAACTGAATAACTGATTTTGTTTTTTATGGATCCCTTGATAGACTGGTTGTACACGTGAGGGCAGAACTTCTCTAGAAAGGCTGTGGGTCGTGCAGGGGATCAGGATCCTCACAGATCCTGATTTACCTTGAAGCTCTCTCCAGTCCCTACTTTGCAAAACACGGTGGAAAAGGTAGTCTGGAGAAACCTTCCTTTCCTTCTCTCCCTCACAAAACGCACTGGCTACGTGGGAGCAGAAATTAAGACGAGCACATTTAATTTTCAGCGTTGTCATCTTCACAGAGAGGGAGAAGCAAAGATGAGTTGTGACTGTCGCAGTCGTTCTGTTGTGCTTCTCACACATCAGAGCTGCTTTCTGCTTCTTAACCCACTGGGTGACCAGTAAAACAAAAATTCACCCCTTTGGGCCCCTCCAGAGCTGCCTTCAAGGAGCTCCTTTGCACTAATAAAGTTTAGTTGGTTTGCCAGTTACTATTCGGTGATTTCCAGAACTGTTGAAGCAGAATGAGTGGATAAAGACTCTCTTGTGTATTTTGTGTGTGCTCAGATATTTGAATATGGAATAGGAGTGCTGAATATCTGCAATTTCCATTAAATCTCAGTGTCTTTAAGGATGAGTCCTTAAAACAAGCTGTAACTAACGCTGGAGGCGGTGGGATTGCTCTCTGTTGGCTCTCACAAGAACTGAACTGGAACTATATTGAGGCTAATTCTGTGTTTTTAATTAGCACATCACTGAGTTCTAGGTCCTTTATACTTAAGAATAATTAATTCTCCATTGTTTTTGCTTCTGACAGACTTTTACTGTCAATTTTCCAAAGGAGGCATTGGCCCTTCCTTCAATGATTTGACAAAACAGTTTACTGTGAGCAACCTTCTCCCCACCCCTCGTGGTAGAAATTTGCCTCTGGTGTCCTCCTGGGTGCTGCTTCCCAACTCTCCTTTGTGCTCTCCAGCTCTTCCAGGGAAAACCTGCACACTGATGGGATTGAAACACTTGAATTCTCCTGCCCCACTCCTGAAAAATTCTACAGTGCTGCCCTTCCAGTGTTTAAATGTCCTGCAAATAACTGGATAAAGAGGATAATCCTTCAGTTTGCTTCTAATGAGAATGACTTCTGAGAAGGCTGCAGGCTCAGGGCCATGCTGCCATTGCAATATTATCAGTACATTTTGGCTGCAAATGTTATTTCTTCTTTTCTTTAATATTAAAGGGAGGGGTTATGACTTCTGAGCTATAATTGTGTGGAGACATTACTTGGGCAGACCTCCTAAACTCTCCTGCATTAATTTGGATGTGCTGGATATGAGCTCTGTGCTCTTAGGGCTGCTGAGGAGAGTCTTGGACTGTGACTGGGGCCTGCACAAAGCAGAGAAATTGCAAATAACGGGTCTTGTTGCTGCTCCTCGAGTTTCTCTTGTCTGATTTCTCTGCTCCTGTTGATGATCTTGCTTTTGTGTCTGTTCCTGTGCCCTTTGCAGTCAGAGTTCCCAGTTACAAACTTGGCTTAAACCCAGTCTTAACTAACTTTTGAATTGTTACCCCAGCACCAGCCTAACTCCAGTTGCATCAGGTTTTCTGGGGGGCAAGTTGCACTGGAAAATTGCATTTACAGGGGGGGTTAGACCTGACCAGCTCGAGAGGTGCTCTCCAACCTCTGCAGTTCTGTGGTGTGTGCAAAGGGGGAAACTAAACTAGTAATTTCCATAGAGGTGCATCCTTGTGCTTTTCATCCTGTCCCCTGTTCTTTCTCCCACCTTATTTTTGAGAAGTGGGGCTTTTAAAGTGTTTTCTGGCGGTTCTTAGAGACATGCAGCTCTTCCTGGGTTGAACACCGTGGATGGTACAAGGGAGAGGTAGAAGGCAGTTGTTTAATTAGTGTTTTACGTGGTAGACTTTGGGGTTTCAGTGAAGTTCCTCCTCTCTTTCTGCAGAGCAGCACTGCTAAAAATAAAATACTATGCCTTGGAAAAAAAATAAAAACAAAAAAGTGATAATGACATGTATAAATAATAAAATAAAAGTATGTCCTGAAAGTGTTACTTTAAGCTGGACTCTACCCTGCACCACCAAAGAGCTATGTAGGTTTCTACCTCTCGATATAAGAAACTATAAAATAATGTTTATGTAAGAGCTGCAAAACACAACATAAAGACCCAGTTCAGTTAAAACCAGGTTTTAACATGATCAGTTGTGGTGACATCAGAAGTTTGCCTTGCCTCTGCCTCAAGGCTGGATAACACAGTGGTGGATGCTGAAGAGAGCCTGGAAGAACGAGGCAAACATTTGATACCTCCCAGCATACCCTTGGAAATACCCTCCCTGTGTGCTGCAGGCATTCTGTGCATCCTTTGTTCCCACCTTTTCCACCCAAAGAGAGGCCCAGGCGTGTCAGATCCCGAGCCATATGTCCACTGCAGTGTTTCCCACCTGCTGAATGTCACAAACCTGGAGGCCAGGTAGCCCTTGTGGAGGGAGTTGCTGTTTTTAGTTCAGTACCTGTTGAGCAAATGCCCTTAATTTCTAAAATAAGTCACCTTTTTTTGGTTTGTTTGTTTTAGTCTTGTTTGTTTGTTTTTCAATCCCTGTTTGGTCCTGTCCTGTGCCACTCTAAGGCATGATAAATACAGTATTTTAAACTGCTGGATAGTAAATTCATGTTGTTAGAGTGTTGTCAGGGCTGTTTAATACCTCTCATCCTTGGTTCAGATGGAATTGGTTGGGATAACATGGGCCTGTGTGTAATTTCATGCTTGATCTAACTGGAGTAGTTTTGCTGAAAGTGGTTCAGGGAGTGTCCAAAGTTCTGAGCCAGCAGGACTGTCCAGGTGCTCAGCCCTGACAGGTTGGATTTCTGACATCCCTGCATCCAGGAAAGCACACCTGGCGTGCCCAGAGCAGCAGGAACACCTCAGAGCAAGGGCAGGGAATGATTTCTCTCCATTTTAGGTCCTCTCCAAGCATCTGTAGGACTCCCAGTTACTGTTTAACTCCAGCTCTGTGTACCCTTCACGTGTAAGGGCTGTGCTGTCATCGAGGCAATGAAGGGTTTTTTCTGGCCTGTCAGTCCCTTTTTGGTGTGCTCTGATTGCTGTTTGGCTGTCATTTCTCTAACTTGTAAAGCTGTCTCCAGTGTATGCAGTTTTATATCCCATTAGCTCGCTCTTCCTCATCGTATCATGCAGCCCTGTAATCATCTGGCCTCTTTTCTACCCCCAAATACTTCTACCCTGAACATTTTCCTTCTATAAAATGCCTCCGTGGGAGACTTTCCTTGCATACAGTGATATTTGTAAGACTTCAGCAAAGAATTTCATACTTATTTTTATTTTCTTTTCCTAAATGTGTATTTGATAGTTGGAGCCTCCTAGTTCACCTGAAATGTTATTTTTTATAGGGTGTGTGTGAACGCTCTGTTTCAAACACAACAGTGGCAATTCCTTAGGAGGGGGAAGGAGCTGAAAGCAAATGAAATTCCTGTGAGTTGCATCACTGAAAGCACAAGGGTTAATGTTTTTTCACCAGATGTTCCTCTGTTTCCTGCTTTTACTTTAATGTCTGCATATAAAAAGATTTTGGTTTCTTTGTCCCTTTTGCACTTGAACTAGAAACTGTAATCTATTTGTGGTGCATCGGAGACAAGTTATTTTTTTAGTACTTTTGGTTTAACAGTTTCTCTGTAGAGGAAGAGAAAAACCAGATCGAGGCATCTTCCAGTGAAATGTAAAATGAGAGGATCGTGATGTCTGACCTTACAGGACCAAAGATTCCAAACCAGATGGAATGGCCCCTTATCCCTGTTTTGGAGAGAGCCAGGCTGAAGAAAATTGTCTCCAAATAAATGACTGTGACTGACATTTGCATTTCTCTTTGCTGGGGAGTTGGTAACAGTTCTGCAAGGAATGGCTTGGAAATGGCTTTTCTTAACCTGAAATGAGTAGCAAGCTTAAATTTCATTGCTGCTGAAGGATTTCTAGCCAGAGATTTCTGTTTTACAGCTGTTATTAAAAATTTATGGGGCAACTTGAGATCAAAGCAAATACATATTCTCTTTATTATGTAAACTCAGTTTTGTGCAACATATGCATTGCATCTATATAGTTTATGCAGGAATTTTGTTACAGTGAAGGCAAACAGCCTTTACGGGGTACAGTTAGGCCTGAGCTGTGGAAAAACAGGGTTATATCCCAGCGTTCATGGTGGGCTGAGTGTCTCTCTCCTTTCCTTATCTCCCAAGTAACCTCTTAGGAATAGGAAGATCTCTCCTGAGGTGCTGCACTTGCCCATTTCCTGTTGAAATGTTCTGTGCTGTGCTTCATACTGAGGTTTTGTCCCACCTTTTTTCTGTGTTCCACATAACCCAGGTTTCCCACTGGTGTGCTGAAGGACTTCCTTGGACTAACCTTTCACTTAAAGTCTAGACTTAAAAACATTTATATAGATGCTTAACCTTATGTGAGGGATCATAATGTCACAGCTGGGGCTTCAGAATACAAGAACTTTCTGGGGAGGAGGTGGCCTGTATTTCGTGGCCAAGACAGCCCTTTCTCCAGGTTCTGGGCTTCTTATAAAATTGCAGGCTCCTTATAAAATGCCTTCTGTTCATTCATATTTCTCTAAATATCTTTTCCTTGGCCTCCATCCCCAACTTGCTGTGTGCAAAAGCGGGCTGTCAATATTAGCATCTTTTATCAGATTTTTAGGGTGGTTTTTATTTTTAATATGTCAGCTTTGAGAATCTCTTTGTTGTCAAACAATCTCAAATTTTGCCAGGGCCCACCATCTCAGTTTTGCAGTGAAAAGCTTAGTTGTGAGCCCTGATGGTTCCAGTTCAAGGAGGCAACTGGAAAGCTTAGAATCATGGAATCATTAAGGTTGGAAAAGACCTCCAAGATCATCAAGTCCATCCCCACCTTGTCAACTACATTCAGTCATCTCTTGGACACCTCCAGGGATGGGGACTCCACCACCTCCCTGGGCAGCCCTTTCCGATGTTTTGACCACCTTTTCCATGAAGAAATTTCTTTTGATGTCCAGCCTGAACTGGTTTGAGGCCATTCCCCCTTGTCCTGTCATGGTTTCTGACTGGCTGTGCTTGCTGTGTTCAGGCACCTCTTTGAGATCCCACTGGTTTTCTGGTTTGTGTTCCACTCCTGGCCTCTGTCTCCATCTGCCTGGTGGTCTCTGAGCTCTCACATGAGCTGCTGCTTTCCCCCTTGGTGGGATTCAGCCCCTGGTTTGCTGTTACTTTAAAGCACTGATAAAAAACCTGGTGAAACGGGGGAGGGAGAGAAGGCAAAAATCTGAAAAGCTGCTGGATCTTAAAGATTAATCAGCCTGGTTCGACTAACAAGCAAAGCTACAAATATTCTTTTCTACACAGCGTGTTTTCTCCTATTCTGCTCTCGCAAAGTGGTTTCTCCAGGGGAAGATTTCAAGCTCCATAAGATCGTGTTCTTATATTAGTGTCAGGACAGGGGCTGGGATTATTTGTGTGAATATGTAGAAGCAGTGCCATTACCTGGGGTTCTTTTCACGCTCTCTCGCCCGGTGGAATTATGGCCTCGTATTGCACCACTGTGGATCTATTACTGTTTATCCAGGTCTGTATTTACAAACTCAGCCCAGGGAGCTCTTGTGCCTGAGCTGAGAGAAAGAGAAGGCAGTGCAAGTGACAGCGACTTCTGTTCTGTGTAGTGGTAAAACCAGCCCTATTTATAAATACAATGAAGAATATACAGCAGTGCTCTCACAAGAGGGGTCGGTGAGACCGAGCGTTGCTGTAATTTAGTTGGTTTGTGGGGTTTTTTTGGCTTTTTTTAAATTTCAAGAATATATACCCCCACATCTCTAAAGAGCTTCCTGCACCCTCACAACAATACATAGAACTGTTTCAGTTCTGCTGCAAGGGAAGAGGCGATATGAGCAACCTAAAAGATGGGGGCAGTTCCCACAACACATCAACCCCCAACACTGTTGGCAGATCTGGCAGCCACTTATCCTGGTTTTCCTGGGACTTTTCACCTCCTCTGCTATCCTGGCTTGCTTAAGTAGCTTCAAAGAAGGGTTGTAAAACTGTGATGGGGGCAGAGAATGGATAGAAATGATAATTCATTCCTTTACATTTTCTCCTCTCTTCGAAATTGATTACCAGCTGTGCTTGTGAAGCACCATTTACAACACAGATCAAAACCCAGGGAGGGCTTGGTTAAATCTGGATCAAAGAGCAAGTCCCACGTTGGGACCTTCTGACTCTTGGTGGTCTGTGAGGTGTTAGAAGGGGGGCTCTGAAATAATTGCAGCAAATTTAAATGTTCTGTCTCGTGGGCATGTTGGGTGTTGCTGGGGTTGTCTGAGAGGCAGAAGCTGAAGGAATGCAGAGTTTTACCAATATTTGTAATTAAGAAAGTGTTTTAGCAATCACATCAGTGGTTTTATGGCCCTACCACGTCTATGTATCATAGTGTTAGTGGGATACAGGGTGGCCCATGGAGTTGTTTCGAGAAAGCTGGACTTGTTTAAGATGAGAAATGTGATCTGAGCTCAGGGCAAAGTTGTGTCCAGCAACCAGGTTGCTCAGCACAGTCAAGGTGGTTGTCAGACCTCTTTGTGTGCATCCTCCTGCACTGGACTCCCTAATAAAGTTGTTGTGTTTTGCCACCATCAAGGGTTGTGATGAGAATTAACAGTTTGCAGTGTGTTCTGGTGATGAAAACATATATATGTGACTTCTTACTGCAAGTGTGTGTTTATTGCAGAGCATTTGATGCAAGATGAGAGTTTACATTCATGGAGATGCAGCAGCTCTTTTATCCAACTCCATCAAAACCAGAGAGAGGGGCTAAGAGGGCAGGTGGACATCCCAGGGAGAAGGTAGATGTTGGTCTGAGCAGATGGAAGCTGCACTGGGAGGACTGGGGAGACTGGGCATGGTCCTTCCTAAGGCAGCACATCCCAGAGCAGTGGTGCTCCAGCAGCCTGGCACTGTGGCAGAGTGGAACATCAGTGGTGATAACTGGTGGAAGGAGAGGTTTTATGATGTTTGTGTGTTCATTAGGAAGGATTTTCTCTTGTCGAGGCTTTAACTCTTGATACCCATCAAAGACTGATCGTTGGATCACCTGGCAAGCAAGAGAAAATAAGGGGAAACAAGAAACTGTGTTTTCTAACACCCACTGTCTGTTGCTTCTCAGGTCATGATTTTTTGAGGATAACTCTTTTGCTGAATAGTGGACTCACGGATCAGGCAGTTAAGGGAAAACAAGTGTTGGTTTTATTTGAAACATCTTGGAAAGGAAACAGTCTTAAAGGCAACAATAAACGCTCTGGCATAATGCAGACTAAACCGTCCTTAAAACAAGTCTATATCCATCACTCTGATATACCCAAGTCCCAATCTGCTGATTTGATGTCAGGATGATGAATTATGACCTTTTATTATTTATTTATTTTAGGGTTTAGTTACAGACTTTATGAAAACATAAAGTGTGTCTGGCTCTCATTGTGAGGTTTATGAAATGGCTGGGAGAAGCTTTTAGATTTGGAGCACAAGTGGTGGCTTATTTTCATATATTTGTGTGTATTTTTATATACACACAAATGCATTTTTATGCACATAAAATTTATATCTGTAACTTTCAACGGGTAAAATTAAAACCAGGTGTAAATCACTTTCTCAGGTGCATGGCAGTGGTTAGAGGTCAATTTGTGGGTGTTGCCTCCTGTGCTTAGGAGAACTCCCATGTGTGGAGACACAAATTTAAGCTGATAGGGAACCAATTTCAGATGGAGACACACAGAGAGAAACTTCAGGTGGTGCAGATTTATTTAAATTGCTCTGAGGTCTGGTTTAATCCTTCCAATTTGTGTAGACAAGGCCATTGGAGAACGTGGCTTTGCAAAGGTAACACCGTTCTGAGCTGTTCCTGGACCTCTCCAGCCCTGGGGGTACCAGTGGGATGTGCTCAAACCCCTCTGACTGCTCTGTGTCCCAGCAGTCCTGCTGCGTTCACCTGTGCAAGGCTGTGGGATCATGGAATGGTTTGGGTTGGAAGGGACCTTAAAGCTCATCTCATTCCACCCCTTTGCCATGGGCAGGGACACTTTTCACTATCCCAGGTTGCTCCAAGGGAATCCAACCTGGCCTTGGACTCTTCCAGGGATGGGGCAGCCACAGCTCCTCCAGGCAACCTGTGCCAGGACCTCACCACCCTCACAGCCAAGAATTCCTTCCCGATATCCCATCTAACCCTGCCCTCTGACAGTATGAAGCCATTCCCTGTGTCCTGTCCCTCCATGCCTTGTCCCCAGTCCCTCTCCAGCTCTCCTGGAGCCCCTTTAGGCACTGGAAGGGGCTCTCAGGTGTCCCTGGATCCTTCCCTTCTCCAGGTGAACCCCCCCAGCTCTCCCAGCCTGTCCCATCCCAGAGGGGCTCCAACCCTTGGGGCATCTCCGTGGCCTCCTCTGGACTCGCTCCAGCAGCTCCACATCCTTGTGCTGTTGTTCCCAGGGCTGGAGGCAGCTCTGCAGGGGGGTCTCACCTGAGGGGGCAGAGGGGCAGAATCCCCCCCTTCCCCTGCTGCCCACACTGTGGGGTGAGCCCAGGGCATGGAGGGTTTCTGTGCTGGGAGTGCCCATGGGGGGCATGTCCAGCCTCTCCCCCACCAACACCCCCAAGTTGTCTCCTCGGGGTTGCTTCGTGTTCAGTGAGGTGTGTATTTAAAGGTTTCCAGTTGCTGGTCCTTTGCTTTGGAATCAAAGCCTCTGGAACTGCTCTGCTGTGCGGGCAGCTGGAGTGGCTCATCCCCTCGGTGTTTGCCTGTGTGGGTGCTGGACAGCTCTGGCACTCGGGGTGTTCCTTGGCTTGTGGTTGTGTTCATGGCTTGTTTTTGTGTCTCGAATGGAATAGGAAATGTCATCCATTGCCTTCTTTCTCATTTACACTAAAACCTTCTCTGCTCTTTGACAGCAAGTAAATTGTCCCCTAAAATTTTGGACGTTGCGTTTGCTGCTTCCTGGCATTGGAGTGGCCAAAGCTGCTCAAAGCGCAGTTTAATAATTTATAAACAACCTTTTACACCTGTTTAAGCATTTCCTTTATATCCCATGTAGTACAAAACTCACAGCCCTGGCCCATTCAAGCTCAAGGCGGTGAAAAGGGTGGTTTGATTTTTGTTTGCATGTTCTTTCTAAAGGAATGCTGCATTTGCTTGCTTGAATCTCACATTTTGAACAGTGAGACCCAAATTCCTCTGGTCTTCCAGTTGTCTCCCACAATTTCCTTTGCTCCCCTTCCCTTAGCTGCTTGGGGCTGCCTCCCAGGTAGGGAATCCTCCATAAAATCCCTCCCAGAAGTTCTTTTACCTCCAGTAAATGGATCCAATGGATGCAGTGGGAACCTGAGTGTGGCTTCAGAGGGAGGGTGGTTGTACAAAGTTAACACTGCAGGATGTGGGTCAATGGAAATTTGAAGTGGTTTAAAGAGCAGGCAGGAAACTTTGGGTTTGAATAATTGATCCTTAGTTTTGTTTTGCAGTCCTTTTTCTTGGGTTGTGCTGAGAACTCCAGAGTTTTGTGGCAGGTGTAACCTCAGCAATTGCATTGCTTCCTAAACATTTATTCCGTGCTGAATTAGAACATGGTTAATCCTGCATATTTCCCAGCTGATTCTTATTTAAAATCATGTCAAGCTCCATTTGGATGGAAACTAATTCAGTTGAAAGTGCAGTTTTACTTGATGTTAAGGCTGTGTTACACTTATGTCAAAATGCAGCTTTTCTTTTAAAATACATTTTTTTAAATGCAGCGAGTCTTGTCTCGATGAGCTGAATTTCACCTAATTTCTGGTTACCTTGTCCTTCAAAAACACAGAGCTGGCGCAGCTCATCAACTTACCTTATTTTTATTCCTCATTTAAAAGCGAGAAACTGTTTTTCCTGCTTTCTGAATCCCCAGCTGATTCCTCAACTTTGAAAGCAGCAGTCATTGAACTGAGCTAAATAAGCAAAGTAAAAAGAAAATGTTTGTTCTTTTGTACTTGCAGACAAGGATTCTGCTGGAAAGATGGGTTGGCACTTCATCACACACCAGTTCCCAGCGCTTACCGAGTGACTTCCACCCGTTCACTGCCTTGATAGAACCTTCCCTTGGAAAATTTTTGCAAAATACGCATCTCGATCGTTTTTCTAATTTAAATTATTTTAAATTAGGAAGTGATTTTTCAAGCTTTTATTTTTAAACTGCATGAGTCTGCAGTGATGCAGATGCACCTTTGCCTGGGAGCGTTGCAGCTGTGTTTGTGCAGTCAGGGGCACGTGCCGTGGCAGCCCCGGCCCCGCTGGGTCTCCTCTGGCTGGGTGTGGGATTGACGCCGTGCTGCTGGCTGGGGATCTCGTGCACGCACAGCCCAGCACTGCCAAGGCTCTGCTCCAGGGCCTCCTATCCCAAATTTGGGATCAGCCTTTCAGTGGGATGTGGGGCCGGGGACAAGGAAGTCAAAGAACCATGGAATCATGGAATGGTTTGGGTGGAAGGGCTATTAAAGCTCATCTCGTTCCACCCCCTTGCCATGAGCCATGACATCTTCCACTATCCCAGTTTTTTCCAAGCTCTGTCCAACCTGGCCTTGGACACTTCCAGGGATGGGGAGTCCATAACCTGTGCCAGAGCCTCCCCTCCCTCACAGAGAGAAGTGATGCAGTCCTGGAGCTGCAGAGGGGACATATCCCTTCCTGAAAACTCAGGTTCAGGGTTTGCCCAGCTTTGAGTCTACTCCAGGGATTTTCCTCTCAGGGGAAGGACCCTGTAACTGAGAATGTGTGTTTGTGGCTTGTCTGGACTTGGACCAGAAGTGACCACGATAACGTGCTGAGCGAGCTCTTCTCTCAGGGTCCTGTCACATGAAGGCCTTAAGGATTTGGTTTTCCTTCTTGCAGGATGACTCTGGAAGATTGCTGGAACTGCTTCAATTGCCTCTGTTGAAGGATGTACGTAAGGGCAGGATGCTCACTGCTAACAGGGCTCTCTGCTGCCTATTTTGAGCTCGTTTATCTTTAGAGATAATGCTTGTCCTGGCATCATTCGTTGTACTCCTTTAACTTTTAAAGGCTTTAAATGCAAGTTAAACATAGACTATCTGCTTCTAAATCCCTCTTTTGAGCTCACGTGAGGCACTGAAGATGGCAGCAGGATGGAGTCATAAATCACAGGATGGTTTGGGTTGGAAAGGACCTTAAAGCTCATCCAGTTCCATCCCCTGCCAGGGCAGGGACACCTCCCACTAGCCCAGGTTGCTCCAAGCCCCCTCCAACCTGGCCTTGGACACTTCCAGGGATGGGGCAGCCACAGCTTTCTCTTCCTTTCCCTGCCTCGGGTGGGTGGCAGGGCTGTGATCTGGAAAGGTTAAAATTGGACTCACTGTACAGTAGAATCTTTCCTTACTCACAAATGGTTCAGCTGTGCTGAAGGCAAGGCAGGCAAGTCTCCCTGCAGTCTCCAGAGCAGGAGCTCTGTTTGCAAAAAGAGCATCCTCGACAGATGCAGTTTCTGTGCAGTAGTTAAAAATAAATTGTAAGGAGTTTAACAAGGGAGGGGCGAAAGGTTGGGAAACAAATCTGGGCATCAGTTTAAGACAACTGTAGTTTTCTGAGTGTATTGGGGAATTAATTTCTGACATGTTGAGGCAGGAAATGTCTGTATGCAGCTGTAACGGCTTCTTTTGCTCTCCTTTTGGGATATTAACTTTTCCTGTTCCTTGGGCTTGGGCTGTTCGCTCTCCTGAAGTGAGCTCAGCTCCATCTGCTTTCTGAAATGAGAAAAACTGTGTTTTGCTACACGTAACATAAAAATTGAAAGGGGGGAAATTTAGGTTAGGTATTAAGAAGAAATTTTTTCACTGTGGGGGTGGTTGGACACTGGAACGGGTTGACCAGGGAGATTGTGGATGGTCCATCCCTGAAAGTGTTCAAAGCCAGGCGGGATAAGGCCTTGAATGACCTGGGATAGTGGAAGGTGTTCCTGCCCATGGCAGGGGGTGGGAAAGAGATGATTTGAGTCCATTGCAACCTCTTAACATTCTATGATTCTGTGTAGGGATTTGAGGTAGGGTTTTTTGGTGGTTTGTCCACTAAGGGTATTGTAGGACAGCATAATATTTTAATATTTATAAAGTTCAGGGTTTTGTTCAGTCCTGAACCCATAATTATGTGCCTTTAGTGTGATGTGAGTTTTGTCATCTAAAAACACTGTCTTTTCCTATTTGCTTTATTTACCAATTAGTGACAACTGACTAGATCGTAAATACATGGATTTAGATAAAACTCTTTTCTTAAAACACAGAGTATTTGTTTTCATTCCTTCCCTCTTAGTTTGGAGTCAAAAGCATAAAGCTCCTTAGGATCAATAGCTTCCTGGTTTTCTTAGGAACAGATTTCTTTTTCCTACACTTTTTTTTTTTATTCCCCACATGTGTGTTGGAGATACCATTTAAGCTCTGATCCTGAAAATGCTGAAGTATGCTGGTAATCCTGCTAAATCCACTTCGAATCTCCCAAGTGGAAAAGCTCACGCAGTCGGGGCCGCGCGTTCTCGAACCAGGAACTTTTTCAGCGTGGTAACTTTAGATGAGAAGCTGCAGCACTATTTAATCTTTAAAGTACTGTAATACTTTAAAATGCATTGTAATTGGATCAAAGTGACCAGGATACAGTTATTGGCTTTGTGCTGTTGCCTTGAAATGTTTGCTTTTAAGAAAACCTGCTTGGGTACTTGAGACAGTCTTGGTTTTGTGTATGCCAATGAAATAGGTGAAAGCATTCAATGGATATTCATTGTTTTCGAGAGCTGTAGTTTGGGTAAAATGGAGCAAAGTGTCCTTTGAATTCTTAGGAGATGCCTGTGCTCTCCCAGTGTGCTTGATAATTCATAGAATCCCAGAATGGTTTGAGTTGGAAGGGACCTTGGAGCTCATCCAGTTCCACCCTCTGCCACAGGCAGGGACACCTCCCACTAGCCCAGGTTGCTCCAAGCCCCGTCCAGCCTGGCCTTGGACACTTCCAGGGATGGAGCAGCCACAGCTTCTCTGGGTAACCTGTGCCAGGGCCTTCCCACCCTCACAGTAATTGTTTGACTTCAGTCTGTACCATCCTGACATCCTTTGTGTTCTCACCTGCTTCCAGTTTCTCCAGCATTCCCTTTCCTCGTTGTACCTTGAACCAGAAGCTGCAGGAGCAGAAGTGGAACTGTGGGGAGGAGTTGGTATTTTGAAGGGTGTCTTTAGGAAAGGATTTGGGCAGTATCAGAGTGACTCAGAAGCTCAGACGAAGAGTCTGAAGGTGAAGGAAATGAGGCAAAAATGATGGTAACTGGGAAAGATCTATACACATCAGGAGCAGTGTCCATAAGAAAGACCAAAGCAAGACAGGGAGAACTGGAAGGAAAATTTTGCTTTCACGAGAACCAAGATGAACAGAACGGAATGGTTAGATATGGAATGGTTTGGGTTGGAAGGGACCTTAAAGCTCATCCTATCCCACCCCCTGCCATGGGCAGGGGCACCTTTCACTATCCCAGGTTGCTCCAAGCCTTGTCCAACCTGGCCTTGGACACTTCCAGGGATGGGACAATCCATAGGCTCTGACAAACCTCTGTGGGGCACCTTTCACTATCCCAGGTTGCTCCAAGCCTTGTCCAACCTGGCCTTGGACACTTCCAGGGATGGGACAATCCATAGGCCCTGGCAATCCTCTGTGGTGCCTTCAGAAAAGGCCCTTTTTCAGTAATGAAGGAGCTCCTGCACTATGTTAATCCCCGCTTTGCTCCCGTGATCGATGCAGGAAAACAGCCTGCTGTGAAAATTCACCACCAGGGATCAATAACCCCCGGCTACCCAACTGTATTAAAGGGGATTGATGGGCTGAGGGATCCTGTAAACACTTGTTTGTCCCATCAGCATGTTTGTGTGTTTGTTGATGGTCAGGACATCTCCCGAGCCCTGTCAGCTGGGGTGTGACTCCAGTTGTACTTGGATTCCTTCACAGCCTTCATTCCTTTATACTTTAAACCCCCCCAGCAGCCCAAATATGATTAGACATCAGTAGTGGAAATGTTTTAGTTGGTAGTGAATTTTATTCATTTTTAAATAAGAACACAGAAGCTTTATTTATGCTGGATGGGTTGAGATTTAGAGAAAGACCCAGCTAAGTTTGGCCCCTCGATGACATTTTAAGGGATAAACGATCAATGTTATGCAAATGAGTGAATTGATCAAAACTGGTGATTTAAATCACTTTGATTTACATCAGCAAGAGGGAAGCTTTGATTTAAATCATTGATTTTAATCTTGTTTTGGGATTGTACTTTCATTATTTTCCTAAAGACAGGTTGATTTTCATTGGCTGGTGACTATTTGGAGCGTGTTTATTTGCAAACAGATTGAGCTCTCCAGTTAATTTCCTAATTTCTTTCCTTGGGCAGGAGCAGGAATGCTTAGCTGGTAGGGAAGTGGGCAGGAATATGTCCTGGAGCAGGTACATAATTCAGGAAATCCTCATTGAAATTCTTTAACATTTACATTTATAAATGAGCACATTATTCCCTGTATCTGCCCAAGTGCTTTAGCACTTGACTTTCCTTCCCAGTGCTCCTGCTGTAGTTTTTCCCAGTTGAGGACTGGGATTTACTTCCCTTCCTTCCCAGCCTCCCCAAAGGACAGCAATAACTAATGCTGCTAAATATTTTATGTGTCATTTTAAATAACATTATTGTAAGTTTGTGTTTTGGAATAGTTGATCAGAATTTTAATGGAACTTTTAAAAAAGCCAATTAAAACAGAATTCAAACTCCTCTTTTTTTTTGTCTTCCCTTATGAATTCTAATATGAATTCAGGCAGTTTCTCAGCACTTTTTTTTTGATAGTGAATGCAACCCTGGTTTGATAATCAAGGTGAAAAATGTATTAAGCTACTTTTCAACATGGAATACATACTGAATTTCTGATTTCCTCTCTGAAGGAGTTCAACAGCAGGGTTTTTTAATTTTGTGCCTGTCTCGCAGATGAGTTCAAGTGGTTTGGTCACTGTTTGAATTCCCCAGGCTAACGAGGGAGGCAGGCACTGCTCTGTGTTCCTGGGATTGAAACCCAAACTCTTTCACACTTGGATTTCTCTGTCCCTGGGCCACAAGACTTGTTGCAGCCACGGAGCAGTTGCAGTGAGGATTGAACAAGCACAGGCGAGGGTTGCTGGCCTGCTTAGATTTTCTATTCTATTTTATAAACACCCATGGGACTGTGATAGTTTTGTCTCAGCTCTAAAGAACCCCTTAAATCCTTTGGTAATTAACTATTTGCGTATTACTCTGCATCCTCAGCACTGTGTAAATATTTATGGTGAGGAAGAAAGGCAGCAGTTTTGGGGTGAAGCTGATGAAACCCTCCCTTATCCAGTATTAAACCTCTGGTGCTTCTTCCAGCCCGGTGCTTGCACTCTGCCAAAAGCTGGCAGCATTTGGGTAGAAGATGCTTCAAGGCCTCCCTTTCCCCCCCCGAAAAAATTAGAATTACTTCTTCAGAACGTGCTTCTTTACTTTTGTACAGCCTTAAAACCGAATGCCCCTCACCAGGCTGATGTCCCAGCATTCCATTGCTGGATATGCTGTGCTGTAAATCAGGGCAAAAGTGAGGTCCCAGCTCTGTGTCACTCTCAGTTCCAGTGGAATTCCACATTGGCAGGTCATTCATTCGCTGCTGTTTGTGTGCCTGGGTGATGCTGTGATAAATGGCTGTCCCTGCCATCACTCAAGGGGCTGCTGCTGGAAATGACAAAGCGCTCACCGGGTTCTTGCAGATGTTTGGCTCTGCTTAGGAAGCTAGAAAATACTTATTTTTTTTTTTTCTGATGAGGGCAAAAAAGCCTTTGTATGAATGGAAGATGCTGGTGGTGCTCAGATGTGTGGAACTGGAAGGAGAAGGTGATGGTGCACGTGACCTTACACCCTTGGGTGCTTCTGTCCCATGTTCTAGATCAGGTTTTTAATTCTGTCTCCCATTTTGCACATACAGAGCCTACACTGGGGGCTGATACAACTTACTGAAGTGGTTTATATGTATTGGAGCATCCATTTGGATGAAAAATTGAGACAGAACAGAAATAACAGATTGTAAAGAGAAATTAAGTGGTAACTGCTGTTTACCCACACTCATAATACAGGGAGTGGTAGGTGTGAAATGAAATGGAAAGGAAATCCTTCAATATATGTGCCAGCCTTGATGGAATGGGAGGATTTGGTGCCCAGTGCTGTGAAACACTTGATTCTTGATACTGTTTTATGTCTGGTCCCTCAAAAACGTGGACATGGCAGTAGGTGTACAGTTCTGCAGCCCTCGATTCCCATTTATCAGTCCACATGGATCCAGCCGTAGCACATACTTGCTCTTGGACAAGCAAAGAAAAGTGGGAATGTGGGGCAGAACAGGACCGGAAACAAGATGTGAAATTAATGTAGAAGCTGAGAATGTGGCCGTAAAAGGATGGACAGATGAGTTCTGAGGGGATTCCTGCAGTGGGAGGAAAGGAAAGGACCTGTCAAGTGAACCCTTCAACAACCCCACCCGCTTGCCAAGAGTTGTGCAAACCCAACTGGGAAGTGTCTTGTAGGGAAAGGAGGAATAGGATGTTTTCTCATCTGCTGTAGGGAGCACAAGGAGGAGTTGACCTGATTATCATCAAATAATTGATATTAGGAAAACAATTCCTGTGCTGGCCTTCTGGAATAGCTCACTGGGGGAGTCTTAATATTCCGGTTGCTCTTCCCTGAGTTGCCCTGAGCTTTTCCTGCCAGTAACTTCATCTCAATGCAGCAACAGTTATCTGTAAAGTCTAAGTGATCCTGCAATAAAAGGGCCTTCTTAATCAAAGATGGTAAAGTCTGAGACAGTCAGTGCTTTCAGCATTGGCATCCTGTTCTGCTCAGGCCATCCCACGTAGGAGGAAGACAGACACAAAAAGTGAATTTGGCCGTAGTGCAGCAAAACAAATTCTGGCCAAACTGTGGACTTGGAGTTAATGGGTACACAGTGTTACTCTGCAGGCCCTGCAGTGCTGCCTGGAAGTGCTGGGGAGCTCTGTGGCCTGTTAACTACTGAGGACTCGTGTGTTACTTCAGGTTTGGCTTCGGCTCGTGAAAAATGGGGCACTTTCACGTCTCGTGTCTCAAAACGAAAAGCGTTTTAAGAATATTAAGGGCGAGTCTTAACGATGGCTCTGAAGCAATGTGGCGAGGCTGTGATCTAATCCATTTATATGCGTGTGTGTGTGTCATCCCTCCTTCTCCCCCGGCCAACTGGATGGTGACTTATGGTGTCAGTTTTCTCCTTGCAGACGTGGGGCGAGTCTTTCCCGCCGCTCCGTGTTTTACAACACGTTCACGCGCTCCAGCGTTCGGAATGGCTGCCCATAAATCCTGCCCAGGCCACTTAGGAACAGCAGATCCCTGCAGGGTCAGACTGACAGGCAGCCCAGCCCGGTAGCCAGACTCTTGATTGCAGTAAAAACGCTAATTGCAGCCGCTCAGCCTTCTGCTTGCACTTGGAGAAGTGGCAGGAACCACGACCAGCTGTAGATTCTCCCAGGGAAGGAGGGACAGGACAAGAGGAAACGGCCTCAGGCTGTGCCAGGAGAGGGTCAGGTTGGACATCAGGAGGAATTTCTTCATGGAAAGGGTGGTCAGGCACTGGAAGGGGCTGCCCAGGGAGGTGGTGGAGTCTCCCCATCCCTGGAGGTGTCCAGGGAAAGACTGGACGTGGCACTCTGGTCTAGTTGACAAGATGGTGATGGGCCAGAAGTTGGGCTTGGATCTTGGAGGCATTTTCCAGCCTGAAGGATTCTGTGGTTCATAGTTTATGACTGACAGAATTTGGGCCACGGGGTGTCTCTGCCCCTGCCCAGATCTCTCTGTTAACCAGTTTTCCCTCTAAGCTCCTTGACCCTCTTCCTGGAGCTCATCTGTTGTGAGCTCTGCTCAACAAGGGCACTTGGTGGTTCTTGCCTGATCAGTCACAGGTAAAAGTGGCTCAAGACTAAGTTTTTACAGGTTAAGGGATTTATTTAGACCAATTATAGTTTTTTGGCTTTTTTTTTGCCAAGACTTTTCTATTCCCAAGTATGAAGGCTGAGCAGTCTTTTGAAATCAACTGTTATTTACAGCATTGAATATACTAAAATAAATGTTGTTAAGTCAAGGTTTGGTAATGTGAAGGGCTTAATTCTGTCTTAAGGGTATGAGATTCACTTTACTCAGCTGTTTTTTCCCTCTCCTTCTTTTTGTTCCAATCATTTGACTTTGGGAGCTGGAACTTACAGAAAAGCACATGTGAACTGTGAGTGTGAGGACAGTGGGGGAGAATGGCTGAGATGTTTCACTTTCTGATTTGGATTCTCAAGAAAGTCCTAAAAAAAGAGACTCTCAGAGTTACCCCACTTCTCCTTTCCTTTCCCAGATCCTTAAATGGTTCTCTCAGTGCAGATCCCTGGTGAGACCTGCAGGGAATCAGCCAGCTCTCTGTAACCATTAACCCTTTCCAGTGATCCAGGTATTTCACTGTGTGGATCACACCCCTCTTGTAAAGCTCCTTCTGTGTAATCCAGTCATTCCAGTGCCAGCAGGAGGGGACAAAATAAAGCAGGTTGCCCAGAGAAGCTGTGGCTGCCCCATCCCTGGAAGCATCCAAGGCCAGGTTGGACGGGGCTTGGAGCAACCTGGGAGGTGTCCCTGCCCATGGACTGGATGATTTTTAAGGTCCCTTCCACCCCAGACCGTTTTGTGATAATCAGATAATTTTTTTAATACAAAGTGAATCTGGGAAGATCCATCTATTTTGGCTGCTGGATGAGAGAACTCATAACCAATGGATGCAGGAGACTTGAATGCACATCCTAAAAAAAAGGGTTTGAATACTTCTTTAGAGAGGTGGAAATAGAGGGGGAGAGATGTAATTCATTGTCTCCAGATACCCTCAGAGACTCCTGCCTGCCCTGCTCTGTTCTCCAGAGGATCTTGCAGCTGTAGCTTTGGAATGTCTTCCAGGAGTTGTTTAAATCCTATGACTGACCTCAGGCATGGGAATTTGGCTTTGTTTTCAGTGGCAAGTCATGTTTAAACAGGGGTTAAAGTGGCTTAGCAAACAGTACCCTTGTGTGGATGGGGACACAGATTTATATAGCAGATAAATGTGCCAATACATTATCAGCTGGGTGTGAAGAATCATAAAGAACCAAGTAATAAATGCAGTTGAAAGTACCCCTTTGTATAAGTCAGTGTTTTGGATAATATTCTTAGAACTAACTAAAAAGAAAAAGAATTCATCCTCCCATCTCCTGTGCTTGGCAGCAGAATTGTTGGTCAGCAGGAATGTTGAGAACTTGGTGAAAAATTGTTTTTTAGATAATTGCCTGTTGCAGACCGTCTAGAGGAACTCACATTTTATTTTTTGGCATATTGCATTAAACAGTAGCTCTTACATTTGAGAAGTGATGTGTTGATTTATATATCCTCCAGTCCTCTGGTGGACATCCAATTTCCAAACTTGGATACCTCTGCTGAATGACTGGAGTCAGAAGTTTTAGTTGTCAGATGAGAAGATGAACTTTCCAAGGTAGTACCTGCTCAAAGGAGAAGGGGGAGGTGATGATGGGACAAGTCTAAAAGCTGATATAGGAAAGGCTTTAGACTCATTCCCACCTGGATTTTGATGTGTATACCTTGGAAAAATCCCTCTATGCACTTGGAGATGTCCTGGGAACTTACCTAAAAGTTCAGAATCAGAGTGGAAGTTGCCTGTGAATTAAAAAAATATTTGGCTTTTTTTCTTTCATTGCCCTTAAAATCGGAAGCTTGTTGGAACAGCAGCTCGTGGCTGGAATTGCCAGGTGTTGTGTCAGTGATACACAGGAGAGATTGCAGATATTTTTTTGAATTATAATTCTTAGAAACTTGTTTCCAGCCAGTGTTGCAGAGGGAAAAGGCAGTTCCCACCGTGGGTGGTACAGCCATGATTCCTGAAGCAGATTTTTGGGGGATGCTGGGGGCTCATCTGTGGTTCCCAACAGCTGGAGATGCAGAGATAGAAGCATCCAGACCATAAGAAGTCTTAAATCTCTTTTAATTGACAACCAACTTAATTAACATCTAAATTACAGATGTGTAAATCTGCCAGGGTCCTGGGTTAGTCTCCAACTCCTGGTTTTGGGATCTTTTTGGCTGAAAGGGATGAGATTGATGAGCTCCATCATTTACTTGGGTTTAAAATAAAATGTATGTATAAAAATATATAAATACAACCCCACCTCCAGAAGTCTGAATGGCAAATCATAAAGAATCTTCCCTGATCTTTGAAAGAGAGGGTTTGGAGACAGAGTAACAGAAAGACTCATCAGGGAAGGAAAGGAGAAAGGAAAGGAAGGTCAGGGCTGGAATGTGAGATGTCTGAATGTGAGGAATAAATTAATGGTTTTTAGCCATTATTTTGGCCACTCTCCTGCTGTTTCCCCCAGCATCAGCCTGGGCTCTGTGTTAAAGCTCAGCCCAAGTCTTTGGTTCAAACCCTGCCATAGTAGATAATGCATTTTCTGCTTCTTTCTGGAAGTGGAAAAACTTCCATAGTCAATCAGCCTCGAGAATAAACTGAGGGCAGCTCTGCCCATCTTCAGTAGAGGTTCCTAATTCCTCCCATCCCTTTGCCTCCTGTCTGTGGCTCAGGGAGCAGGTTTCCTGCAGACATCACCTGCATGCAGTTGCATTGTATTTGGGGAAAAGGAGGAAGTTTTCAGGGAAGTTGGGAAGTGAAAATGGAGGGGGTAATGGCAGCCAGAAGTGCAGCCTTTGCTGCCAGTGGCAGCTCAAATCATATATGGGGCACGTACATTCCAGCAGATTTAAACCACGCTGCTTTAAGCACAGCCCAAATTTAGGATCTGAGCATGGTGGCCACGGCACTCACTAAATCTCTCATTCCATCTTCTGCCATTTACTGTCTTTCTCAAATGCTCAGTGAGACTTTTTTTTCCTGGTTGTTCTATGGAACAGCTTTGATTTTTCGCACTTTGTGGTTATTTTAAGCTTCAGAAAACAATAAGAATGTACTTTTCTCTTTCCCCCCCCCCTCTTTCCTCTGTGCTTTTATGAAGGCAGAATCTGTGTAGATAAAGCACAGTTGATCTGTTAGGGATTACTGTTTCTCAGTTATTCTTTTGCTCTTGCATATCATGCCTTTATGTAGAAGAATATTTAAAGGTGCCGTGTAGAACAGCGAGATGAAAGATCCTTTGTGCACTGAAGAATTCTGGTGTCACAGGAGTCCACCTGTTCTCCCCTAACTTTTTTATTTTATTTAATTATTTTTTTTTTTTCAAACTGAAGTTTATTTAAAGTGATTTTCAGTGCTTATAAAAGCTGCTGGGTTTTGACAGCCTTCAAGATTGAAAGGCTTGTCCCCACAGGTGGTGGCAGCAGCACCGTGGCCTGGAATTCAGGGCACAGGAGCGGGAATCAGAAGATCCACGCTCTGTTCTCATCTTTATCACAGGTGACCTTGAGCCAAGCAGCTGAGGCTCGCTTTTCCATGGAGAATTTTACTCCTGGCTCATGAGGACATTGTAAAGATTTGCTGCTCTCTTAGAAAAGGCAGAAAAGGATAAAATCTTCTTGCATCGTCATCAAGCAACAGAGCTCCTCTCCAGCCTACCAGCCAGGAGAATAATTGGCACTTTCCAGGAGAAGATATTGCCAGCAGCCCGTGGAAAACCTTGGAATAAGTGGGAGTTCTTTTTGTCTGTGCAGAACTGCCCAAGAGGAGCCAACCCAACCACACTGGCTTCTGTTGGCATGTCCTACATGGAATCTTAGTGATTTTTGTGAAGACTCGAGCTGGATCAATCCAGAGGTCCGTGTGATGTAGCTCTGTGTGTCACCCCATGGTCAGTACTGGACAATTAATGCACCCATCCAGCTTGCAAAGCTTTTCCTCTGATTAAGCACAAGAGGAGTTTTCTTTTTGACCCTTTCAGGCCATCAGCTTAATTCCCAGAAGCTTCAGATTTAATTACCCATATCATTACCACAGCATGCATAGCTGCAGCTTTTATTAATGGCCATAAAATTCCTGAATCCTCTTTGAAACGAGTGTGGATTCCCAGCCAGAATGTCCTTTCACCCCTCAGCTCTAGTACAGCTGAATCCACAGGTTGGTGCAGCACCTCTCCTGTGCTTTTGAGTAAAACTCTTCTTGCTCATCCACCTTTCTGCACCTGATTTCCTCCTAATTTACTACCACTAGTAAAACTCTTCTTGCTCATCCACCTTTCTGCACCTGATTTCCTCCTAATTTACTACCACTGGCAAAACTCTCCTGCGGTTCTGCCACCAAATTCAGGCATTCTTGTCTCTAAAATGGTAGCAGAGCTGAAGTTTTACTCTTCTCAGAGCCTGTTCTTGTGCCTCTCGCAGCAGCCTGACCTTTACACCTCCGTGTTTCAGATTCCTTCCGCTCACTCCGTTGCCTTTGTTCCTATCCCTAAAATGTTCTTTAATCCATTTCAGTTCCTTCTCCCTGCACAATACTTTATGACTTTGTAAATCAGCCTGAGTGGTACAAAATCAAATGCTTTCCTGAGATCCTGATAACTTATGTCCACTGTTTCGCTCTTGTCTAACCTAACGATTTGGTCGTATAATAAAAAGGATTTCAGCAGATTTGTCAGGCATGACCTTCCTTTTATGAATCTGTACTGGATGTCCTCTACTAAATTATGCATTTCCAAATGTTCTGCAATTTTGGCTTTTATCAACACTTCCAATACATTCCCCCAGCTGAAGCTGGATTTCCTGTTCTAAGATTCAGCAGAACTCTGTCACAGCCCAATGAAAGTCGACAGTTTTTCAGAATTCTCTGTGATGCAACTTCTGCTCTTTGTCCCCTTTTTACTGAATGACTCTCTGAGAGAGAGGAGGGTTAGGTGGGATATTGGGAAGGAATTCTTGGCTGTGAGGGTGGGCAGGCCCTGGCACAGGTTGGGCAGAGAAGCTGTGGCTGCCCCATCCTTGGAAGTGTCCAAGGCCAGATTGGATGGGATTTGGAGCAACCTGGGCAAGTGGGAGATGTTGGTGTCAGAACTGGATGAGCTTTAAGATCCTTTCCAGCCCAAACCATTCTGGAATTCCGTGATTCTGTGATTCCTGACACTGGAGTCAGTATTTTGTTTCACACAGCTCTCTGTCAGTACGGTGTGTTCAGGAAA
Organism: Scytalopus superciliaris; assembly: GCA_013400415.1. Lineage (NCBI taxonomy): Eukaryota > Metazoa > Chordata > Aves > Passeriformes > Rhinocryptidae > Scytalopus > Scytalopus superciliaris. The sequence continues at coordinate 258,937 of VXBX01005260.1, forward strand.
TAAGTGGCTCCCCATCTGCAGCTCAGCAGGTTTGGTGTCACACGTGGAGTGAGTTGCTGGGTCTGAGCCCTGTCACAGGTGGGAGGGTGTAGGCGGGTAGCTCAGTCTCAGTTTGGTCTCACGCTTCCTAAATAATTCCACTTGAGGCTGGAGGTCAGTTCCCCTCCCTGTGCATCCATTTATTTTCCTTGCCTGTTTCCTAAGGAGTATTTTCCATTGCAGGCTCATGTTGTGCTTTTGGCTGGATTCGTGTTTGTGAGGGGGGAAGGGAAACTCCAAATCCTTCGAGTGTTCTTGCTTCAAGCCCTTGTGCTCATACCTCCTTTGAATGTATAGCTTCCCACTTGGGCTGTGCTTCCAAATCTGGATTTCTCTTGGAGGTATGTTCTGACCCACCTACTTTGCAGGGCCGATATATTTAGCAAAGTTTTGCCGTAATAGTCCTGTGGAGCTGTCCCAAAGCTGTCACCTGCTGCTCTGCCTCCCTTCTTCCCACTTCCCTTCCACGTGGCAAAAGCACACAGGAGAAGGGGGAATGGCTTTAACTCAAAGAGAGCAGGATTAGATGGGATATTAGGAAGGAATTGTTGGGTGTGAGGATGGGTAGGAGGTGGGATGGAATTTCCAGAGAAGCTGTGGCTGCCCCTCGATCCCTGGGAGTGTCCAAGGCCGGGCTGGACGGGGCTTGGAGCAACCTGGGCTAGTGGGAGGTGTCCCTGCCCATGGCAGGGGGTGGGATTTGGGTGGTATTTGGGGTCCCTTCCAACCAAAGCCACTCCATGACTCCTTGTCCTCAAGCCTGGCTTGTGCAGAGCCAAAGGTGCTGCTCAGCCTGGTTGGGTTGAGAGTGGCACAGAAGGGTCCCAGCTGGACCTACAACTCCTTGACAGGTGGGTGGAACCAGCTGGGAATGGGCCTTTTCTCCCAGGGAACAAGGGATGGGACAAGAGGACAGAGCCTCAGGCTGTGCCGGGGAGGGTCAGGTTGGACATCAGGAGGAACTTCTCCTGGAAAGGGTGATCAGGCATTGGAAGGGGCTGCCCAGGGAGATTTGGGCTCCCCATTCCTGGAGGTGTTCAAGGAATGACTGAATGTGGGACTCAGTGCTCTGGGCTGGGTGACAAGGTGGTGACCAGCCAAAGGTTGGACTTAATGGTCTTGGAGGTCTCTTCCAACCTCAATAATTCTGTGATTCTGTGGCCATGGTGCTGGAAGAGACCATTTGGGATCGGAGTGTGTCTTAACACCACACGAGATGGCTCTTTCTCTGGCCTGGACCCAACTTAGACCAGAAGTATCACTACAACCCTGGTTGGGTCTGTGTCTGCTCTGCTGTTTATTAAAGGAGGAAGAAATTCCCCAGTTATGGAGATCCTTAACCTACAACAAAATTTGGGAAGACACTGCTTTTAACAGACTGGTTTTCCTTTAGGAAGCCAGATTCTTCCTCTCTCCAATCTTCCCATTAGATGCCATCCAAGATGGATTTCAGGTGCAAAAAAGAAAAAAAACTAAAGCAGGCAAACCTGCAGCAAGTGATTCATTCCTACTAAATTTAAACCACTTACTATGGCAAGGGATAAAAAAAAAAAAAGAGGGAACTGGGATTACAGGTTTAGCGAGCATGAGCACATATTTCAGCCTGGATTGCTGGATTTGTAATTGCCAAACTACTGATTTCTTGGAACTCTGCTATTAGCATTGTTAAGCAGTGTTCCAGACACTCACTCCTATAAATCCCTGCGAATATGTTAAGCAGGAGGAGGTCTGTGAGAGAGTAATGTTTAGCTGGCGAGTGATCCCTGTTTGGGGAGTAAAGTTTGGGATAAGGGGATGGAGCAGGGAGTGACTGTGCTTCCTGTGGGAATGTCCTGATTGGGCAACCAGTTGGTGTTTGCTTGAATGTTACTGCCACTTTTTGTAGGTATTTAGGAAAATTTTATGTATTTACTTGGATAAAAGGGCTGAAGAGGGTGTATGAAGGGACCTACAGAAAGCTGGAAGGGACCGGGGACAACGGATGGAGGGACAGGAAACAGGGAATGGCTTCCCACTGCCAGAGGGCAGGGTTAGATGGGATATTGGGAAGAAATTCTTGGCTTAGAGAATGTGGAGGGGCTGGGATGGAATTCCCAGAGAAGCTGTGACTGCCCCTGGACTCCTGGAAGTGTCCAGGGCAGGTTGGAGCAACCTGGGCTAGTGGAAGGTGTCCCTATGGCACGGGGTTGGACTAGGTGAGCTTCAAGGTCCCTTCCCACCCAAACCATTCCGTGCTGCTGTGATTCTGCAGGATGCTATTCCAAATAACAAGTGCCTCAAGCCCTGAAATCATGAAAGCACATTGCTAAACACCCTTTAAAAACAAAATTATTTTTGTGACACCAGTGTCAGCAGAACGTTTTCATCGCTGCCAGTCTGTCAACCCAAGTCATCTGTCTCCTCTAAACTAGTCAGGGGGCAGGTATAAGATGAAGTGTCTCTGGTCTAAAACCAGAGCACAGCTTTACCTTGGCCAAGAAGCTCCCTTGCAGCTGCTGGTCCGTGTCCCTCTGCAGGGGTGGGAGAGCCCCACGGGCTTCCTGGCAGAACGTGTGAGAAAAGACAACTTTGATCGGCCCCTTTGCTTGCCAGGGCTGATTCCTTTGGAGGTGAAGCTGATGAAAGGCAGGGTCATCCGAGAGGGAGAAGAGGGGAGAGCCACAGATCAATATCCGAAGCACAACAGGTTGCCAAGGGCAGGGGGATGGAGAGGGGCGAGGAGGCTTGTTTGATGTGCTGCTGCAGCGGGGACACGTTTGCCACATCCCAGCCCAGCTCCGCATCCTCTGACAGCTCCCCGTGCTCTGAAATGACCAACAGCTGGGTGGGTGCCCAGGGTGCCCTGTGAGTGGGTGGCAGACCCCAAAAGAGCAGAGGGCAGCACCCATCTGTTTTCATGGCACAGGTTTACACAGGATTTTTTTGGGGGGGGGTGAAAAAGGGTAACTGAGCTTTCAGAGCTTTTCAGCACAACCATTTTATGTTTTGTAAAGTTCCTGCCAAGTTTATTGTTTGTGCAGCATTTTATCATGATACTCTTCAGGAAAAGGGCATGATGATCTTAAATCCAAAACCTATTTTCAAGCAGATACTACTTAAATTTTATGTGATGAATTTGCTGTTGTCAAGCGATGCCGCTTTCCCCTTAATACTTTTTTGTGCCATGTAGCAGTGCAAAAATAAAGGATTGAGAGGCACTGCTTCTCTTCCATGCTTGTTCCTGGCACTGGTGATGGCAGAGACAATTCTGCTTTCTTCACTTGGGTCACCAACTGCGAGTAGGTTCTTCAGCTGAACGTGCATCTTGTATTGGGCATCTTCGTACCTACCTGGGATTTTGTAGTAGCAGCTTTCTGTGCCTGCCAAGGCTTTTACATCCCTGCAGATTATGGGCCAAAATGCAGCTTCGAGAAGTGTCCCCTGATTTGGCAATGGAAGAGTTAAAATCTGGTCGAACAGAAAGAAAACCGAGTTTGATTCAGTCGCCACATTTCAAAGCCCCCTTCTTGCAGTGAATCTCCCTCTGTCCGGTGACCTGGTGCCAAGTGCAGCTTCTGGAATTCTGCTGAAGAAGTTTTGGTGGCGTCTACCAAGGTGAGGAGGGATTCCCTGGAGAGTCATGGACGAAGGAGGGTCCCTGCCTGTCCAGTCAGGTGAACACTGGTTTCTTAGAGCTGTTGCACGTCCTGTGGTGCCTCTTGTTTTCGTGTTCTTGACCCTGCCTATCCCCAGCCATGACCTACATGGAATCTGAGAGTTGGCCTTCATAGTAGACCCTGGAATCCTCTCTGGGACAAGCAGAGGGTGGTGGAGGTGGATTCACAGTTAAACCTGGCAATACAGAACCTCGATCCAGTTGGCATGTCCAGTGTGACTGTGTCTCTGTGCTCCTCGCGGAAAACTGTCAAGGTAATTTGTGTTAATTGGGATGTTTTCTGAACAAGCCTCTCATTTATTGTGTGTTTGGCCCAGGCTTGGGCTCGGGGACTTGGCAGTGCCCCATCTGCAGCTTTGTCCAGATGAAGGGCTGTGCCTCAGGGTGTGTGTGGAGTTCAAGGTGTTGTGTGTGGGCTTTAAAGCTCAGTTCTGCTTCGGGGCATGTCTTGCCTGTTGTAGCTCCGTAGGAGTCAGCTGGCTGTGAGAGCTGTTGGACTGATCTCGCTCTCCCTCCCCTTTTCAGTGCTCAAACTTACCTGGGTGGATGGAGATAACCCTTTTGATCCCTAAGGAAGTGGCTGTTGTAGCAGCCCGTGTGCTGTCCCTACTGGTCAGAGGTTTGTGCCTTGCTGTCCGTCTTCCACCGTCGACATTCACTTGTAATTTTAGCCAGAAAAGCAAATTCAGATGTGGCCTCTGGATCCAGGCAAGTTTTTAGACATGATTGGAGGGGACAACATGCAGCAGTTGAGGAGATACTCCAGTGTATGTTAAAGTTGGAAGCTCATTTGTAAGCAACAGTGAAAATACCACCCGGGCTCTCTGCTGGAATGTCTCTGCAAATGGAACTTGGTGACAGCATTTCATTTTCCAGCTGCCATTAAGGACAAAGCAATACTAAATTACATCCTTTTACTGCGATTGCATTGCCTTTTATGTGTCTCTGGGACTTCTGGAGTAACTTGGGGTCCTTTTCACTGAAATACAACTGAAGTTTCCTGTCATTCTGGAAGCCTTGGATGAGTTTTGGGAAACTTCAGGATTTTGTGATCGCGGTTTTTCTGTACAGATGATCCATTGTTTGTTTCAAAGTGGAGCCCAGCCCTCTGGTTTGCACTGTGGGCAATTCCACTGAGTTTGGGTGAGGAGGTTTCTTTTGCATGGAATGGAGAGGGAAAAGGAGAGAAACTCCTGCAGTCCTTGGCTGAGTGTTCTGTGAAGATCTGCAGGGCACAGAGAAGCAGTGATTTACTTGCTTGTTTTTCTCACATTTACCAGCTGTGGCTTTATCATGAGACTGAGGTGTGTCTTCTAAAGGAGAAAGGTTTCTGCCGATGGTTTCCCTTGGCTTAGAGTTCTGAGAAAGAAGAAGATCCCATAAAAAAATTGTGGGCTTGTAAGCTTAACAAGGTGCTGCTGCATTCCCTCACCATAGCCCAAAATATGGCTTTCTCCTGGGTTGTACTGTTGGTCTGGTAAACAACAGTCACAGCAAGAGTGAAAACAGCATTGGCTGGAGGGAACTTCTGAGCAGTTTTTTCCAGGATTTTTGTGTTGATAAAAGATACGATCCCTTGTTTTCACTTCACTGGCACAGGTTATTCAGGGAAGTGATGAAGTCTTAAATCTTGGAGATGCTCAAAATCCATCTGGACATGGTCCTGGGCAACTGGTTTTGGTGGCCTTGCTGGAGCAGGGGGTGTGGACAAAAGGGCTTCCAGAGGTCCCTTCCAGTGACTCTCGGGGATGCTCCTCTGCAGGGCTAAGGGTGATGATCCTTGTGGGTCCCTTCCAACTTGGCACGTTCTGTGACCCTCAGCTGTCTGTGTTTCTGTGACTAGAAGGTCACAACGTGTCGCTTAAGACCTTTGCTGTGGCCATTCATTACTTGGCACCTGGTCTGCAAAGAGCACTTGAGGCAGGAGCTGCAGCACTTGCAGTGACTGTTGTTTGTTTGACAGTGAGTTTTGACAAGGGTTTCCTGAGGGTCTGCACAAGACCTTGCTCAAGGTACAGCTCAATGAAATCATAGAATCATAAAATATCCTGAGCTGCAAGGGAGCCACAGGGATCATCAGTCCAACTCCTGGCTCTGCACAGACCAGAAGTCCCACCATGTGTCTGAGGGCGTTGTCCAAACACTCTTTGAGCTCTGTGATATTTAAATATCCAAAGTAGCAGTATTTTAAGAAGTTGGAGCCCAGAAACTCAAGAACCAACTCTTCTCTTTGCCTTTCAGTGCAGTGACTGCACAACACTGCTCAGGAGGTGGCAGAGAAGAGCTCAGAGGAGGTTCCTAACCTTGCTCCCAGGGCACAAGTGAAACACATCCTCAAGTCATATGCCAGAGCCTTTTTCCATTCTTTTTTTTCCCCCTAATAGGCCTATTTTGGGAAAATGGGCTAAAGAGTCCTAGATTAGCTTTAGTATTTTGGACACCAGTCCTACTTTTGTACATGCCCCCAGATGAATTTATCTTTAAGTTTGGATACAAATGCAGTACCTGGAGCTTTAAAAGCACTGGGTAAATAACAGCCTGTCTGAACAGCTCCCAGGAATAAAGGACTTGGAGCTGGCAAAGGAAGGCTGCTGTCTGGAATCTGAAGCCAGACACATTCAAAGTAGGAATCAAGTACAAATTTGTAATGGAGAGGGTGATTAATCACCAGGATGAACTAGAGTTGGATGGATCTGTGGTCTCTTGCTGGTTGTAAGGCAAGGTGTCCTCTGGACAGAAGTTAAGCCAGGTAACAGTTTGTTTTACTTCACACTGGCCTAAGTGTAGAGAAGCCCATAGAATTCAGAGTCATTCAGGTTGGAAAAGGTCCTTAAGATCATCCAGTTGGAATGAGTCCAACCTGTGCCCCATCCCCACCTTGTCACCCAGCCCAGAGCACTGAGTGCCACGTCCAGTCCTTCCTTGGACACCTCCAAGGATGGGGACTCCAAACCTCCCTGCCTGACCACCCTTTCTGTGAAGAAATTCCTCCTGATGTCCAACCTGACACATGTTTATAGGCACATGTGAACACACCCAGAAGACCTGACAAGTCCTGCAGACCTTGAGCTGCACGTTGAGTAGAAGACTTGAAGTTTGAATTGGTTTTGGTATTTGTGGGAGAGGATTGGTTTGTAATTCTGCATTTGTTGGGAGTCTGCCTTTACTGTGAGTTCATCAGTGGTAGAACTTCATTCTTCGGGCTCAGTTTCTTCACCATCCAATCATCAGGTTTATCAGCAAGGCTGGAACTTGGTGGTTGTGCCTTTCAGTGGCTGGTATGACAATTGCAGTGGTGGGGCCGTGTCCCCAGGCAGGTTCCATGTTCAGCCTCTGCTCCCACCCTGTGTGGCTTTGAGCCAAGAACTCAGCCCCTCTGTCCATGTTTTACTTATGTCAAAAGGATGGTGTTTGTCTTCTCCAAGGACAAAAGCTTTTAATTTGTTATTTGTAAAGCCCTTTTGAAGAACTTACCAAGGAAGGTATTAATGAAATACAAAGTGATGGCTTTTTCTCTGTCTTTTTTCTTTTTTTTTTTTGCTATATGAGTCACTCAGAAATTAAAAGAGAAAATGAAATTCTCTTCCAAATAAGTGATATCAGCCTCATCTTTACTAAGTGACTTTCTCCTTGCTTCTGCAGGGCATTGTGGATCAGGGTGAACTCTGCCTCAAAACATTTAATTGCATACAGTGAGAAATGAAGAAAACTGAAGTGGATCCCAAGAATGTATTAAAAATCGGAACTCAAATGAGAATGATTTCATGTCAAGTGAGACAAATGCAGAGTTGATACTCCAGTGCTTCACACTTCCACTTGTCCTTGGCACGGAGAAAATGAGATTTTTAATATCTGAAAAACAGATTGCCACGAGGACTCATCCATTGTAAATTTAAGCTGCCTTTATAGCAACTTAAGCTGGGGACAAGATTGTTCATTACATCTGATTCTACAACTGTAGCCATGATTTCCATATTAATAGTGACTCCTTTTTTTTTTATTGTCTGTCCCAGCCATAGGCAGGGGAGCTGGTTGTGTTTTCCTTGTGGTAGCAGATAATTTATTTAATGAATAATGGGAAGAGGGCAAAGGTTTGTGAGTTCTTACCTGCCTGTCCCTGCAGACAGTGGTGACACCTGCCTTTGCTGCCCTGCTCAGGCCTGCTTTGCTGCTTTGGTTTGGGCTAAAAGGCGAAGGGGGGTTTGGGTTGGTGATTTCACACTCCTGGTTTGGTGGTGGTGGGAATTTTGGCGGTTGGGATGGAATTTTCTGGACTAGAATTCCAGGCTTGTCTCCTCTCTGACGTGCCCTTAGACGCCAGAAACATTTCAGCCTCAGACTTGCTGTGTGCCTGGGGGTGGGGAGGGGATTTCTGTGCCCCTGAACTTTAGACCAACAAGGAGTCAAGGATTATTTGTGCCCCTTTCCAGCCTCTGCCAGTCCGTGCTGGCACCTCCTGCTTCCCCTGCAACTCCCTTTGCTTTCCCAAGGCAGAGCTGAGGATTCCCTGCCCTTCCTTACTGCTTGGCTCAGTTTGGGATACTTTGGAATTGCATTCTGAGTGTAGTAAAAGCCAACTCAACCTTTAACGTGGCCAAAATGGAGGATTTTTCCTATTTTTTCATGAACTCTTCTGCTGAAATGCCATCATCCCCTGTCTGCACTCACAGATCTGGAGTCTCTTGGAAAAGCTCCTCTTCCTGCTCTGTTTCCATCCCAGGTTTGGTCCAGATCCTGATGGCTCCTCACTTACAACATTTGAGGTGCATACCACTGTTTTTATCTTCCCTTACTGTCACTGATACCACCTCCTGCCTTTGTCCATCTCAAAACCTGAGTTAGTGCAGCCTTTTCTTTGCCCCTTTTATCTCATCTCCTCGTGTTCCAGTTTTAATCCTGCATTCCATGATGATGGAAGGTGATCTTTTCTTTGCTTTCTGGCTTTCCTTCTTTGCCTCTTCCACACTCCTCACCCTGGAAGCAAATCTTTCTCTGAGGAATCCAGTCCTCCTCTATCATTAGCCTCTGTGACCTTCAGAAAGTTTGTATATATGTAAGTCTAATTTGTTCCTCTTTGGAAAACAAACCAGCTCTCTGTGTTAAAATTTGGCAAGAAGTCAACGGCATGATCTCATATTTTTTGTGACTGCCTCGGGGAACATGTTTAAAATGCATTTAAGAGATTCCACAGGGGAGGGGTTTGGTGCAGAAGCTGAAAGGTTTGGGGCGGGTGGCTGTGAGGGACCTGGGGGTTTGTCCCTCCTGTCCATCAGTGGTTTGGTGCCACCATTTCACTCCCAGGTCACGGGACGTGACCTGTCACAGTCCGCTGGGACCGCTCGTCTCGCCTGCGCCCTTGCTCTGGGTGACCTTTCCTGGAGAGGAAGAGGCAGTTCCATGTGGGCCAAATGGCTTGTTTTGGAAGTGGCAGCTGCCAGCTCTGACATCTCCCCTCCCTGGAAAGACCCAGCTTTCCTTGGCCCTATCTGGGTGAAGGGCACGTGCCAAATGGCTGGCACCTCCCAGGAGAGCTGGTGGCCAAAGCTGGAGTGCTGCTCCTTCCCATTCAGCCCAACCTCCTGCCCTGGATGGTCCTGAATTTTCTCATGAAGGAAAAAAATCAAAAAATCCAAAGGCATAAAACCCACAGTATCCCCATCCCTGGAAGGGTTTCAAATCCATGTGGATGTGGTAACTGGGGACATGGTCAGTGGTGGCCTTAGCAGTGCTGGGGAATGGTTGGGCTGGATGACCTCGAGGGATGTGGTTTTCCCCCTTTACTCTGCTACTGTGAGACCCCACCTGGAGCTCTGCCTCCAGCCCTGGGAACAACAGCACAAGGGCGTGGAGCTGCTGGAGAGAGTCCAGAGGAGGCCACATTGATGCTCCAGGGTTGGAGCCCCTCTGCTCTGAAGCCAGGCTGGGAGAGCTGGGGGGGCTCACCTGGAGAAGGGAAGGATCCAGGGACACCTGAGAGCCCCTTCCAGAGCCTAAAGGGGCTCCAGAAGAGCTGGAGAGGGACTGGGGACAAGGCATGGAGGGACAAGACACAGGGAATGGCTTCCCAGTGCCAGAGGGCAGGGATAGATGGGATACTGGGAAGGGACTGTTGGCTGGAAGGGTGGGGAGAGGCTGGGCTGGAATTCCCAGAGAAGCCGTGGCTGCCCCATCCCTGCAAGTGTCCAAGGTCAGGTTGGATTCCCTCGGAGCAAACTAGAATAGTGGGAGGTGTCCCTGCCCATGGCAAGGGGTGTAACAGGATGATCTTTAAGTTCCCTTCCCACCCAAACCATTCTGAGATTCCATGATCTTGGAGGGCTTTTCCAACCTGGATGATTCTGTGATTCTGTGGTCTGTGTATGCCCAGTGCAATCCATCTGGGATGGGTGTGTTTCTTCCCATGGTCTCCAGCAGGTGTGTTAGAGGAAGAGCCATTCTGTAGCATCTGGACCAGTTCTAACCATTTGGAAGAGCCAAAACGTGTCCATCCATGCTACCCATGGATTATTTTTTGTGGAGCAGAGGAAATTATCCCATGGAAATCCCTGTATCCACTTGTTTTCTCTCCCAATTCAGATACACCCATAGCTCAAAGTGTAAATATTACCCCTAGTTCTTTCTGCATCTCCCTGCCTAGAACATCCTGCCTTTCTCTTTCCCTTTGCTTAATACTTTGACTTTTTGGGGCACTTTCAGTCTGTGTTAGTTTGTGGAGAAAGAAAGACATCAGCAGTGATAGCTAAAGAAAATTCTCTTAGGTCATTCCTTCTCAGAACACAGTACCTGTCTCCCCAGCTCTCTGCGGATGTTGGCCAAATAATCCTTTTAATAGCTTTTGTGAGTTAAAAGGGTAGGTAACTGTCATAAGGCTAAATGATTGCATGGATTAATTTACTTGTGGCCAGAAGAAATCAATTGTAATTTAAATTTTTGTCTCTGGACTGATTACACCACCAGACTTTCTCCTTAGGAATGTTCTGTGTGCCTTGAAGTCTGTGAGCCTGTGTGGGTCTGGCTTAGTGACAGGTTATCCAGAATAATGTGCTTGGATCTCTTTGCCTTTCACAGACATCTCTAATGTTCCTGTGTCTTTTCCTTGTGTCTTACAGAATGGTGAATAACACTGAAGACCCTCAAGAGGCTTTATAACGTCCCACCCCCATGTAAAGTATGCTCAGAACTTTTCCAGTAGTGTAAGTACAAGCTGAAGAATCCCAGAACAATTAAGAGTCATTTGGTGGTACTTTTTTTTCCTGTTAGTTTGCCTAAAAAGAGCAGAGAAGTGGTTGCAGCGATTATGAGCAGTTGGCTGAGTTGGAGAGTTCCACTCGTTTGGTGGAAGGTTTAAACCAGGGAATAGTAAAATAAATCAGGGAATAGCAACATTCAGTTCCTCACTTGGTCTGGCTGATGTGTTGTTTCTATATCTACTTTTCTGTCACTGAAAGAGAAAGAAAATCATGCAGCTCTTTGAAGCTTGGCCTTGCTCAGAGAAAAATGAGTGTTTAGAAGAGAGATCTTCATACATCTCCTGAGCATACTAGAGAGATACTAAAGGGATACCAGGGCTGGGGAAGAGCACAGCACCACTCCAGGCTTGGCAAAAGGGGTGAGAACACCATCAATTTAGTGTAATAGGACAGAGGTAGAAAACCTGGGACACCTCCCCAACCTTAGAACTGGATGTGCTGTTCCAAGCAGTTCAAGTGTCTGGAATCCCAGTGTGAACTGAGGTTGTCTCAGTCTCACTCTTGAATTCAAGCCTATCAGTTTGTTCTTTGGAATGATTTCTATCATAAATCCTCAGGGTGATTGGCCTGCATGCTGGTTCTTCAATAAATGAGCAAATGAGCTCCAGTTTTGAAGCTCTTCAGGCTGAAAGGAAAGGCTTGACCTGCACTGTGCTGTCACTCCTCTCCCATCCTGCATCACTGTTTCCAATATCCCTGTTAGTGGCATGACCAAATGCCTGTTCCCAGAGATTCCTGGGATACTGTGCCCTCTGGCCTTTGGATTGTACCTTCTGGGGGTGTTTAGTCTGGAGAAGACTCAGGGGTGAACTCATCACTACCTGAAAAGAGGGTGTAGCCAGGTGGGGGTTTGTCTCTTGTCCCATGAACCAGCAATAGGACAAGAAGGCACGGGCTTGAGCCTTGAGGGAAGGTTTAGGTTGGATGTTGGGAAGAAATTCTTTACAGGGAGAGTGATCAGGCATTGGAATGGCCTGTCCAGAGAGGGGGTGGATTCACCATCCCTGGAGATTTTTAAGCTGAGACTGGCTGTGGCACTGAGTGTGCCATGGTCTGGTAGTCAGAGTGGGGTTGGATCAAGGGTTGGACTTGATGATCTCAGAGATCTCTTCCAACCCAGTTGATTCTGTGATTCTCTCAGGCTGAGTTGGGAAGACAAACCATGTCTACAGAATAGGTGGGAAGACACTGGGCTGTTTGGGAATGCAGCCACGTTTTCCCAGGGGGATTATTTCGAGGATGAAGGTTAGTCCTTCTCATAGTACAAGTGGCAGTGCAGTCACAGGCTTCTCTAGAGGGAGTCACAGCAGAAAATAAGGCTCCCAGACAGGGGTTTTTTGTTGGAAACCAAACTCCAGTGATTTCAAAAAGACTTCTTGATACAGCCATTAATTAGTTATTTTCAATTGCTGGTGGCTTGGCTTCCTGTTCAAAACCAGTGGTTCCCTTCCTTGTTGCCAGTGCCCTGAGCCACCTCCTCTTCTTTCTTTTAGCTGCAAATATGTTGGATTTCAGTATTAAAATCACCACTTGAAATCGTAAAGCTCTGGTTCATAGCAGGAAAGAAGTCTGGAGGTGAGGCCACGCTGCCCTGTGTGTCTTTGTCACACTGGAAACCCAGAGTTTGCAGAGGGGTCTCAGGTCACTTTGTGTGAGCACAGGGACACTCTGACAGCTCTGACTCTGTGTCAGACCTTCACCACGAATTTCCAAAGTGGGAATTGCCTGGTTTGCATTCCCTGTGCTTGGATTTCAGCCCTGGTTTCTGCCCTGTTGATGAGCTGCCACCTCCCAGCAGAGCAGCAGCTTCGATTTCTTCCAGGGTATGTGCTGTTAATATGGTCATGGAGGATGCAATGGAAGGAGAGGTGAACAGTTTCTGACTGAGGGACAATTGGGGTTGAACCTATTTGGAGGGGATTAGAGAGTATTAAATTAGAGGAAAATGGGCCAAGATGACCCATTTAGGTATAAAGTTTCCAGGTTAGACCACAGATATCTTTAAAAAAGTGGGATCATGAAGGGGAAAGAAGAAAATGGAACCTTAAAAAACAATTTAAAAGTTTTAACTTAAATACTGGATGAGATAAAGGTTTGATTTAAAAGTGCTATGGTAAGAGAGTAGTTGGGTCATTCCTACTAACAGAACAGCCAAGTGGGCACCATTTCACCTGCCTCGCCATGTCCCACAGCTGGATGAGAATCAGCACTCAAAAGGAATTTAAAGCATGGTCTGAGCAAGGACTCTTGATTTTGGTCTCACAAGAATTAGCAATTTTATCTGAAACTAAGTCCTGTAGCCAACACAAGTTTATCTCTCTTGGGTTCTCCATAAATACAATGGGAGTAATTACTTGTGCTTCATGGGCTTGTGGCAGTATTGATTAATTACTATGTGTTAGCAGTGAGCTATGGGTACCAGAGTGTTTTGCATCCCTCAAAATGTGATTTCTGAGAGAACCACACAGTTGCAACGTTGTCACCTGAAGTTCACCTGAATTACCAGCCTGGTGCTCGTGGGTCTAATTGCCAGCAATGACAGGGCTGTCTGGGGAGTGAGTAAAAGCCTTCTGAGTGGGAAGAAAATCAGGGTGAGTAATGCAGATGGAAAAGGACTAGATTGAAGCCTTGTCATCATTTAGGGAAAACAACAGAGGGAAAAAAAATGAGTATGTGGATGCTCCAAGTCAGCACACGTTGAAGGGCAGGCACTTGAGTTACAGTGGCTTAGAAAATAAAATCACCACAGGTTGAGCTGAAACTGTCCAGTGCCCTTGAAATGTGACACAAACCACCTTAATTAAACCTGGGTGAAAGAAGACTCAGTTCATTTTGTCTTTTTGTCTTCACTGACAAGGTAAATAGTTGGTGGCTTTAGGAATATTCAGTTGGCTTTTTAAGCTTCCTTAATTTAAACAGTGTTCTGCCTGAGCTCTTGGATTTAAGATAAACCAGATGAGTTAATTCATGACTTCACAACCACTCTGGAAGGGACCTAAATAAAGTATTGTTGAAAGGAAAAATTGCTTCCCCCAAAGGGTTTTCCTGCCCAAGGCAGTGGTGGATTCCCATCCTTGGAGGGGTTTAAAAGCCATGTGGATGTGGCATTTGGGGACATAGGGCAGTGGTGGCCTTGACGTTGTAGGATATCAATGGGTCTTCTCTATGTCATGTGAGATGACATTTCCCTAGTTCAGGTCTGGACTATACAAAGAGATTATTGTTCCTTTAGGAGCATTAATTAGGACATTTGTTTCTTTTGAAGTGCTTTTAACTGAAATAAAACTCTAGTATGGAAGCAGCTGTGGCCAAAAGCCCATGTTTTTGCCATTATGATTGATATTCTTCAAGGAGACACTGTTATCTATTCCTGAGCTGTTCTCCAAATGTAGTCTCTGCCTTCACTAGGGCTGTGCCAGTAAAGCTACACTTGCAAACTGTTTTTTAGTGGAAAATAATTTACTTTGCAATTAAGCACAGAATTAGGAGTAGGTGAGGTTCAGCTCTTTGCTGGGTTTGGGTTTCATTTTTCCGAAGTAACAAATTTCTCTGTTAAGGAGGTGTTTTGGTTGTTACTGCTGGGCATGGATCCTGAGGGAGAGCAAAGGTGCCTGAAATGCTTCAGAACATCTCTTTTTCTTCCTGTGTGGAAGAGGTGGTGGAAATGCTGGTGGTGGCTTTGCTTGGAGCTTGTCCTACACCTTGTCCTGTCTGGTGCTGTAGAGGGACCCTGTAGGATGGCTCTGTGTGTGGTGAGGAAACACTCAGGGTTTGGCCAGGCACTGGCTCTGCCTTTCTGCAGAATCTCTGAGTGACTTTGACCAATTCTTTTTGACTTGTCTGAAGTCCAGACCCTCTCTGGGAGCTCTTGGCTGCAAAAATTACATGGTTTTACCTCTCTGCCTCACAGGGACCTTCTGGAGAAAGATGTGTTTCAAGGATTTAGGTGCCCCAGCTGGCAGAGTGAATGGAGAAGAGTTTGGAGTTTCTGTCTGGATTTTAGTAAAGGATTGGTGCAGTTCTGAAAGGAAACAGCATTATAGCTGTAATCTTGACAGCTGAAAGCAGGTGATTTATCATACAATCCTGGAATGGTTTGGGTGGGAAAGGACCTTAAAGATCATCTCATTCCACCCCCTGCCATGGGCAAGGGCACCTTCCACTATCCCAGGTTGCTCCAAGCCCCGTCCAGCCAGACTTGGACACTTCCAGGGGTGGGCCCAGTCAGGTGTTTAGGTCAGGCCCATGTGTCAGTTTTATTGTCATTGACTCTGTGTTTCTTTCTGTGGGTTAAAAGGTAGGATTTGAGTGTGTTAGTGAGATTTGCTGTAACTCCAGCACAAAAGTCCTGCCCTCATTCTGTTACAGAGCTTATATATCCAAAGTTTAGTCTTTGGCTCCTGAATCCAAGAGCTCCTCCTTGCTCTTGGCACAGGTTTGGGCTTTGGGCCCTGGTTCAACACTCAGCTGCCACTACAGCTTTTCTCTCTGTTTGTTAGTCCTTCTGATCCCTCGTTCTGCCCTTGAATCCAGCCTCAGAGTTTGAGTTCCTGCCTTGGGCTGTGGAATTGCAACAATGGCAGGAAACCCGGATTCTGGAAGTGGGGAAGGTTAGGGTTAGACAGATAAGGTGTCGCTGTGAATCAGTGTGTGCCTTGAGTAGCATTCAGAACTATCTGGCTGCGAGCCCTGTGCTTAGTCAGAGGTCAGTCCTTTTTGTAAGACTTGGATTATGATGATAATTGGCATTTATATTGTGTTTTTGCCTTGTAAGATCAATCCCAAGTTCTCTCTCTGTTTCCCAACGATGTAAAGCAGAGTAACTCGCTCACCCCGAGCGGAATCAGCGGCAAAACCGCAGGGTGTGCTCAGTGTGGCAGCATCAGTAAAAATCCCTTTTCAGCAGAGACTTCCAGAGGCTGGGTGGGAGAACAGCTCGTGTGGATGTGGAGACTCGGGGTTTGGGGCTCTTTAACTGGCTGGGAAACTCGGAGCCTCCTGAAGGAGCGATGTGTTGATATTCCGCTCCCAGCCTGCCTCCCCTCATTTGCCGAGCGGTGAGTATTTGATTACGCCGGATTTATTTTCAGAAGTTTCAGGCTGCTCTTATTAATTGCCCCCGTTTCGATGGAGGGCGTGTGGCAGAGCTCTGCATTCCCGAGCCGCTCTTTTGCATTCCTAAACAGAGCCTGTGACGCCCGAAGCTCCACGGATCGGCTCGGAGGAGCCTGATTTCCCTCCCTGCTGCAGCGCGAGGCTTTCATTTCCCTGGGATGAGAGCAGTCATTACAAGGATTGCATTCTGTTTGTGAATCAGGCTCAATGGGAGTGGAGTCCTTCTGGAAAATCAGAGCCCAGAGAGGCAACTGCAGGAGATGATTATGGCAATGTGTGGATAAGGAGGGCTCTGTGTTCGTTGACATGATGAGCACTTCAAGCCTGAGGTTTTTTCTCTCTCTCTCTCTCTCGAAACGTGTACAACTCCACTGAAAACACTGGAGTTGCAACTGATGAGTGTAAATGATGAGTCAGATCCTTAATCCTCTGTTGTGCCCCAGAATTCGTGGCATCAGCCCCTGTTTTAAAGGCAGCTTTGCTTAATACGGTGCAAAGCTTTGGGCTTTCCTGAAATATTTATGTTGGATGTGAATCACAGAATCATGGAATGGTTTGGGTTGAGGGGACCTTAAAGATCATCTCATTCCAACCCCCCTGCCGTGACAGGGATGCCACTCACTGGATCAGGCTGCTCCAAGCCCCATCCAGCCTGGCCTTGGACACTTCCAGGGATGGGGCAGCCACAGGTTCTCTGGGAAACCTGTGCCAGGGCCTTCCCACCCTCTGAATTAAAGGAGATTCACTTGTTCAGTAAGAACAGAAAAGGCCAAAGCTTGAAGTTCAGAAAACTGGATAGTGTTAAGGCCCTAAATGTCCCAATTTTCTTCCAGCAGTGCCTTGGAGCTGCACTGGGAGGTCACAGTCTTTCCCCCCTGAATGTGTGTGTAGCATTTATTTGATGATATGTGTCAGCAGCTCTGTTTGTGCAGCAGCTGGAGCTCAGTGAAGATCCCTCTCTGGAGCATCTTGTAAGAACCAGCTGGATCCTGTGGGATGGGTAAAGTTGGGTGAGACACAAAACCAGGTTGGATGGGGCCCTGAGCAACCTGGTTGTAGTGAGGTTGTAACAAGATCATCCTTAAGGTCCCTTCAAACTCAAACCATGTAGGAAAGGAAGGAGGACTGAGTGGAACTTTGCTTAGGTCCTTGGATCTTGTAAATACATATGGGGAGAGAAACAAGCTTGGATAACACAGAACATGGTTTAAAAATTAACAGAATGTGCAGCTGGAAGTGGAGTTTCTTTGCAGTCCCCGGTTTCTGATAGGAAGCATCCGGAGTGGGGCTTCCTGGGAATTAGGTTGTTGAATGTCAGAGTGGTTGATAAGCAAATGATACTGCTTTGGGAATAGCAGTGCTATCCCTCATCCTATCCATTTTTGCCTGCTGGCTGGATCAGAGCTCACAGAGAAGGGGGTCCTACCCTGTGCCATATATCAAAGGAGGGCAGAAGTTGGCAACTCTCCCCGTCCTGCTCGCCCCAGTTGATGGGACTTTATCAGAATCGTTCTTAAACCAATTACCAGACTTAGGATCCTGTTCTGAACACTTTGGCTCTTGCCCACATCCATATTATGCAGATGATATCAAATATAGGTCTTACATCAAAAAGCACAACTGGTTTTGTAAGTCTTGAGCTTTGCTTATTAGATAAAGCAGTGAATTTTAATGGGAATTGGAGAAGGACCTCTGCAGAAGAGCATCTCCTCAGTGATGCTGGAGTACTTCCTGCTCATCTACAGTGAGTAGAAGAGTGGAAAAAGTGATTTCTTGTGATCATTAAAGAGTCCAGAGCCATTTTCTCAAGTGTTAGAGGTGTTAAGGCTGGTGTCTGGCCTTATTCCCAAACGGGTAATTGAATTGCTTTGAACTTCTGCAAGTTCAATTGGACATGGACTCAGCTCGTAGCTGTTTTTATGGGATTATTCTGCCGTGTTCCATCACCTAGAAAGTTAAGTGCTGGCTAAATGATTCCTGTGTCTGCGTGGGCTTGGGCTGTGAGAGTAGGTGAGAAACCCTTGATGTGTCTGTCCTTACTTTTCTCGGTGAGATGTGGGAAAACAAGGGAAGAGAAAACCGCTGTGTCTGGCCACGTACCCTCACTGGAGATCAGGACTGGCAGGGTGGGCAACCCCAGACCCAAAGGGTGGAATTCATAAAATAAGAGGGTAAATGACTCTTGGTGCTGTGACAAGGGAAAGCAGTGCTGTTGGGAGCACTTATGCCTCTAAACAGCCTCTCCTCCCAAAAATCCCTTTGGAAGTGAAGGAGCGATGCTGCATCTGGCGGGGTGAGACCTGTGGGACATTTTATATCTCTGGATTTTGGAGAGAAGATGAATTCTTTTTTATTTAGCTCATTATAGTTCTCCCTCCAGTGTGATACTCAGGTTGCTTTTGGATGAGCCATGAAAGATGAGCTTGGAGTTTTAATGCTTTAGAGGCAGTGAGTGGGACTGGGCCATTTTCCCATCTTCCCACGGGGGTGTGGCTGCCAACTTCATGTAAGGAATGTACAGAAGTTTAATACTTTCAGCTACCTATTATTTTCCTGTCAGGACCTAAATAAACTTCATTTTAAGGGCAAGATTCAGTCATTAAAAAAACTGGTCACTTAAGTTTTGAGCCTCAGTAGTACCTTGCAGAGGTCTTGCAGGATTTAAGGGAATAAAACACGTGGCTCTTCTCCAGTGGTCGGTTCTCTTTGCAGGTGCCTCCCCAAGGAAATTGGGCAACCCATGGTGAGGGTTTTGCTGCCTGACGAGCAGATAAAACGTGATTATACACTAAGCTCTGCTGGTGGAGAGGATATTCTGCTACACTGACAGCAGAGTTTGCCTGGCCTGTGTTCCCAGGAAAAGTATTTTCCACCTTTACTCTCTCCTGCACCCCCTGATCATTCTGCTGGTCTCTGTCTCCTTTTACTTCTTGCTGCTTTTGCAGTTGATTGTATTTCACAAGGAAAAGGAGGGGGAAACAAATTGAATTACAGGCAGCCAGAGGAGAGCAGGAGGATAAGAGGCTCTTCCAGCAGTGTGGGGGGGATGAAGTGACGGAGAATATCCACTCATTAATGAGGTGAATGAAATTATGAGGATTCTAAAATGGCTGATTTACTTAACTGCTTTGCAAATTGATCTTTAAACAGGGTAAGTTCATTAAAATATTTCAAAAAGGGAAAATAACCAAAGCCCTGCTGGAGTAACAGCCTGAAATAATGTTGCTGTAGTTATTCATTAAAAAGCCGTAGATAGTTGGCAATGTTGGAACGTGTTCAATAATTCCACGTTTTGCAATATTTGTTTGGGGTTTTTAACGGAAAATTTCAAGTTCCTGCAGTTGTGTTAAATACATAAGAGTCAACTCCAGTTTTAAATGCACAAAAGCTTTGTTTCTGGATCTCATGGCTGTGCAGAAGAGCACGTGGAAATGGGAATAGAAGTTCCAAACCAAGCAGCCCAATGGGAAGTGCGTCAGATAAAATATATGCTGAGTATGTAAATATAAGCAAGGCAGTTTGGGCATCTGTGTATTACGGTAGTGAGACCAGCGGGGAGGTGCTCTGATGGTGGTGTTCTTACCTTCCAAGCATTGACAAAATTACTCAGAAGTTCCCTGAAAGGGTTGGAAGACTGGAATAATACTTCAGACAGACAGATAAGCTGGTTTAGTTTGGTTCTTTTTTTTTCAAATTGCCAACATTTTTCCAGTGGTGGTTGTGTTAAATACAGAATAAACTGAGTTAATTTGGCAGCGAGTTTGTTACTCTTAGATGACTTTCTGCACAGGTCTCCAGAATGCAAGTTGGAAATCATTGAATATCTTGTTTTTAGGGCAGAGGGTGCCCTTGTCCAGCAGCCTTTGTGAATTGAAATTCCTGCCCATGCACATCCCTGCTGCATCAAAGTGGGACAAACTGAGGCCAGAGCATTTCCCACATCCAGCCACGTGCGACGGAAGGTCAACCACTGCTCTTGCATCTGAGAACACTGCAGTTCATTAGCTGTAATTCACTAAAGGATGCTTGGGATTCACTAAATGATGATGTGTAATTCACTAAAGGAGATTAATTTGGCCTGGGAGCCCAGATCCAGAAACTGAGCCCTGGCACTTCAGGCAAATTAGGAATCACACCCAAATTTTAAAGGGAATCACTGGCCATGACTGCTGCGGGAGGGTGGGGAGGGACTGGAGTGGAATTCCCAGAGAAGCTGTGGCTGCCCCATCCCTGGAAGTGTCCAAGGCCAGGTTGGATTCCCTTGGAGCAACCTGGGCTAGTGGGAGGTGTCCCTGCCCATGACTGGGGGTTGGAACTGGAATCTTTAAGTTCCCTTCCTACCCAAACCATTCTGGAACTCCCATGATTCTGTGGAATAAACTCTGTGTTGCTGGGCATTTTTGAAGTCTTGTTTTAGTCAGATGTGAGTTGTTTGGTTCACAGGGCCAGAAGGACAAAAGTTTTGGGTTTCTACATCTGTGACACATGGGAGATTAAATAATCTGTGTTCTGGTATTAAACATTGAAGAGTCTGTAAAGGAGGAATTTTGAGCAGAGGTAATTCCGGATGGAGACTCTGGCTCATGAAATCCTCCAGTTCAACAAAGCACCTGAACACATGAAACTTGTGTTGGCAGATAAATGACCCAGGAAATGGTGACACAAGAAATACAGGTGAGAAATGCCCAAACCAGGTTTATCTCTAAGGAAGGGTGAGTTGGCATATCCAGTGGAAACCACCTCCAGGCCAGATGTTTAAACAGCTTTTCTGTTTGAGCGTGGTGCTGCTCAGAGCTGTCCCAGGGCCTTGCAGGCTGGGATGGGTCAGTAAGGCAGTGACACCTCTCCCAAAGCATGGAGGAGAGGATGGAGCAGCCCTGCCTCCCCCAGAGGCCCAACACAGAACACGGTGTCTGCTTCCAAATGCTCCTTGTTGAGCTCGGAACACCTCAGTCTGAGATGCCACTTCCAAATTGTGGCTGTTACAATTCCAGTCAGTGGCTGCTCTAACTCCTTCATTGCCTGCCCTGCCCTCCTGCAGCTGAATAATCTGGGTGCTTGTCTTTTGAGATTTAAAATGGCATGAACATTCTCAGTAATCAGTTTTCCAGAGGACAGTGCATTCCCGTTGGAGTGAAGCACTTACGTGGATGTGGTCCGTCTGTCTTCTCACACAGTCATTTTCTTGGATGGGAGTCATCCCCTTGCCTTGTCCTCCTGCTTCCTTCTCCCTTCAGTGGGAGGCATCCCCTTGTGGTATCCTCCTGCCTCCTTTTCCCTTGGATGGGAGTCATCCCCTTGTGTTATCCTCCTGCCTCCTTTTCCCTTGGATGGGAGTCATCCCCTTGTGTTATCCTCCTGCTTCCTTCTCCCTTGGATGGGAGTCATCCCCTTGTGTTATCCTCCTCCTTCCTTCTCCCTTGGATGGGAGTCATCCCCTTGCCTCGTCCTCCTGCTTCCTTCTCCCTTCAGTGGGAGTCATCCCCTTGTGTTATCCTCCTGCCTCCTTTCTCCCTTGGATGGGAGTCATCCCCTTGCCTCGTCCTCCTGCTTCCTTCTCCCTTGGATGGGAGTCATCCCCTTGCCTTGTCCTCCTGCCTCCTTCTCCCATGAAACAAAGTTGTTCAGTAGTTGTTTGATGAGGCCAAAGATGGGACCTTCTCCTCATTTCTGTATTTCCCAGGCTGCACATGGAATTTCGGTGGATTTGTGCACCCTGGCTTTGTAGGACCACGTCTGTGCAGCTACACTCAAGTTCCAGCTCTACTTAGCAAGCCAGTTCTCAGTGTTCTTCAGCCCCAAGGCCTCTTGGCCGCATCCATGTTGACAGATCTCTAGTCATCCTGTGTCTCCTGTTGAGAGCTTCTCTGTGCCGGTGCAGAAATGGAGGTGAGGACTGATCCTCAAAATTCATTGAGAGGATTAGGCAGCCCTGACCCTCTCTTGGTTCCTTGGAATTCTCCTTTGACTTTCCTGAGGGCTCTGGCTCAGAGGAATGGTACATTAGCTGTGTCACGTCTCCTGGAGTTTGAGTGATCTCCTCACCCTGCTCTCCTGCAGGAACTGTAATAAACCCTTGACTCATTGGGAGATTCACGAGAAGGATGGAAAATGCCTTGGTTGTCCTTGCCAGGTTCTGTCTGCCCTCCACCTGCCATCCCTTCTTCTCAAGATCCAGAGCTCCGAAGGAGGTGATCTTGTTGTTTGTGTGCCATTTGGATCTGTAGTGAGGACACTTAGGAAAGAAAAGAAATTAAGGGAGCATATTGTGATTTTCTTTCAGTTCCATTGCTGGGCTTTGCACCGAACACACGTTCATTGTTGTGGCACCTTGGGAAGGTTAGGAGTTAAAAATGCTTTTGATGAGCCACCACGATGATTGAGTTACATGAGAGGGCTGCCTTTGGAGGGGAAAGGGCTGAAGATTTATTTCTTTAAATGAAAGCTCAGGAGTAATTGGATGTGCTGCACTTTCCTTGTCAGGGCAGGCGACGTGCGACAACATTCCAGGTTCAAAAGTTCTGAACTTCAGAAATCCAACTTCAGAAGTGGCACTTCAGTCAAATCACCTTGGGTCCTACAGGCCACTAGAATTTCCGCTAGGTGTGTTTTTATCTTCTTCTCTTTTTCAAGGTAGTAACAAAAACTTAGGGCAACTTGGACTCTTTGTAGTTAAGAAGTTGAAAGAGTTGAGATTTATAAATCTCATGTCACAGCTGGTTCAAACTTCTCCAGAAAAGCTCAACCTCAGGCCTCGACCAGGCAGTTTTGGAGTCTGGGATTTCTGCGTGGTGGGTAAATGGGGGCAAAATTTTGTGTGAAATCAAGTTGTAGCCTTAATTACTGAACAACCACTGTCTCTAGCAGCGGCTTATCCAAAGGAAAAGGGTACAAACTGCAGGGTGGGTGTAGGGAATGCCAGGAGAAGAGGGAAATTCTGGTTGAGCACTCCAAAGCCCTTTGTGAGAGCGGCATTTTCGGGGGGTTGCCTGCTGAGCTGGTTTGGAGGTGCCCTTTTGGGCTGCCAGCTCTGCTGTGTGTGTGTCTGAAGGCTTTGGACCAGAACTGACCTTTGAGGCGTGTGAAGTCCTTTCCATGTGCCACGGGGTGGGCTGAAGTATCTGCTCTTCTCTCTTCCCTCGTTCTCAGCCTGCTGGAAACCATGTCTCACTACACGGACGAGCCAAGATTTACCATAGAGCAGATAGACCTTCTGCAGCGCCTGAGACGCACGGGAATGACCAGGCATGAGATCCTCCACGCTCTGGAAACCTTGGATCGCCTCGACCAGGAGCACAGCGACAAATTCGGGAGGAGGTCCGGCTACGGGGGCGGTTCCTACAGCAACAGCACCAACAACGTCCCGGCCTCTTCCTCCACGGCCACGGCCTCCACGCAGACCCAGCACTCCGGGATGTCCCCCTCGCCGAGCAACAGTTACGACACCTCCCCACAGCCTTGCACTACTAATCAGAACGGGAGGGAGAGTAACGACAGGTTGTCTGCCTTCAACGGGAAGATGTCGCCCACCCGGTACCCCCTGGCCAACAGCCTGGCCCAGAGGTCCTACAGCTTCGAGGCCTCCGAGGAGGACCTGGACATCGACGACAAAGTGGAGGAGCTGATGAGGTTGGTGGAGAGGTCTCTGTGGGGAGGGTGGAGGGGTGGGGGGAGAGGTGTCCCCGGGGAGGTGTGTGTGTGTGTGTGTGTTGGAGGAGCACTGTGGGAGCCATAGGGGGGTAGGACGCTGGCACGGGTTGCCCCATTCCTGGAAATACTGAAGGCCAGGTTGGTCAGGGCTCTGAGCAACCCCATCTAGTTGAAGTCTTTAAAGTCTTTAAAGGTCCCTTCCAGCCCAAACCATTCCATGAGGATTCAGTGATTATCCAAACAGGAGGTGCTTTAGGGCTTTTCCCTCTTCCCTAAGGGTCAGTACCCCAGAACCTCAACCCCTGGCCCTGTGTGGGTATCCCACAGTCTCACTGTTGGAATATTCTATCCCATGCTGTCCCAAAAACCAGGATGGATGTTGGTGCACTGGCTTTCCACCCTGCTTTTATTCCGAAGAATTCTGACCGAGTGTCACTTCACGTGACTCCTCCTCCACTGCTTCATGCCCCTTGTAATTCCTTCCATACAGAGGGAGAGTAGGGAATCCTGTTTGGATTGGTCAGTGCTTCCCAGTGGGATCTGCAGGGGATGTCTGTTGCCTGGTTATAATTTGTGGCAGGGATTTGCACAGCCTGCAGAGTGGTGGAGGAAAACACAAATAGGAAAGAAGAACAGAAGTTTTCAGTGAGAGCCAGTTGGGTGGGGTTTTTCTCCTGCCTGACCTTCCTTTACTTCTGGCAGCTTCTTTTTCAGGCAGAGATGAAAGGAGGGGATTATAGTCCTGAGGATGAAAGTCAGAGTCAGTGGGCTTGGAGAGCAAAAAGAAGTAAGAGGAAAGGCCAAATGTCTCTCAACATTTTTGGTCATAATGTTGGAATATCTTTTTTTCCCCCCTCAAAAAAAGCTGCAACATTCATGAAGTACCTTATGAGAGAACTGGGGTCTGTAAGCTCCAGGACGGAAATATGTTTGGAGATTTAGGGGTAAAGGTTTTTGAGGGAGAGGATTAGAGGTGAGCAGCAGGAAAAGCTGATCCCCCCCTCATTCCCTGGCAGCAGCAGGATGGTGGAGCCTTGCAGGAAGGTGGTGAGTACAGCCAGGTTCCCATGGCTGAGGTTTAGTCATACCATGGAGTTCCATTTTGGGTTCCTGTGCAATAAGTCTCAGGTAATGCTTTTAGTGCTTATTTAAACTGAAATTACGTTTATTTGCAGGCATATGGAAGATGAGTGTTGGGTACAGAAATAAAAATGAACCCACCACATGGCATTTATTTTGCATGTAGATTTGCAAGCTCGAGTCTGCCTTGAATGCTGCTGTGAGGGGAGAAGGGAAATGACCAAATAATAAAGCCTAATAAAGGCTGGTTTTAATTGCCTGCCCTTCTCAGGAAGAGAGGGATGAAGAGGAGAGCAAAGTATACGTTTATTGCCGTTGAAATTTTCTGTATATCAAAGTCTCTGTGCAACCTCCAATTTATTTTCTTTTTAGCACGGTTTTAGCCCCTTCTGAGCTGCCTGTGCAGACCTTGTAAAAATCGTATAAATACCTCAGTTCATTCAGTGCAAAACCAGGACTAAAGCAGGGCACTAAGAGGGGACAGAGGCTGCAAAATCTTTTCTCCTTCGGATTTTTCCTTGAAAGGCTGCAGGGAGATTGCTGTGTGTAAATTCATTTGGGTAACTAACCATGCAGCCCCTGCTATCCTTTATTTTTTATTTTTGTGCCTCGTCTTTATGACTGAGGTTTTTATGCTGGCACGAGAGATTTATTCATCCCTGTGTAATGAAACTTTGTACATTCCATATGGCAGTGCTGCACCTAATATGAATTATATGGGACGTGAGTCATCCATTCTCCCGCTCGGGTACTTGGATCAAACGTGACACTTGTTAAAAGAAGTGTCCGTTGCTGAGCCACTTGGGCTGTTTTAATGCCAGCCCTTCCCACTCCTTGGCCCTAAAGAAAGGGAACAATCCCACCGGTTTCCACCTTTGCCGTGCGCTTTGGCCCGTCCCTCTTTTTGTGTGTGCTGTTGTTTTGTTTTGGTAGGAGGGACAGCAGTGTGATAAAGGAGGAAATCAAAGCCTTCCTGGCCAACCGGAGGATTTCCCAAGCAGTTGTTGCACAGGTAACAGGTAAGAGCTCTGGGGGGGGGGCTTTCCTCCTTTTGGGAAGCTGTGAGTCTTAAACTGGCTCTCTGAGCACGGTGCAGATGTTGGAATATCACTTGGCTTTCTGCATTGCAGTGCAGATCTGTCAGCTTAGTCATGATAATGTATGCCTTTGATTTAAGACCCATTGTCCTGCACATCATGGAACTTCCCCAGTGAATCACTTTTTCCTTTTTTTTTTCCCATTTTTTGTCCCTGTGGCTTGTGCTTGCAGGTTTTATTTTACAGCATTAAAATAAGCCCAAAGTTCTTATCTTAAAATGAAGACGGTTTTCCTTAATTCTTAAATTGTTTGTTGAGTGCAGCAAATAGAGGTGTATCTTCATCTCTCTGTATGGAGAGACATAATGTGTATTTGTATTCTAAAAAGTACATGAACAGTCAGAGATGCAGCTCTGAGTGGCATCTCTGCAGCCAGGAATCAGATTATGGGAGTTGGAAGTTTTGTCCATCCCCTGCCTTTGAGCCACAATGAAAATGAGAGCTGAGGCTGAGGCGTGATCAGACCAGCTCAGGTTGTAGGTAGCAGGAGCAGGAGTTGTGTGTGGCCTCTGCCCTGAGCCTCCTCCCTTTCCCATCCAGGACAAGTGAACACTGCAGGGATATCCCACCTTCCCTGGGTGTGTCTCCAGAGCTTTACACCAGGAGTAACAAAGTCCTGCTGCTCCTCCCTGGGGTGGGGGGTTTCCAGTTCTGCCTTACAGGCTCACACTGCTTACCCAGAACACCCTGGCTGGTGACACCTTCAGAATCAGTTTGGTTGGAAAAAAACCCCCAAGATCACCCAGTCCAACCATCCCCAAGCACTGCCAAGACCACCACTGCCCCATGTCCCCAAGTGCCACATCCACGTGGCTTTTAAATCCCTCCAGGGATGGGAACCCTGGGCAGCTGTGCCAGGGCTGGACAACCCTTTCCATTAAAGAATTGTTCCCATTTTCCAACCTGAACCTCCCTAAACTGAGGTGCAACTTGAGGCTGTTCCCTCCTCCTGTCCCTGTTCCCTGGGAGAAGAGCCCAACTCTCACCTGGATCCATCAGGGAACTGCAGAGAGTGAGAAGGTCCCCCCTGAGCCTCCTTTTCTCCAGGCTGAGCCCCCCCAGCTCCCACAGCTGCTCCTGCTGTTCCAGTCCCTTCCCCAGCACTGTTCTCAGCTCCAGACACTCTCCAGCCCCTCAGTGTCTCAGGAGGAGTATATGATAAAACCCCAAAAGCTCAATCCCATGTCACACCTATAAGACTTACTAATTTTTTAAACCAAGCTTGGGTAAATATCTTGAAATAGATAATTTTTAAGGTTCCATGTTGACTGGAAATGACAAACCAGCAGGAGGGAAGTTGTTCTCTTATGATATTTCCAGTGTCTGAAGTGTCCCACTTTGTCTGGGAGCTCTGGGTCTGCAGACACCCCAGCAGCTGAGGTGAGCAGGCAGAGACAAGTGCTGGAGCCACAGACCTTGGAATTCCTTCCGCCTCTCCAGCTCTTCTCTGTGGTCTGGGCAAAATTACTTGTCCTTCCCTGGTTCCAGTTTCATCTGGAAAATCACGAGAGTAACAATTTGTGTAAGTGTGAGGGATGTTATTAGTGAGATGTTAGCACTAAAAGGCTTCAAAAATTAAACTGTAAGTTGAGTTGCTTAAATTGCACCTGAACTCAGACATTTTGGTAGTTAGTGGGTCACTCTCCTACTTTTGTGCATTCCTTGCCTGAACACAGTCCTGGAATAACCCATCCCCGAATTAAGCTCTGCACAGCACCCTTCATGTGCGCCAGCAAGTCGGACTGGCTTCCCCTGCAAGAGAAGTGATGCACAGAGGGGAAGATTGCAGGAAAGGAGTCTTCCCAATGGTTTTTTTTTTGGTCAGTGGGACCATTGAATCAGAATCACCACACCAAAACTAAGTCTGTATCAGTGAAGGAACTGAATCTAATTATAATTCTCTGGGTGGGTGCGTGTTTTGATATCCCTGTATCAGACCAGTCTCTTCCCAGCTGATGGTTTTTCTCCTCCCACCCTGAAAACTCCCTTGGATTTCAGTTGGCATTTAGCCTTTGGGAGCTCTCAGTGTTTCCTCCTGTGAATAAATGACTCCATCCACTTCAGACACAGAAATTTCACACCCCTCCCACTCCACTCGAGGGGGATCCAGGATGTGCTCCCCCAGTGGTCAGAGAAGGATTGGAAGATGTGCCTTTGGACAGTCAGTGTGGCAGAAGGAGGGCTGAACTAATGGCACTGTGTTATTATCTTCTTGTCAAGCCAAGTGAGTGGGAAACCAGGTAGGTCTTTGCAGCTGGTCTGTGTCATCCTCTGTGGGAACGTTCCAGAGGCTGATTGATTTTAAATACAACCCCCAGCCTTGAGTAAGCAGATGTGTAGGACTTGCATGCCATTATTAAGTGCATAGTTATGGCTTATCTGAAAGAAATAGTGAATCTCAGAGATGTTTGAGAGGAGCAGATGAAAGAGTGTGCTCAGCACTACCAGGGGCGGCAAACATCAGCTTCCTCCCAAAAGCACAGAGTGGTGAGGAGGGACTAAAATAGCTCAGGACAGAGATCCAGAGCAGAGAGCTCGTGTCCCAGGGCTCTCACTTTGAGTTTTTTAGGCCTGATGAGTGCTGGTTGACTTGTGTGTTCTTCAGATGTCTCCAACATCCCATTCAGCTGTGAAAGAGCCTCCCAAAGAATGCCTGGAAACCACTCTGGTTTGTTAAAAAAGCAGTTTATGTAGAGAGAGGCAGTGCTTTGCAGAATGTGATCCCATGTGGCATCATCTCAGTATTTACAGGCTCAGTCTGACTGGTAAAAGTGTTCTGTAAATAGTTACTTACACAAGAGGAAAATCAAAAAATTACCTTTTAGTCTTCAGCCCTTCTGCCCCAGGAAGAGGCAAGAAAGGAAAGAAAAACGTGTGGCTGGCTCTGAACTCTCTCGGGAGAGTTATTTGGCTTGGCTGCCCCTGCTGCCAACATTCTCCTTTCAATCTCTACCAATTTCTTTACTACTCTAAAACATTCAGTGTGTGTGTAGTGGGAGGGGATCATGGCACGGAGAGGGGAAGGGAATTAACAGTGTGTCTGAACAGTGACATCAGACCTTTGGGAACCTAAAACTTGGCAGCCTTGCCTTAATTGTGGCTGGGTTTGAAGTTGGCCAGATTGGACAGACAAGTGAACTTGAGCTAAACCAGTGTATTTGTGTGTCTTCAGATTGCAGATTGTAATGTTTCCCCAGTGCTTTATGACCTTATTTATCCCCATTCTGTAACTTGGCCTTGTTCTGCCCCTGGTGCAGAAACCTCCCCTGCCAACTTTGACCCCTTGAAACTTCCATTTCACCTTACTTTGCTGATTCTTCAAGCTGTGCTTCCATTCAGAAGTGTATTTCTCCTTTTCCTCATCTCAATTCTAATATTGCAAAGCACTTAGAGAATCCACATTCCTACAGAATCCACACAGAGCAGCTCTGCATCAGTAAACAGCTTTTCCTTTTGCTTTTCCTGCTGTAGGACAAGGGAAATGATGGAGAGGGAGGGTACGTGGAGCTGAAGGTTAAAGTCAGCTGTAGCAGCAGAATAATTTTTTAGGCTGTCTCACTCTTTTTAAAATTACCAGAAACTCTAAAAGTCATTTAGATTATGAATCTGACAGGAAAAATTAAACCTGAAAGACATTCTATGGTGTACTGAGAGGAGAGGGCAGGTTGGAAAATAGTACCAGAGTATTAAATGGTGTCTTGAAAATAAAGGATTGATAAGAAGCAAAAACTTAACACTTATTAGTGCTGGTCCTAAAAACAGGAGCTGCTTTTTATAGAAACTTTTTTTAATGGTGTCTGTAATAAGATAAACAAGAAGCACTTGGGTTGGGCTCTGTATAAATAATCTCCTACTGATAAGAAAAATGACAGTATAAACAGGAGCTAATAATAGTTCCTGCGGAATTTCCTATCTTGGATTCGGAGCTCCTTTGCCCAGGAGCTGCAGCTTGTTCAGGGCTGGGGGTTCAGGAGGGGCCAAATTCTCATCAGCCAGAATTTGAAGTCTTGGGCTGCAATTTGCTTTAATTGCCCCCAGAATTGTGTCTAGGCACCAAGCAGGTTCTGGTCAGGAGGCAAAGGATAAAGGGATAAGTGGAAACTCGTTAAGAGATGCTGCCTGAGGTTCCAAATGGAATGGAGGGTGGGGGAATTGTTTTCAGGAATTACAGTGCTACAGCAAAGGGGAGAGGGAGGAGGAGACAGGGGTGAGCCCTCTGCAGCTGGGCTGAATGTTTGGGTGGATGATGCCTCTGCAAGGGTTGGAAATACTATATTTCCCATTTTTTACACATAGGGAGCAAAAAAAAACCACCCCAGACTTACTTTCCTGAGGCTGCAGAGCAGAAATTTGAATTCAGATTTAAAAAAAATCAAACCATTTTAAAAACACAAAAGACGAACAATAAAATGCAGAGGTAATTTTTTTTGGTTGTTTTTAAATACACACAGAGCCTTGCAGGGTGAAGTTCTGCTCTCCTTCCCAATTATTCTGCTGGTACAGCCCAGCCCTGTCCTACTGTCTCTGTCTTAATTGATGTGGGATCTCCAGGAGTTGGCTTTCTGTTCTTCTGCACACACACGGCTTCCAGTGCAGTGGAGGGCAGCCTTGGAGCACTGCTGGAACAAATAAAATCCCCAAAGGTTTGGAACCTACACACAGGGATGAGGAGCAAATGCAAATACAAAGAGAAACTTAACTAGTTCGATTGTGTGAAGAGAATCCAAAAAACTACTGAACTGCTCATCATCTGCAATGGCACGAAACTGGATTTTGAAAAACATTTTCCTTCCTTTATTTTTTTTTTTCCTACTCATGACAACACAGGGAAAGATTTGTTTTTCTGTGATTTTGATCTTTGCAGGCTTTCTGTAAACAAGCTTTGCTAATCTCCTAAATTGATAGGTGTCCTTTGCAAGCACTTGTTCTGTGGATCTGGGGCTGTGCTTACAAAGTGAGGAATTAAAACACAGTCAGGTACTTTCTTCTCCAGCTCTGACGTGTTCCAGGTGCTTCTGAAAGAAACATTAAAGAAATGGAAAGCAGAGTCGCTGAGCAAATCTGTGAAGGTGAAAACCAGTTCCCAAAGACTCGCTGAACTGCGATGTTGAGGGTTGGGAGCAGGTTTGTTCTGCAGGTACCAGTTGCCTCCTCTTGATGGTGTGTTTTGCCATTTCTTTGGTGTATTTGAAGGGGAAACTCCTTCCCCAAGTAACTTGTGTAGGAGCCAGCAGGGCTGGCCGGAGGGGTGAGCACCACCTGCCTCTCTGTGGTGTTCATCACTGGGAAAGTGCCACCTGCCGTGGGGAGGAGTGACATGTGACACAAGAAGTCAGCATTTCAGTTGCAGCAGCCCTTTGTGAACACCCCTTCCCTTCAGTGTTTTCTGGGAGAAAACTCCTCGTGCTCCTGGGCACGTGCCCGGGGCCCTGCTGATGCTGAGCCCGCGGGATGACGCTCTGCCCGGCTCAGTTCGGCAGCGAATTTCCTCCACACAGCTGGATTTCCAGTACTCCGGAGAACTTACTTCATTAATCTGCTTCTGGCAGCAGGATGATTTCTCTTTTCCTGCCAGTGCAATTTCCTAAAGCAGGATGATTACAGACAACGTGACGGGATGGCCCTGGTGGCAGTCCCTGTCCCTGTCCCTGTCCCGGGGGCAGCTGCAGAAAACCCACTTGAGCTGCAAGAAACTCTGATGTGACGACTTTGGGGGGGGTTGTTTTTTTAACTGAAAGGGGTGAAGGGTGGATTTAGATTAGGACACTGCACTGGGATGTAGGAGGTCCTGGGTCAGTTCTTCTGCACGTGGCCTTGAGTCAGCCAAGCTGTTGGAATAATTTTTTGGGTCTCTAAAGCGAGCTGAGGTGCAGATAAATTCTGTGCCTTTTGCAGAAGCAGCTTTTTGAGCTGTGAGGACTCGCAGTGAGTGGAAGGACCAGCTGCTGTGGGTAAATGACACCAGCTATTTTAGCACAGGAGGATCCCAGCACAGATACAGCTCTGTGTTGGAGGATTTTGGTGCAGCTCAGGACGTTGGGACAGTGCAGAGTTGGTGGTAAGAGAAACGGGTTAAAAGACAGGGAAAGGCATCAACCTGTTGGAGCGAGTCCAGAGAAGGGCCATGGAGATGATTAGAGGGGTGGAGAACAGGCTGAGGGGGTTGGGATTGTTCAGCCTGGAGAAGAGAAGGCCCTGGGGAGACCTTACTGTGGCGCTGGAAGGGAACCTGTCAGAAAGACGGGGACAAACCTTCTAGCACGGCCTGTTATGACAAGGAGTAATGTTTTTAAACTGAAGGAGGGTCAATTTAGCTTAGGTAGAAGAAAGGAGCCTTTTACAATGAGAATGGTAAAACCCTGGCACAGGTTGCCCAGGAAGTTGGTGGCTGCCCCATCCTTGAAAACACCCAAAATCAAGTTGGCTGTGGCTCTGAACAACCTGCTGTAGTTGAAGATGCAAGGGCAGGGGGTGTTGGACTAGATGGCCTTTAGAGTTCTTTTCCAACGCAAATTGTTTTGTGATTCTATGAAAGGGGGCATGACAACACCTAAAGCCTGAGTCTTTTGTCTCCTGCCCCTTTGCCTTGTCCTGAACACACTGGAGTGCTCTCATCTGTGCCACGATGTGACACTGCCAGGCAGCCTCTTGAGCACAGTTTGGATTTTCCACTTGTTGAAGACGTTTAATCTCTATTTATAATTTTTGTCTAACAGTGCTCTGTGTTTGCATCTTGGGTTGTTATCCAAGCACTCATCACACACTGATTCACTGCAGTAAGTGTAAGTGGACCGTAGTAAACAAGTAGATGTGTGGTGCTGCTGCCAGTGATGAATGGGAGCTGGGCAGCCGAGCCTTCGTGTCCCACAGCACTGTGTTCAAAACATGGCTTTTATAAATCATAATAGGAGGTCAAGAGCTGCAAATTTTCAAAACTTGGTCTTCTCATGGGTGATCAGGCATCTAGATGGCATGATTTCAACCAGACTGAAGCCTTGTTTTGGGCCAGAGAATATCATCAACTCAGGTTGACTTCTTTTGGTATTAACTTGTAGCTTCCACCATTACTTGATATAAACTTGGCAGGATCTGAGGTTTCTGTTTGGTTGAATAATTCCACTTCCCAAGTACTATAAACTCATTTTAGATCCCAGTGTGGGCCCTGGGGGTAGGCAACTCTTGGCTGCCCCAGCTGTTCCTGAGCTCTTTCACTTGTGGGCAAGGCAGTCCCTGGGAATGGTTTAAAAAGATCAGGGTCTGTTTCGTGGGCACAGCTCTGTGAACTTCTGTCTCTGAAACAAAACACACCTATCCCTTTTCCCCAGGGTAATTAAAACTTCATAGCCTCCAGAATTCTGTTTGAGGAAGAACAATTAAGAGCATAAACCCCATGATTTAAAAAACCTGGTTGGAGTAAACCCACCTGAATATGGTACCTGAGAGTCAAGTTGAGGTACTCTGAACTTAACTACCTTCAGTGTTCAACCCAGGAAAAAGCACAGTAAAACCCTCAGATCAGAAGTGGTAAAACTACAGGGGGTTGTTCTTCATGAGTTAAATATGATTATGAGATCTTATAAAACCTTGATGCATCTCAGGAGGGAAGAGGGAGTTTGGTTTCTGTGTGAAAACCAGCCTCTACCTGCCTGGGCATTATCACCAAGCAGGTGGTGGCACAGGTGGTGTTGGCAGTATATTGTTACTTGGAGCACCTCCTAAAACTTCAGTTCTCAGGGGAGCTGAGATGTTGTTAACCCTTCCTGGTGCCTGAAGAGCCTTGTGGAAGGCACAGGGAGTTGTTCTGCCTGAGGTACTGCTGCAGTTGTTCAGCAAACAATACATTTTCTGCCAGCATCAAGTGACCCTACAGTTCACCTCCCAGTGCACTTTTAAACCTCTTGTTTTATTTAGTTCCTCTCCTAATCACTTTTTGCCCTTTCTGCACTGATCCTTCACTCACTGTCAGGCTCTGGAAATACTAGGATTTCCCCCCCCCCCTTTCACTGTTTTTTTTAGAAGTCTTGCTTTAAAAACTTTGAAGTGTTTTGTCCCTAATCATTCCTGGATACCTGGAGCTTGACCCCTGCTTTGCTGACAGACAGCTGCCCTTTCTGGGTTGTTTTCTGGGCATTGTTACAGCTGCTGGCAGTTGGTTTGCTCCATTTCTGGGCTGATTGGAGCTATATCACATGAACTGTTTCTGTGTTTGTCTCCCTTACTCAAGCACTGAGTGGTAACTCTCCTAAGTATCCTTATTTGTATGTAATAGTGGGGAAGGGACTTGTTCCCGTTTCACAGATTAAGAAGATCAGGGAAGTTGTGCAGAGTCCAAGTCAGTGGTGGATTTGACTTCCCACTTTGTACCCTTTTGGCCTGTGGGTCTCTTGGGCAGATCCCAGGATGCTCCTTGAGTGAGGATGAACCAAACACCGGGGAGGAGTTAAGGCAGTTTGGGACAGAGCACGGAGGCTTCAACTCTGCTCTTGCTGGGATTGAAGCACTACAAGTCCGTGACTTTATGAGTGTAAAACCCACTCTAAAGTGTTTTATGAATGACACGTTTTCTCCTTCTGCTTTTTGTGTGTTCTGCTGTGGTTTTGCAGGTATCAGTCAGAGCCGGATCTCCCATTGGCTGTTGCAGCAGGGGTCGGACCTGAGTGAACAGAAGAAAAGGGCATTTTACAGATGGTACCAGCTTGAGAAGACAAATCCCGGTAAACAAATACAGCCTCCACATCTCCTGCTGTTTATTTGTGGAACAGAAACCTTTTGTCAGTGTTACATCACTCATAATTCACTCCCTGGTGCTCCAGAGGTGCTCCCTCAGACCAGTTTAATTTTTGGGGGGGTGAGAACAAATCCCCACTTTGCTTTGCAGCAAATAAATGATCCAGAGCTGAGTCATCCCGAGCTGTCCCAGGCAGAGCTGTCTGCCCAACTCCTCAGGCATGGATACTGCCCTGCCCTCCCACCACTAGCTAAAGCTGGGAATCAGGAGCAGTCAGGGAGGTTACAGTCAGTTAATTAGCAAAATACCTGCTGAGGCTCTTCAGAAGGAACAAACAGAGAACATTAATAATGGCTGCATAATAGAAAGCTGCAGCAAAAAATGCACAGTCTGGCAGAGAGGATCTCTGGGATAACTTCAGAGGGCTTGGGGCTGGATCTGGAGCTCCTGGATGGGATGTTGATAGTTCCAGTGATAAACTCAAGACGTGTCTTTCAAGTCCCACCTGCCTCTCAAATCTCCAAATAGATCTTGCATATAAAAGGAGAAGTAAAGCTCCTCATTATCTTTAACTAACCAGCAATCTTCAGCATCACAGTTGAATTAATTTCCTCACATTGTTCTTCTCCACAGATTTTGTTTGACCACAATTCTTTTTCTTCCCTTTAGCAGTTTTATTGTAAAGATCAAAATATTTATATTTAATTTCCTTTAAAGAGTGGCGTGATTAAATTAACTGTGTAATTGTTTTAAGGAATTTAAAACTCAGGCTCTCTAATGTGAACTTGGCTTCAATAGCCAGAATCCTATTAAGAAAAATTCCAGTGAAAACAGTCTCTGAAAACTCCTGCTTTGTGTGTGAGCTGAAAATCAAGAGGCTCCAGCTGACAGTTGGCCTGGGAATACTTCAGGTGTAGGTTGGGTGGGTTCAAAGTGACAGCTGAGCCTGTTTCTTCTCTTAAGCATCCAGAAATTTCTTTTGAAGAATGAAAGTGCCAAGAAGCCTCAATTTGTGCACTGGCTGGAGTTGGGATACTCACCAAAGTTCCTGGGTACAACCATCGGGTGTCACCTGCTTGGAAAGGCTGGGATTGTACCCTCCAAAGCAACTCCCAGATGTTTCCCTTTAATGGAAGGTGCTGTCTCCAAAGTGGTGGAGAAAACTAGAGGGTTTTGGAAGGTGTATTTTGGGGTAAAACCACAAAAGTCCTCTCCGGATGGAACCTGTTCTGTGGATCTTTCGTATCACTTTGCATCTTTTCTTGTCAATATCCCATGAAGCTGTTTGAGAAAACACCTATTTAGCACTAAAATCTTCACTTCTTAACCCTCTTTCCTTCCCCATATCCACGAGCTCACATCTCCTGTGTCCTGTTGCTCTTGCCTTAAGGAAGGAAGACTTTTGGCTCTGGAGGTTATGGCTTAAATTGAAATGAGTGAACCTCCACTTTTCTTTATACACACTTGGAAAACCTTCTTGAAGAGGGGTTGTTTGAGTGTAACCTCCTTCCTAATAAGAAATCTTAAACAGCATTTTCAACAAGTGTAAAAGGCAAATTGTTTCCCCTGCCTAAGCAAAGGGACTATTTGGATGCACTTAAATTCCTTTCAGAACCAAATAACATTCGATTTGAATCACTGAGGTAAAGGGAGGAACCTCCAGCTTTCCTGTAGCTGTTGGGAAGGTCTGCTCGAGGAAAATGGGGTTGTATTTATTTATTTATTGTAGGGTAATCCACTGCTTTGAATTATTGCCAGCCACTGTAATTGCAGGTCAGACCAGGTAGCCAAGGGATAATTAACATGGGTATGAGCAAGTGTGTTACGGAAGGTTCCAACCTTGTCCGAGGAATCCTGGGTTTAAATCACTCTTAGAAAACCAATTTGGAGCCGAAGTTTTGGACACCACTCACAGAATCCTGTGATGAGTAGACAAACTGCTGCATTCTGGTGCCTTCTCTGGAGCCAGGAAGTGAGGGAATCGCTGGAGCTTCCTGCCACGGTCCCAAAGAAGCGATGCCGTCACTGCCCTCTCTGCAGAGTGTGAAAGATTGTGCTCCTCGGAAGGAACTCTGGAGATTAAATGACTGGCTTGTGATTTTTCTGTTTGCTTGCTTGCTAAGAAGTGGCATTTGGCTTTCTGTTCTCATGTATCCCAACTTTTCCAATTCCAGCTGCTGGGAACAAAGTGCTTTGAGTGAGTCAGGTCTCTGTGCAGGGGCACCTGCACATCTGAGTTACCAGTGGGCAAAGTGAGGTCTTTGAGAACTATTAGTTCCCCAGTTTTCTTTAATTCTCTCTCTTGAAGAAGTGGATCTTCAGAGTAAGTCCAGTTTTTGATTGAATCTGTGTAGCAGTGAAAAGAAAACTTAAATTCCTTTTTGAAGGACTAGGACAGCAGATAAAGTAATTTTGTAAACTGTGAAGGAGGAAGAGTTGTTTGTGTGGAAAGCATTGGAGATCTTTGGCAGACCTGCAGCTTTCCCTTGGCTCTGTGAATTTGTAGGAATCGCCTTTTATCCCACTGTCCCATCTCCTCAACAAGGGGAAAACCATTCCCTGTGTGTGACATCCCTGCCTTCCCTTAAGGAAAAGACAGCAGGGCCTGTCTTTTGCTGTGCTTGTGTAAGCAAAAGATGACGTGTAAATGTAGAGATTTTATTTTTCTTATTTTTTCAAATGCTTTAAATCATCCACAAGCACTCCTGCACCTGCCAACCATGTTAGGGCAGTTTTGGGCCATTGCTGCTGTTCACATGTTGCTCCTGTGTGGAAGAGACTCAACAGTTCCATCACTCCCATTCTTTTCCAGCTTGCTCTGAGCTCCTGAATGTGCTGTTTGTTGCTTGCTGGGCTTTGGTTTCTGCTCTGCATGGCCAGTTTCTGTGTTTCCCCTGGCTCTGGTGGTGGGTGTTCAGACAGCAGCAGGCTGGGACATTGCAAAAGAGACTGAAATCTCATGGAGCAGGGGAAAAAAACCGCCCACTTTTCCTACTGTTTGCAGTAATCTTGCTCAAAAAATGTCTTAATCAACATTTTCCTGATAGGAGTGATGTCGGAGTTAAAGGCAATGCTGAGATTTCCAGTGTCCTACTGGTTGTAAATTTTTCTGGGAGGAGTTGCCAGTTATGGTGAAAGGCAGTTTTTTGGTTGAAGGGAAGAAGTCAATGGCAAATGCAAGTGTTTGAAGGGTCTTTAACCCAATTAATAGGGATGATTTTCATTTAGATGGAGTGTTTTTCAGACAGGCCACACTTGTCCTGTGTGTTGTGGAGGACTGGGAGCATTTTGGCAATAGATAAATAGTATATATTTCAGAAGCCAGTATATGACTGCATAGAGTCCTACAGTGTTCTGACTGTTTTTTTCCAGAACCCATGGGTTTTAAATAGATCAGTATTTCTTTTTAGGTTGGTAGCTGTTAGCCTGATTAGTTTGCCTGGCCGTGGGTCTTGGGCAAAGTGGGAAGTTTGTTATGGAGTAACTTTAACTTGTCTCTTGCCTCTTACCGTGCAAACTGAAGCTGGCACCTAGAAATGATGTGTTAAAGTTGCAGATGGATACAGTCTGCTCCCGTTTCAGCTGGGCATTTATTTCTGCCAGCCTTCTGTAATAGGAAGGCAGCTGTGGTCACCTTGGAGAGAGCCATGTGCTCCTTGAACAAAAGGGAAAAAGGCAGGTAGTTATTACCAAGATGTAGCATCTCTTGTGTTATTCCCCCAGCAGTTCTTGTTTAGCTCTAAAAGAAAAGCCTACCCTGGACATCCCAGGAGGTTTGCACTGGGAATGGATTGTTGGTGATGTATTGTTTCACAGATCTGCAGAGCAAACAGTCCCTGCTCTGATCCTTTTCATCCAAGCCAGGAGCTCTGGAGGGAACCTTTTGCTGTGCTGCTGCTGATCCAAATCTACCCTGGCTCGGGAGTAACTGAGAGGTGTTTATTGTGTGATCTGGGGTCAGCCTGGCTAAAAATACAGTGAGACATCTGTTCTTATCAGCAGAATGGATGAGAGGTACTTGCTGCAAAGGCTTGCCAGGAGAAGGTGCCTTGGAGCTGGGAGATGCCTGAGGCTCTGAGTGACCGTCCTGGGCATCGCCCCGATGGCAGGGCCCCTGTGCTGGATCACCAACTGCATCTGATGCTCTTACAGCAAGTCCCTTTCTTCAGGATGGTGTTTGGGATGTGCCAAGAGAAGACAGGCCTTCTCTCTGATGGATTTTGAATACAGGGAGAGCTGCATTCCAGCTGGGAAGCACAACTCTTGCCTCCTCTCCCCAAAACCCACCTGGAGCGTCCTCGAAAGTCATACCCAGCATTTGAGAGAATTTGGGTTTGCACAGAGAAAACCCAGGACTGCAGGAAAAGGTGCTCAGCACTGGCAGGGAGTGAGAGCTGCTGCTTTTCCTTTCTCCCTGTGAAGGAAGCTCTTCCCAGACAGTTCACCTCTACACCCCTGAGAGATGTCTGCCTGTTTGATGCACGTACCGAGATGAAAATCTCTTACTGCGTTTTCTCCACTCCGTCTGCTCAGGAGAGAAGTTTCACTTCTTCTTAAAAAGCTGTTTGAGGGGTTTATAAAAAGATTCTGAACTGGTGACTGGGATGTAACTTACTAAGTTACAAAGAAGTGGAGCTGGGTGGTGAGAAGACTGCGATGAAGTGTTGGAACAGCAGAATAAACGGGATCCCCAAGAGCTCATTGGGTGAAGGGGGATGAAGAAAAGCTCCACAGTTACGTTACTAAATGTGGCAGCAGCACATGCCAGAAATCAGGGAATGATTTGGGTTCCAGATCATCTCATTCCACCCCCTGCCCACAGGCAGGGACACCTCCCACTGTCCCAGGTTGCTCCAAGCCCTGTCCAGCTTGGCCTTGGACATTTCCAGGGATCCAGAGGCAGCCACAGCTTCTCTTGGAATTCCATCCCAGCCCCTCCCCGCTCTCACACCCAACAATTCCTTCCCAGTATCCCATCTATCCCTGCCCTCTGGCACTGGGAAGCCATTCCCTGTGTCCTGTCTCTCCATGCCTTGTCCCAAGTCCCTCTCCAGCTCTCCTGGAGCCCCTTTAGGCCCCTTCAGGTCTCCCTGGATCCTTCCCTTCTCCAGGTGAACCCCCCCACAGCTCTCCCAGCCTGGCTCCAGAGCAGAGGGGCTCCAGCCCTCACAGCATCCCTTGTCCACTTTTTACATCCAAGCCCATTCTGGGTCTCTTTTGCATTCAGATCCTTCTGTCTCGCTGTGTGTGTGGTACTTGCTTGTAATTCTCAGCATATTTCTCTCTTATCTGCTGCTGATATTGATGTTACCCCGTAGAAAAGAGAAACAGGTAAATTGATCTAGCGGGGCTACTAAAAGAAAAAAAGTGTGTTATATTCAGTACATGAATGTATCAGTAGCAGCAGCAGCAAATTTATGCTTTCAATGCAGATTTTTTTTCAACCTCTGTCTGAAAAATCTGGAAATTTAATGGAAGGACTCTGTCTCTTACCTTGGTGTTGGGCCTCACTGATGTTCCTCTACTCTCCCTGTGAAATAAAACCTTCAGGTAGGGAAAGTATATTGCTAAGACAGTGCAGGCAAAATTAATTTCTTTTCCTGTGCTTCCCTGCCTCTTTTTTTAAATACATATTTATTTTTAAGGGGGTTTTTGTTTGGTTTGGTTTTAAATTTTTGAAGTGTATTTAAAGCCCAGCCTTAGATAAGCCTAGATAAGAAGCTTCCCTTGAAATGGCCTCCTGGTGAATTGGCACTATAGGAAATATTCCACATTTCAGTAAACCCAAGTGATCTGTGTGGGCTGCTCAGCCGGGGGGTGGGTGAGAGGCACAGACTGTGGGGCTTCACTCCCTACAGCTCCTCCCTGGGAGCATCTGGGAGTTATTTGGAGCTGCACTACCTGACACAGATGCAGCCCTGGCAGTCAGGAGAAGACTCAGTGTGTATTTGTGGAAGGGAGCACAGCCAAGTGCCTAAACAGCTCATTTCTTGCTTTTTAGCTGTAGGAATTTGTTTCTTGGGTAAACTCTTGAGTCCCCTTGCCCCTTCTGCTCTGCTGTATGTT
The DNA here is from genome assembly GCA_013400415.1 of Scytalopus superciliaris. Classification (NCBI taxonomy): domain Eukaryota; kingdom Metazoa; phylum Chordata; class Aves; order Passeriformes; family Rhinocryptidae; genus Scytalopus; species Scytalopus superciliaris. The sequence goes on from VXBX01005260.1 coordinate 299,617, forward strand.
AGAGGAGCAGTGTTGTTCCACCAACACAGTATGTTTTGATGATTAAACCCCAACCCAGAGGGATTTGCTGTCACAGCCCTGCTGTCTGTGTGCACGAATCTGTGAGTGGAGCTGCTCCTCCTGGATCTATCCAGGGCAGGAATTCCAGCAGAGCTCAGAATGCTCATGGGATACAGGTGGTGATTTATCTTCTCGTACAACTTTTTTTTTCCTTACTGTTTTGCACACAAGAACAGCTCTTCCTTCCCTGTGGGGTAAGTCACTGGGCACAAAGCTGCCCTTCAGAACATGCCCTGTTGTCCGTCCTCGTGTCCTGTACCAGCTTCCCATCCTCACCAAGGGATGTATGAAGGATCGATCTCCCCGTGTGTCTTGATTTATCTTGATTTATTAACTGAGAGGCTCCTGTGGAAGGAATCAGGGGTGAGTTTCAAAGGGGCCTTTCCTGAAGGCATTTTGCCAAGTCCTGTCTCATGCTTGATGCTTTCCAGCTCAGACCTGTTGAAAGGAGAAATCCATCCATAGAAGGGGAACAGAAGAGGAAAGCTGGGATGTTAATTTGCTTTCAGTGACTTTTCTAGGCACCTTGGCACCCATGGGCCCATGTTTGCACAGACCACAGGTTATGTTTCTATTGGTGGAGCTGCTTCAGGTGTTCACTCAACTGTTTGAACACCTGAAATACCTTTGGGATAAATTTCCACTTTGCTTCCCGAGCCTGCTGGATAATGGAACAGAAACTGCTGTTTCTCGTTTTGTGACAGAGGAGGTGGCAGCACAGCCTAAATAAATCCCAGCTGGGACACAGCTCACCCTTTCTCACAGCAGGGCCCTTTTCCTCTTGGTGAGGACAGGACAGCTTTTCCTAAGTGCCTGTCAGCTCAGTTATATCCCCTTAGACTTCCATGGTCACCTCATACCTCTTGCCTTGGAGGTTGGGGATGGGAATTCTACCTGGCTTTATGTATCTTTAAGGTCTTGTTTGACAGTGCTTTACTTTTTTGGCTTCACCATCTGCCTTGTCTATTTTTTTTCCCTCCTGAGCAGGGGTGAGAGGATGGGCATGACTTTTAAACCCCCTGGGAAACACAGTGTTTATCATTCTTAGGGGCCACACTAAGCATGAGACCCGCTCCCATCCCAGTAGAAGAGCCAGAATGGAGACAGACGCCTCCCCCAGTCACAGCTACCTCTGGGACCTTCAGACTACGGCGAGGCAGTCGGTTCACGTGGAGAAAGGAGTGCCTGGCAGTTATGGAAAGGTATGTCCCTCTGGGCCTTTGGGGAGGGGCTTTGAAAGCCAATACAAGTGTCCTTTTTGCTGCTCTGGTGGACACCAGTGGTGTTTTCGTGGGTGTGTTTCAGTGTTGTGCTTGTAGTTGATTCCAGAGAGTAGAAGAACCTATTTTACCTCTCGTGTTGCTTAAAAAAAAAGTGTCACTGCTCTGGACAGTATCTCTTTTTGTATTTTTTTGTAGCCCCCAGGACATCATGTCTTTAGCTCAGTCTGAGAGCGTTGGTGTTCAGCTCTTCATTTGCTTTTGCAGAAACCTTTCCATTTAGCCCAGTCCAGGCTCTTTTGGTGGGGGTCTGTGCTCTCTTCCCATTGTGTGTTCCTCCTTTCCCAGTTCACTGATTTGCCCTCACAGCAAAATCCGGGTATTTTGGAGTTGATACTGGCAGCGCTGTAATTGCTCAGGATGCAGAACTCTGCCTAACAAGCAGTGGATTCCTGGTCCAAAAAGGCTCTTACAACCCTTTTACGAGAGCTGGGAGCAGCACAGAGCAAAGTGGATCTTTCAAACACATGTGCAGAGTGGGAGGGGATCATTAGAGCTCCCAGCTCTCTGGTCCTGCAGAGTCAGAGCGCTCCGAGCCCGGGCGTGCTTTGCCTTTCCCTCTGCTCCCTCAGTAGTGTCTCTTTTGTGGATACTCTTGTATAATAGGAAAGGGCCAGTGAACTCAGATGGAGTTTAGGGATGAATGCTTGTTTCTGTTCAGGGCTGAATGGCTGGGAAGGGTTTGCTCCCCTCCTTTGCACTGGAAGCACGGGGTGTGACCGTGTGTGCCACGCTCCTGGTTTGCAGCTCCAGTGAGACCTCGGCCAGCAGATCTGTGGGATGTGCTTTGACCATTTCTGTAACACTCCTCTTTCCTCTTGCTTGCACAAGGGTTTTGGGATCTGCTTGGGAGCAGGAGCTGAGGCTGAGCTAAGAGTGATTTCCTGGGCTCCCTCGGGAACACAGGATGGACTCACGTCTGTGTGGCCACATCTTCGCAGGACTGGAACCAGTAACTAAGTGTTTGTTTCTCTGTTCTGCTCTGGCACTGCATTGATATTTTCAGCTGTGACTAATGTTTCCCTGAAGGAAATAATGTAAATGTTTGAAATCTGTTCTGCTTTGTTGGACTAAACTAATGCAAAGTCCTGGGATCTAGAAGCACAGGGGACTGTGTTTTTGTGGTGTGCTCCTTCACAGAGGCAGTGCAGGATCTTGAAAATGCTTGTGTGATGTGACCATCCTGATGTGTGGGATGACAAAACCACCACAGCTCTGTGCACGTGCAGGACAGCACCACCTCCTGATCAACCCTCTCTGTGTGAAATGGTTACTGTGAAGTAGAATTAGGGCTCTTTTGGACATGGCTGTTCTCATTTTTGGTTTCTGTCTGACCTAAAGAGCAGTAACTGCTGTTATTTGCTGTTTGAATCGTGGTTGTGCCTCAGGCTGCTTGGTGGGGAGACAGCAGAGTGAGAACTATGCAAGCCAGCACTACCCTTTCCTCCTCCACATGTCTCCTCAAGCCTGTCTCTGTTGAGACACTCTCAGGGGGTCAGACAACCTGTGGTGGTTTGATATGTCTGTTGGAAAGGTGTGAGATTTGGGGTTAGTTGTGGAAAGAGGCAAATCGGTGCTGACATTGGGAATCATCCACCTGTGAATGCAGATACGTCATCACTCCATCTATTTTTTAATTAACTTCTTTCTTCTTTGTCGTTTTTGGTTTTGCTCTCTGTGCCTTGTGCTCTGCAAGGTCTTTGCTGCTGGAGTTTTGTTCTGCTGCTGCCACGTTGCCTCAGTCCTGGCTTTAATATTAATTTGCCAAGCCCTTACTGGGTCACCGTGAGCACTGAGCTCCCCAGCCTCGTGTGGGGTAGTGGGGAGCAAGGCTGAGGAGTTTCCTTCGAGGGAAGAACCCAGTAAAAGGGTTGTAAGGCAATAAAACAGCACCATAAAGCAAGCTGGGATTATGGTTGTTACACTGTTGTGCTGTAGTAGGCCTAGTTGAGCTGGAAGGATGAGCTGTTTTATGTGACAGGTTCTGAAAGAGTGGGAGAAAAACACTCCTCTGGGAGCCCTGTGAAGAAAGGAACTAATTTCACTTACAAGCCACTGGAGTCTTGCAGGCTTGTCCATAATGTGCCTCATAACAGCAGCAGGAGGGAGGTAACCACATTCCTGGCTCTCTGGCCCAAGAGATCAGGTTTGCTCGATTCCACAGGCTCAGAAAGAAGTATTTGGCCACTAAACTGGTGTTTGGCATTGCCTGTGGGCTGGTGCCCTTTGCTCCTTTGCATTTCCCTCTCAAGGATGGAGTTCTCACTGTGAGTGGAGGCATCTCAGTGCAATGGACTGTTCTTGAGGACACACAGGTTTCACTGCTTTGTGTTGGTGTGTCCTGCAGCTTTTGGTGTGGTGTTGGTGCACACAGGGCTTCTGGCACCTGGTTTGAGCTGCTGCCTTGGGGACCCCAGTGAAGTTCTCCTTCAGTTTGGCTCGTGACTATCCAGCAATGAGGAACAGAGGTCCAGGAGACAATTCCATCCCACTAATGCAGCTCCTGTGAGGGGCTGTAAGCATCTCCCTTTCTGCCTGCCTTCTGCACTTGGGTGGTTTAGTTTAATGCCTGAAGGTAGAGGGTTGAATCCAAACCTTATTGGAAACTCTTTGTAGCTAATGCAGAGCTTCTTCCCTCTGAAACATTGCTGGGGTGCTGTATGAGCAGTTTGGGGTGAGGATGAGGGTGCTGACCTGCTCTACCAGTAATTGTGCCCTGTGCTTTTGGCTTGGATTCACTTGGTAAGGACTGCCATCACTAAAAGTGAAATGTCAAACCAGCTGAGAGCCCTGCAAGGGAAGGGTCTGGATCTGATTGCAGAAGTTAGAGGGATTTGCTTCCTGGAGCTCTGGAAATGCACAGCACCTGTCAGGATTTGGCCAGCAAACTGAAGGAGAAGGGTGAGGGTTGAAGGGCTCGTTTCTCTTTCTTAAAAGATTGAGATCAACAAAAACTCCAGTGCAATTCATTATTATATTGGTGCCAACCTGACAGAATTCAGATTAGAGTCAGGGCCCTGCACTTGGCTGTCAGATGTCCCTAAGTGTTGGCATATTGGGAATGTGTATTAAAGAAACTAATTGGTTTATACTGGATTTCCAGAATGCTGCTTGTGGTTTCTGTAATTGAATTCTCCAGTCTTTCCTGCTTTTTTGGAATCCTCCCAGGGTAGTTTATTAGTCTCTGGGCTTAAATTTCGGACAGTAGATTCAGATCTCTTGCTCCCTTTATTATTTTTTTTTATTTTTTTAATACCTCTCTGAATATTTATGCTCTGAAGGTTAAGAGGAGCAGTAGTTCCAGAAAGTAAAGCTCTATATTTAACTGCAGACTAGGTGTGGTTCAGACAACTGCAGTGCAAAGCTCCCTCTCTCTGCTGTGCTACTGATACCAACCTTGACCTGTTCTCTCCTGGAGCCTCCTGCTCATGGAATATGCTGAGTTTTGAGTGTGTCACTGTTGTCGTGTGGCTTTGCCCTCCTTTGGGAGCAGAGCTAAGACTGCAAGAGTCCTTTCTGTGCAAACCCGAGGTTAAACTTGAAAGCCTCTTTCTGGTTCACTTGCCTGTTCTTTTTTTTTTTTTTTTTTTTTTTTTCCTTTTTTTTNTTTTTTTTTTTTTTTTTTGTTACATCTTGTCCCACAGATAATTTAGTTTTTTTATTTCCCTCTGCTTTTACTTCTTCTTTTCAACCCCTCTCATTAGAACTACGAAACTGAAAATTCCCTCAGGGCTTTCTCTTTTTTAATGAAGCTGTGTTGTCTTGTCTCTTTATTTTCTTTATTATTATTTTTTTCCCCAAGTGATTTATGCTTCTCCTCTAATCATATGTTGGAGTTGAGGTTTATCTTCTTTTTCAGGCAAAGAAGAATAACTAAGATTGGCAGCAGAATCAGTGACTTTATGCCCGTTCTAAGGCACTTTTGTCGAGTGCCATTAAAGACTGGGGGGGGCGGAGGGGGGTTGAGTGTTGTTTTTTAAGTATATGCTTTATCCAAAGATTAAATTAAAATAACTGTAAATTCTGCCCTAAACAAAAATGAATAATTCATCAGTTGAACTTATTTCAGTTTGTCTGGGGAGCAGAGGCTTTTGCTTTCTGGTTGAGGGTTATTTGGTTTGATTTTATGGGTCTGCTTTTTTATTTTAACACTTGCCTGTGCTTGTGAAGCTCCCTTTGTAAGGGGGTGTTTAGATTAAATAAGACTAAGATGATACAGATACCCATTATCCCCATCTCAGAGATGGCAAAACAGAGTCAGGTGTTTCACTTGGCTTTATTCCCAAGAGAAATGGGTTTAGATTTCCCAAGATAGGAGGGTATAGTTTCATGCCATAGCGGAGCTGAATTAACAGTTTGTCACCATCCTGAGGTGTTATCCTGCCTCTCCACCCTTCTCAATTCCTCCCCCTCCTCAGTTTCCCTGCTCCTGCCACCCTGCTCTGTGCCAGATATGTTTCTTGTCTGATGGAAACAGCAGCCAGTTCAGCTCAGTTCAGGGAAAATAAATCCTTTTTATCCCCCCCCTGCATTTTCCTGAGTTGGTTCCTCTTGCTGAGCAGTGAGGGGGTGCCAGGGCTGTCCTGGGGCAAAGGACAAGGATGCACAGCTGGGAGCACAAGGAAGGGGAAGGTTAATGAAAAGATGGTCAGATTTTTTCATGGTGGTTTTTTGATCTGCTTGGGTTTATTCTGGCTTTGTTTGGTTTGAGTTGGATGAGTTGCTGATTGCGTTAAAAGCACGGTTATAACTGACAGTTGTGCTGGTATCATGGAACAGGGGTCCTTTGGTTTTTCCAAGGAGTAGGAATGCATTAGATCCATGGGGATTGGAGGGATGGAGCACCTTTTCTTCTGAGGAAAGGCTGAGAGAACTGGAATTGTTCAGCCTGGAGAAGAGAAGGATTCAGGAAAACCTCAGAGCCCCTTCCAGGGCTTAAAGGGGCTCCAGGAGAGCTGGGGAGGGACCTGGGACAAGGGATGGAGGGACAGGACACAGGGAATGGCTTCCCACTGCCAGAGGGCAGGGCTAGGGGGGATATTGGGAAGGGATTGTTGGCTGGGAGGGTGGGGAGGGGCTGGGATGGAATTGCAAGAGAAGCTGTGGCTGCTTCTGGAACCCTGAACTGTCCAAGGCCAGGTTGGATTCCCTTGGAGCAACCTGGGCTAGTGGAAGGTGTCCCTGCCCATGGCAGGAGGTGGGACTGGACGATCTTTAAGTTCCCTTCCAGCCTAAACCATTCCATTATTCTCCACTGAGGAAGATTTAGCACCATTTACCTCTCAAAAGAGGCACGTCCCTGCCTGCTCCCAGCGAGGGGGTGCTGGGATGGGCCTGTGGAGCCCTGGGCATGGTCCTGGCCCTGAGCAATATGAGCCCTGACATGGGCTATTAGAAACCCTTCCGATTGTGAGAGCTCTATTACTGCAGCTCTCCCGAGCGCCGGGGCTTCCACGGCTTCCCGGGGGAAAACGAGAGCTCTATTAGCTCCTGAAATCCAGTTAGGAAATTTTCTTAGTTAATTTTATCCCATTACTCTTAGTTATGTCTTCTAGCAGAACCTTAATACCGGCCCCATAGGGGATCTAAGTTTCCTGTGCGAGGCTTTGGAGGAGATTTAAGTTTGGGATTCATTGCGTTTCTCCCTTCCCAAGCTGCCAGCAGAGCAGGAAGTCGTGTCCTTCGGCCTCTTCCATTAGGCTGGTACATTGTTAGAAGCAGAACATCAGTTCCTCATCAATATAACCCTGTCCACGGGCTGGCTCGGGAGTGCTGCTCGTCTTTCTTGGCTCTGCTGGGAGCTTTGGAGTGCTGGGAATTGTGCTCTGCTGTCCCTGTGACCCTCAGGTGTCCTTGAACCTTGTGGTGACTCGCTGTTCTCGGCTATAAAATACCTGCCACCTGCTTGGGAGATGAGCCAAGCCAAAGAAGGGGTGAGCAAGGTGCTAAAAGCCTCCAGCCTTGGGGCTGCCAAGGAATATTGGCATTAGGAAAGGCTTCCTGACTTCAGGAATGGTGGAGCACTGAGCGGGTTCCCTACAGGAGTTATGGAACATTCCTCAGGAGCAAATCAGCTGAAATCTGTCAGGATAGTTCTGAGGTACTTGATCTTAATGCAGCGGGAAACATCAGGTGATTTCTTTCCATTATTTTCCAGCTCCTTCTTTTCTGTCATAAGGTGTTTGTTAGTCAGCAACTTGCAGTGGGAGGTTCAACTTCATTAAGTCCTTTGAGACGCACAGAGTGGGTTTTTTTTAGGATCTTTGGTGTTCTTGCTTGTGAAATGTTTGAGATCTGAGGGAGGGCACTTTGCAAAGGCATCCAGCAAAGTTCACTTTGCTGTTCAGACCCGGGCAAGACCTTTTCATTGTCTGAAAGTTCAAGTGGTTGTGGCTCAGGGTCACTGCTGTGTGTCTTCATAAAATGCAAGAGCAGCCATTTGCTGCTTGACACAGGATCTTCCTTATTTTGCATTAGATCAAGCTCTGCTCCCTCTCAGACATGCATAATACACAAGCTTCCTATTCTAATCAGCTGTAAGCAAATCCCAGTTGTTTGGCAGATTGCAAGCAGTAAAACAGAATGCAGGGCTGTCTGTCCAGAGTCTCACCAGACTCTGGTTTCCTCAAGGATCCAGCAGTTCAGGAGTTATTTTTCTTCTTAGAGAGCTCAGGTGCTTTTTGTATCTTTGTGTTCTCTCCCTCTTTCTTTTTTTCTTTTTTTTTTCTTTAATAATAAAAGAGATGCTCTGTGGGAGGGGCAGCTCCTTGCAGCAGACTCCAGATAAAAATTTTTGTGTCTGCCAAGGTCAAAATAACCGAAATCAACATTTGCCAAAAGGAACTTTGTCAGCCTGACCTGTAACAGCACTGGCTGGTGCTGGAAAGCCACATTTTAGGAATGGGAGCTCTCCTCTAGTCCATATGCTCTCCTGCATTTCTCCAGGAGCAGTATTCACACCTGGAGAGCAGCCTTGTGGCTGTGGACAAAAGCTCTTATCTCCTAGCCTGTAATATTTTTTAATCCTGCTGTTGCAGCTCTGGGCATTCTTATTATTCACATAAATATGTAATTCCTTCTAAATCCTGCCAAGGTCTTCAGGGTACTTCGGGAGAACTAATTAGCCCTGGTTTCATTTTCTGTGCTGAAATGTGTTTAAAAAGTCCAAGGTCCCTTTGGCCTGAGTATCATGAGAAAGAATAAGACAGAACGTTGCATTTATCCCTCGCCATGTGCTGTGTGTGCTGCTATCAATGTGCTGCTCATTTATCTCCTCTCTGAACTCTGCAGTCACTCTGTTATATCTCCTCAGATGCCAAGGCTTCCCTTGCCTTTAACAATATTAATTGTCACTCTTCTCTGGACCTTTTCTATTCCTACATTCAATTTTTGGTGACCTGGGGCAGGTGAGCAGGGACCCGAGCAGCACTGATTTCCATATTCCCAGGGTGAATATTCCAGCTTATAGAAGCAGCTGAGTCTCATTCCTGTTGTTCTCTGACCTCCAGCCCAACACTTGTTTTTTGCTGATCACTTGTGTGTGTTGACTGAGGGTATCTTTTCTTTGAACAGTCTTTCCTGAAGAACCACAGTAATTTAGACCCAGTCATGTATGTGAGGAGTTGGAATTTGCCCTTTGCACGTGCATTACCCTAAGATAGCAAATAAAGTTGACTCATGGGAGTGTTAATTGCTGTGAATTTCAAAAATACCTGCTTTATTTATACCCATTATAAATAATTCACCTTCCAGAACGCTGCTAACTGTTGATGCCAATCATTTTAGGGCACAGCTTCTCTGAGCCAAGGGCTTGTGCTGTGTTCCTGCACAGAGCCCAGTGCTCTTCACAATCGTGTTGAGACCTCTAGATGCTGTTTGCTGTAAGGACACTGTGAAAATAGAACTCTGGTGCTGTGATTTCTCCCTCTTTGAGCTTCCTCCTGTGCCAGCACTTGACCTGCTGTCATCCTTCATGGTGTTCTTCCTGTGGCTGTGCTGTTCAAAGGATGCAGAAGGAATTAGCAGCAGAAAGCTCATATTAATCAGCTGCACTGCTGTTTCCTTGGCTCTTTCCATGAGTTGAGGAGGCAGGGAAAGCTGTGGCACACTTGTCACACGCACTCTGGGGTGGCCCCTGGCAATCTCAGGGTGTGCTTTGTGTGGCTGTTTTATAATGGCTTTGTGAAGTCACCGTGACCAAAAGATACAAAAGGCAACAAAAACACTGAAAAGGCAAAGCCTCCCGTAGCTGAGGGTGCTGCTATTCCACATCCAGGGGGAAGAGCATTACAAAAAGCATCTTTCTATGGAGCCAGGCTGGGAGAGCTGGGAGTGGCCACCTGGAGAAGAGAAGGTTCAGGGAGACCTCAGAGCCCCTTCCAGAGCCTAAAGGGGCTCCAGGAGAGCTGGAGAGGGACCTGGGACAAGGCATGGAGGGACAGGATACAGGGAATGGCTTCCCAGTGCCAGAGGGCAGGGATAGGTGGGATACTGGGAAGGAATTGTTGGCTGGTGAGATCCTAGCATAGGTTTCTCAGAGAAGCTGTGGCTGTCCCTGGAACCCTAGAAGTGTCCAAGGCCAGGCTGGATGGGGCTTGGAGCAACCTGGGCTAGTGGGAGGTGTCCCTGCCCATGGCAGGGAGTGGGCCAGGATGATCTTTAAGGTCCCTTCCAATCCAAACAATTCTGGGATTCTGTGCCTCTCTTTCCCTGTCAAAAAGCCTGCTGGGCAGCCACTCCCTCAGTCAGGGGGAAGGATTCAGGGAGACCTTGGGGCCCCTTCCAGAGCCTAAAGGGACTCCAGGAGAGCTGGAGAGGGACTGGGGACAAGGCGTGGAGGGACAGGACACAGGGAATGGCTTCCCACTGCCAGAGGGCAGGGATAGATGGGGTTTTGAGCTGTCCAGAACAGGTCCAAGTTCATCTGAAGGAATAGCCATCCCTCCCAGAGGCGTTCACCTGACCTGTACCATTACCCATGGGATAAACCCCCTGGAGGGAATTACAGGATTAACTCCCTGAGTGACCTGTAAGGCATTCCAAAGGAATCAGGGATGAGGTTGGCACCTTGTCCCCTCTGCCTTTGCTGCAGCCAGCTGTCAGCAGGGAGGATCCAGGAGCTCCATCCAGCCCCAAGCACAGCCAGAATTTGCCCATTCCCAGTTTCTGGAAGTGTGCAGAGTGTTCCTGCTGACTCTCACTGCAGCTCCTCCCTGAACAGAGGCCAAACCTGCCTCAGTGAAAGGAAATTCTCTGCCATCCAGTAACAGATGTGAGGTCTTTATACAAGTAATAAACAGAGTAATTACCAGGAGAAGTGAGGGAGGAAAATTCCTAAGTAAAACTCCTTAAGTGTGTTGCATCATGAATTTATGGGCTCCTTGGTCAGACTGTGAAGCACTTTAAGCAGACTGAAAAGAATGTTCTATCAGAGAACCATATGGGCTTTACCCACAAAAGTCACTGCCACATCCTCGTTTCTTTTTTATTCTTCTGGTTTTGGTGACCCAGGATAACACAACTGACCTTTTTTAGGTTTGATTTTCCTTTGGAACATGCAGAAGTTTTAATTTGTTTTCAATACTGTGCTGTTGGTGAGGAACTCCATCAACACAATAGAAGACATGGACCTGGTCCAAAGAGGATTTGTAATGTGATTTCCTTATAAAGGAAGAAGAATGAGAAAATAGGGCATATAAATATACAATATATAGAAAAAGTCATCTGATTTGTTGCTTATTATGTCCATAGGCTGGTGCTGTTTAAGTTTCTAATGCCCCTTGGTTTTCTCTTAATCACAGAACATTGGACTGAGACTTCCAGTTTCATGTCCAGCTTCTCTTGTTTCAGTGAGCCTTTATTATATCCTTTTCAGAATCTGACTAAATTCTCCATCTTTGAGGCAAATACAGCCAAGGGCCCAACAGCCTGATGGGGGGGAGTGGCTGCCCAGCAAGCTCTTTGACAGAGAAAGAGAATCCCAGAATTGTTTGGATTGGAAGGGACCTTAAAGATCATCCTGGCCCACCCCTTGCCATGGGCAGAGACACCTTCCACTAGCCCAGGTTACTCCAAGCCATGTCCAACCTGGCCTTGGACACTTCCAGGGATGGGGCAGACACAGCTTCTCTGGGCAACCTTTGCCAGGATTTCACTAGCCAAGAATTGCTTCCCAATATCCCACCTATTCCTGCCCTCTGACAGTGGGAAGCCATTCCCTGTATCCTGTCCCTCCATGCCTTGTCCCAAGTCCCTCTCCAGCTCTCCTGGAGCCCCTTTCAGCTCTGGAAGGGGCTCTGAGGTTTTCCTGAATCCTTCTCCAGGTGGACACCCCCAGCTCTCCCAGCCTGGCTCCATAGGAAGATGCTTTCTGTAATGCTTTTCCCCCTGGATGTGGAATAGCAGCACCCTCAGCTATGGGAGGCTTTGCCTTTCTGGTGTTCTTGTTGCCTTGTATCTTTTGGTCACAGTGACTTACCAGAGAACAGTCTTCACAGCTTTCTGTGTCTCTGGAGTTGTTGTTCCCAAAGTGTGTGACCTTGGAAGCTGCAACATTGAATTTCTCCCGAGTTCTTGCCCTCAGGATTGTCTGTCACTTTTTATGGTCCTTCAATTCACTGTATTGATGTGGCTTCTGAGTTTGATTTCATTGCCACGTGCAGACTTTGTGTCTAAATCATTAAGTGTTTTCATCCTTAGGATACTCCAAAGATGATACTTGAGGAGTATCACTGATCTCTGCCTTCCAAGCCATGAGTCTCATTTTTTAGCCCACTTCTTGGTTATCTCTTTCCTTCTTCCTACCCCATCTCATAGTTAGACTACCCTTTTGTCTTTTCCAAAATTATGAGTAATTCCCTATTTTGTCGCTTTACCAAACGCTTTTCTGGACTCCAAAAATGATAAGAATAATTAATTTTCCTAGACACAGAGTCAACAACTCCTCAGTTGGTTTTGCAGCATCACTACCAGCACTGTTGAAGTTGTGCCTCCCAAAAGGGCTCTCCCAAGGGAACCTGGCTGAGCTGAAGAGGTGACAGTGACATGTAAGAGGAAGGACATGGCAAAAACCTCCAAGATTTGGAGTAAGGGGCTGTGCTTTGATGTCACAGCTCTCTGGCTGCTTTCTGGGGTCTGTATCTCTTAACTTTGCTGTTCTTCTGCCTGTAGGTTCTTCTAATGCTATTAAAGAATAAGATGAAAGAGGACAATTTCAGGATTCTTTTAAAGGAGTTGATGGAAGGGTAGGGGAAGTGCTCTTGGAATACAAAGTGTGATGGGTCTTGGTGAACTGTTGGTAAATGAAACAATCTTCTGTAGTCCTTGGAGCTTGTTATTTCCAAGGTCATTCACAGTCCTGTAGGCAAAAAAAAAATTGACAGAAGTTGGAGACTAAACTCAGCTATTTCCTCCCTATGGCTCAAGAATGGCCATTGAATAATGTCTAGGAAATAAAGAAAAAGATGTTGCCCCTGCCAGGCTGCAGAAATGATCCTCAAGGATCCCAAAGGTACGGGATGGCTCAAAACTTCCCTTAAATCTCCTTCTTTGCTGGGTTGTCTGCAAAGAACCTCAGGAAGCTGGTCCTGGCACTGCAGTGGTTTAATCAGCTGGCATTGCTTTCCTATGTTCATTCATTATTTCTCATTCTCAGTTGCTTAAATCCATCTGCTGTGTTGTATTCAGGGTGCAAGGCAGACAACAGATTGGTATTGAAAAATTAAATACCTTTTCCCGCTTTCTGTCTGAATAGCAATTAATGGGATAACAGTTCTAGCCCAGATCTTGGAGGTGCAGACATTAGAAGTGTGTGTAATGAGCCCAAACTCAGATTCTTGGCTTCAGGTGCTGGATATCCTGCAGGAATTTGCCTTGTCTTTGAAATCCTTTAGGATCCTTTCATTTAGTTTAGTCAGTTTTTATTTTCTGAAGGTGCAGCAGCAGTGGTGGCTGTCAGGGCTCTGCTGGGCTGAGCTGAGTCTGGTCCAAGGCTGGAAATGGAAAGGAAAAACTTGTGGATTCTGAGGGAAAATGCTGGTGAGGGTGTTGGAAGCTCTCAGCTCAAGCCAAGCTTTATCACAAATCTCAGTACTGGTATTTTTCCCCTCCTGGAATCTTAAGACAAAGGGAGACTCCAAGTTTCCCAGCCTGAAGGACTACAGAGTTCTGGAAAGCAAGACCTTAGTGAGGTTAAACTAAGAACAACGTGACAGGCCTTGCTGACATGATGTGCACGTATTTTTTGTTGTCCAGTGTCCCCATTAAAGCACAATTTTGAGGCAAGGATAGGCTGTTCTCTGGGAATACATCACTTTGGATGAGCTGAGAACTGAGTTTTGGCTCTGGTGAGTGTAATATTTTCTTCACGATGGCAGAAGAAGATGGTTTGGGTTGAGTAATGTAAACTCCAAGTTCTGCTGTTTATTTCTGTTGCCATATAAAGCCTTGGAATCCTCTGTGGTATCTCTGGTGACCACAGTGTTGATTAGAGGATGGCTGGGTGGGATGGTGGGTCACCAGCAGCAAAACAGCCCTTCCCAGCGGGTGGGAACCAGCCAGGGCTCATTTGTGCTGGGCCCCATCAGTGTGGGGATGTTTCAGCCATGGGCTGACCCTGCCTTAGCTGTGCTTGCCTGGTGAGAACCAGAGGATACAACTAAAACCACTCTGCCCCTGCTCAGAGGTCAAAAATGAAGATGAGATGTTTGTTCCACAACTGTTTTCGTAAAGGAATTGTTTATCAGGCACTAAGTCCAGAGGATTTAATGCACATAAATATCCCTCTCTAGCATGTAGGTCTCCATTTAAATATTCCCAGTAAATAAAAGGGAGCAAGAGATCCCATTATTCGTGCTTGGATGCCTTGTTAGGAAGAGCTTTGAAGGTGCTGCTCGCTCGGCCCAACCTCTTGGTGAGGTGTTGCAGAACAATTCTCACTTTATCCTGGCCTGACCTGTTGGTTGCTTGGTGGCTTCAAAAAATGTCCTCTTTCCCTTTTGTTCTGAGAGCAGTTTGGTGAGCTCTGCTGACTTTGGGGGGCTGTGGGGCCACTGAGTTTGAGGACAGTCAGATTTTTAGCTTGTGTGCTGTCGGTGCCTTGAGCAGGAGGTCCCTCTGTGTTCTGATTGCTCCGAACTCCAAACCTCTCCGTTCAGGAGAGGCCTGTTGTGTCATTTCAAAAACACTCTTATCACCAAATCCAATTACAAGGAAGAGTAAATCACCACCTCCAATGTCTTAACTATTCTTTTTTTAATTGTTAATTATCTCGACAGGAGGGTGCTGCAGATTAGGAGGCACAGATTATCTTCTGCAAGTACGAGGCTTCCAGTGCTGTTATCAATTAATTCTGTTTTTAAACAAATTTTAGGATAATATTAACAGCTTGATGGGATTGTGGTCCTTGAGACTGCTGTCAAAATTCTGACAAAGTGATGTTTAAAAAATTAAAACCTTCTTGTTATATTAGCCCTGAAGGTCATAGAGCTTCTCCACTCCAGAGCAAGGTGTCTTTTTGGCATTTTAATCTCCATTGCAGAGTAGATTCCTGCTATGAAACATCAGTGTAATAATTGTCTTGGAGTTTAGGCACCTGATCTGTAAAACCAGAACAGAGTCAGCTCTGTTGTGTGAGGTTTTTTAACGTGCACTGACATGAGTGTGGAATTTCATGTACACCATCACATCCTGGCATGGGAAATAATTACAATTAATATGTGTATGATGCTCTAAGTGATCTTGTCTTCCAAATTTGCACTTGCCATGGAAAGAAGCACAAGAATGAAACATCTCTTACAATGAGGGGCTTAAAACTGGACAGAGCATGGCAGAGCCCTGGCCTTGGACACTCAGGCTGGGAATGAGATACAGATTTTTTAAAAAATGAGGATTTCATGCAGTTTAGTTCCAAAGGTGGTTTAAAGTTGTAAAGGTTCTACGTTGGGTGACACCCCGGTTTTTTCTGTAGGGACTGGATATCTCTGTAGGTCAAACAGGAGGTCTGGGCTTAATGCCAGAGCAACTGAGACCCCTCTGGGCAGAGGTGTAGGAGAGGTCAGGTGGTGTCTCCAGCCCTGTGGATCCATGGAAATCTGGAATGCATTGGCTGAGTGCTGGTGCTGTGGGGGACACAGCAGAGAGACTGAGCCATCGTGGTCAGGAGTGGCTTTGCTGGGCTGGGGTTTGTTCTGAGCTCTGTTTCCCTGGGTGGGAGCTCTGGGAGAGCTGATGCTGCAGGAGTGGCACACTGGGAGTTCACTCCTTGCATCCAGAGAGCTGCACTCCCACCCTTGCCTGGCTGGTTTGCAGTCCTGGGGGAGGGAGAACACGGTGCTCTGGTGTAGTTCCCAGCTCCATCAGAGTTCATCTGCGCAGAGGGTATCTTGGAGCTTTAATTTTGCTGTCAGAACCAGAAATGACTTTCTATTGTGGGGTGAACTCTTCAGTTGACACCCATGTCGTTATTATGGAATCTGTAGAAATACCAGGAGATAAAATGGATGGTGTCATCTGCTGCCCTCGCTGAAAATGCCATTAGGGATATTCCTGGCCAGTATTTACTGGGAAATAAACTAGTCATTACACTTGCTGATGAGATTATGCTTTGAATGTCACTCCTGTGACAGTCTGTCTTGTGCCACGTGGAGATAAGATCTCAGGCACAGATGACAGACCGACTTCAGAAATATTTCCATTGATTTGACAGCCTGAATAATAGTTCTGTTAAAAGCCACAGAGACTGGAACAGTGGCCTCTGGCTGCTGGGTGATACTGGACTGATAAATCTGCTAATGAGAGATGAATTGGTAACTGTTTGAGTGTTCTCTGTAACTTGTCAGTGGAAAGCAGAGGAACCCTTTGGAGGGAAACTGGATAGGGAGCTGGAATTACAGACATCAGAGAGGAAGGAGCAGCTTGGACTCTGGTGTGTTTTGAGACAGCAGAGGGTGACAGCAGGGTCTTCTGTTCATCCACAGGGGTCAGCTGGGAGCTGGGGAAAGTGGGCAGCTCCTTTTTTGCATCCATCCATCCATCCATCCATCCATCCATCCATCCATCCATCCATCCATCCATCCATCCATCCCCGGAGCCCATCGCTCTGCCTTTGCTTTGGGCAGCAGTGGAGGAGGATGTGTGGGAGCTGCTGTGGGAGGAGCTGCTCCAGCTGCCTGTTCCAGCCATCTCCTGCCTCCCTTGGCTGCACAGCCGTTGCTCTTGGCACGGGTGGGAAGCTGGAGCAGGGAAGCAGCCAGGCAGAGAACATTCCTGCAAAAAGGGATTGAAGGAGAGGATGTGTTTAAATTGTGCTTAAATTGTGTTAAGCTGGACTGCAGCCTGAGGGTCAGGGAAGAGGCATTTCCCATCCCTGGAAGTGTTCCAGGTCAGGTTGGACAGGGCTTGGAGCAACCTGGGCTAGTGGGAGGTGTCCCTGCCCATGGCAGGGGGTAGCACAGGATGAACTGTATAAATGAATTTCCCCAACCCTGGACCTTTTGGTCAGTTTTGGGGGGGTTTCTCTGTCTGGAAAAGCACTGGATCTGCCCATCCTTCCGCTGCTCCGTAGCTTGGGCTGTTCCAGACACTTCCCTGGCAGCTGCAGAGCTGATCCAAACCAGCAAAACTTCAGCTGTGGATTATCAGGAACGTGTTTTGTGCATCCGATACCTCGGCCTGGAGAACAGGAGCAAAGGAAAGGCAGATTGGCAGCTCTTGCAGGAATTCAGAGAGGGGCACCTTGGAAAAGACTGGGGGGGGAGGCGTTTGCTTCCCTGACAGAGCCCAGGGCTGAGATGGATTCCCTCTCCATCATTGTCCTAAGCACATTATCCCTGAAAGAAAGAGGGTTTCTCTGAATCTGCAATTTTTCTAGGCTTCAGTGTTATTGAAATGAAACCGCTTCAAGGATATCTACATTCTTTACCATCATCTGGATTCTCATCTCATGTAAATTATTTGGCCACTTTTCATTTTAATCCTCCACTGTCATTTTCTACAAAAGAGATCATTTGGTTTCTTCATGGAAGGTATTCAGCTGACAGCTGCCCTTTGTCTAGAAAGCAGTGTGCCTTTGCAGGAGTTACTTGTGCCTGCTCTTTTTTTATTTCCTTTTAAGTTCGCATTGCTTCGAATTTTTCATCTGTAGCTTTCAGGAACTTTTCAGGCTGTGAACAGGCTGAGGTTTGTGGCTGTGAAGAGAAATTCAGACATCCTGCATTCTTCCCCTGTCTACCTGGCTGATAAGAAACAGAACTGGAGGCAGATTAATTAATTTACTGCTTGCAAGAAGAACTGTAGTCAAAAAAATCACACTATTTTCACAGCTCCTACATGAGCAAACAGAATAGTCGGTGATGAAGTCTTGAATTTTTTTTTTTCCACGGCTTTTCTGTCTTGAAAATTCAGTTATTCTCAGCTGCTTTCCAGAAATTGTAGAATCACAGAACCATAGAATCATCAAGGCTGGAAAAGATCTTTAAGGTCAAGTCCAACCATCAGCCCAGCGTCATGTTCCTCACTAAACCGCATCCTCAAGTGCCACGGATTGGGAGGTTTTGAATGTCGTGCTTTGTGTTGTGATGTGTCACCCACAAGCCCCATTAAGACCTTGAAGGGGTTGGAATGGGATGAGCTTTAAAGTCCCTTCCAACCCAGACCATTCTGGGATTCTCCTGTCAGGAGAAGATACGGTTTTGGGGAGCACAGATTTAGGGTTGGACAAGTTTGTAGGCAACCTGAATGTGTGGGGGGAGAAGGATGAACATCATTAATGTGGATAAGGAATAATCCAACAGGTGGAAGCAGAGGCAGGTTCTAAAATTACTGTGTCAGCTGCAGAAACCGAATTTAGCTATTTTAATAGTGCCCTTGCAGTTTAACTCCTTTGGTGGTGCCCTTCCAGCTCTCCCCTGATACCCACTTAGCTTTGATCTCCATGCAAACATCTTACTGACCAGGAGAGCTGCCGGAGAACTGCTCAGGTTTCTGGTGTTGTTTCACAGGACAGGGATTTAGGATGAGAAGAATTGCAGATTTTCAAATGGGAATCATTTTTCTCGTAAAAACTTTTAGGTGAGAAATTTGTGTGTAGAACTTGAAGAAAAACGTTTCAGAATACCAAAAAACGAATTTTGATCTAACGAAGTAAGTTTTGCCTGCTCGGTTATAAAATGTTTAGGCATAAGAATTGCTGTTCCAGCAGTTTCCAAATCCCGGAAATGGTTGGACTAAACAAAACTTCCTCGATTGCCAGCAGAGGTGGCTCATTCATTGCCCAGTTCTGGAAGGGAGTTCCATCACAGGGAGATTTCCTGTTATCCCAGAGAACTCCTGAGTGGGAGCCCGAGTTTTGTTGTTGTTGGAAAACAGGAGCTGCTTTGTTGGAGCCAGCAAAGGGCTGGCTGTGGCTTGCAAGAGGAGTCGTGTTGAGTTGTGTGCCAAGGGAAGGATCACTCGTGGCTCTTGTGTTGTCTTTGCTGCATTAATTGGTGTCTCAGTTTCTTGCATCAACACAAGAATGGGCAGTTCAAGTGTAAGCTGATGCTGCATTTTGCGTGTTTTGTCATCTTGCCCATAAATATTAGGCACTGTCCAGCAGCTCTGTGGCCACAGATGATCTGGAGACATAATATCTCATGATAGCAAGGCTTCACCTTCTGGGTTTGGGACATCTTTGTGTAGATCCTTCACGTTTTCTAATTTTATGAGGTTTCTTTTGTGGTGTTTGTTCTTGGCTTTTGACAAGCACCTATAAACAAAATGAATAATCTTCACAGAGTGGTTGGGGTTGGAAGGGACCTCTGGAATCATCCAGTCCAATTTCCCTGCTAAAGCAGGTTCACTGGAACAGGTTGCAGGATCATGTCCAGGTGGGGTTTGAATATCTCCAGAGAAGGAGAGTCCACAACTTCTCTGGTCAGCAAAGAGAGCCACTAAATTACTGTTTTGGTTACCAGATTTTACTGAGGTTGTTTATGCACATGTATTGGTGACCTGGATTCCTGATGAGGGCTCCTGCTCATGCAGTAGTACAGCAGTTTTCAGCTGTGATGTCTTGGTGTTCCTTTATCTCACAGCACTTAACAGAGGAGATAATTCTTGGCTCTGGGCAGAGGGTGTGGGAGCTGAGGTTCTGTCATGAGGCAGTTGGGATCCTGAGCTTCTGCTCCCATCGCTGCCTACTCAAAAAAGCATTTCCTACTCTGTTTTCCAAGTTCTTCATTCTCCAAAAATGCTCCTTTGTACAGAACACAGCCCCTATGAAAAGAAACTTGCACGTTAAGATAGACCCACACGTCACTTGAAAGGCTGAAATCATAGGAGGGTGATCAATGTGGAAGAGGGGGAAACATACTTTAAAAAATTACCGTGTCCAGGGGGTGTGATTTTTGTTATAAATTCTCATCTGGTTGAACAAAGACACCAGCCCACGTGTCAGGAACTCTCCTTTTATTCTATTTTATTATATAGTCTCCTTAACTCCAGCAATTAAATCACTGTGTAATAGTAGAAGGGCTGGCTGAGGAGCTCTCAGCTTTTACAAATAACTTCAAGAAAATCTGAACAAGTTCCCAAGGCCCACAACAAACTCCAGGTCTCAGAAATGTTGGCTGACAAGCTCTCAGCTCTTACAAGCAGCTTTAAGAAGATCCCAGTCCTTAGAGCAAACTGGGAACAGAGTACGGGGTGGAGTGTGAGAGCTGGACTTTGCCAGGCCAGAATAAGGGGAGAGAAGTAAAGGTGGGAGAGAAATAATGATGGAAAAGAGAGGAAGAGAAGGAAAAAGATCACCAGCCCTTAGAGCCCTTGTGCCAAGGGTGGATGGGGTTGACTCTAAAGAGAAGGAAGAGGACAACAGGGCTGATGATCCTCTTCCTTTTATAATTCAGGGATTGTTCCTGCTGCTGGCAGTGCTGGAGGTGACAGTGATCTGTCATCTTGGAATGGCTTGGGTTGGATCTTTGAGCAGGGACACCTTCCACTCTCCCAGGTTGCTCCAAGCCCCATCCAGGCAGGCCTTGGACACTTCCAGGGATGGGGCAGCCACAGCTTCTCCGTGCCAGTCCCCAAATTCCCTTTCCCTGAGCAACTTGGGAAGTGCAGGGAAGGAGCAGTGGGTGTTTGTGGGAAAACGTGGTTGCCTCCCAGGCCCATAAAGTGCCCTTCCTTTGGAGGAGATGGAGCTCTTCCTGTGCTTCCATTTGCTCTCCAAGCCAGCAAATCCTCTGGAAGTGCATTAATGCTGCTGCAACTCGCTCAGCTGATGTGGGATTGCTCTTAGTGAGCAGCAGCTTTGGAATAGGAGCCTTTTTGGGGGGCATGGCTGGGAGTGGAACTAACCCTGGGAGTGGTGGAGAAGGGATGCCTGAAATTCAAAGTGAGCATTCCGAAAGTGGGGCAGAAGCAGTTGCTGTGTGGAACAGAATCCAGATTTCCATAGAAAGTGACTGGGCTGGGGCCAATCCACTGGAGGAGAAATATGAGCATGGAAAATAATAATTGCCTCAATATGCCTGAATCCCTGACTACCAAATGATCTGCAATTAAAGGAAATATCTCATTTTCAAATCCAGAGCAGCTGTCCAACAGCTGAACGTGCTGCTGATCAAAGTTGATAAAAGAATTCCTAGGATTATGTGTTGTGGATAATCTGCAGGAAAAAGCAGTGGTAGCCCCTGTTTATGGTGTGATTATCAGAGTCCACTGAAGTAAACAGGACGTTCTGTTGGTTTTAATGCAGATCTGATAAGCTCTGTAGAATGTAAATCAGTTCATTAAAATTTGTAAAGCAGTTAAATGAAGTCAAAGAGGAAACAGTTTTAACTTTTATAGGATGTTTACTGCATATAAAGCACAATAAAATCACAGTTATTCTGGGGAAAATACTGTTGGAAATGTGCTGTACTCGGTGTGTTGTTCTGGGGAAGACTTAAAAATTTTAAATTGTGGCTTTAAAAAAAAACGAACCTGACTCTGGGACTCTTCCTGTGTGATTTTGTACCATCTCCCTCTGAAGCATTGCAGGATTTGTGTATAATACATCTGTCTAAGTACATGTGGATGTGAATCTGTCAACCCAGGGATCAAAACAAGTGGGGAACCTTTATTTTCACTGTATTTGTGCATCGTTCTACCTAAGCTGGGGTGTGTCAGGGGAAAAATAAATCAATTATAATAAATAAGGGCCAAGGTTGTGGCGTTTTGGACATGATGCTTCCTGAGATAGTCTTACTCTGATATCCACAGAACTGCCTGATTTTTTGACATCTCCTGGCATGATATTCCAAAGACTGAGGTAATGCTCATTTATCTGAGGCATTTGGAAGTTTCCTCCTCTCCACGTGGACATGAGTGCAAGCTGATGTTACCTTATGCATAGAATTTACTCCGTCTGTGGTGCTTCTGTAGGACTGATGCATAAATTAGCAGTTGGCACCTTTTAGTGGAACTGCTTTGGAACCTGCTCTGATTTCTGAAAAACACTTGTTTTTTTCTCCCCCCTTTTGCAGTTACTTCAATGAGAACCAATATCCAGATGAGGCAAAGAGGGAAGAAATTGCCAATGCCTGTAATGCAGTTATCCAGAAACCAGGTGAGGAGCTGGTCCTGCTTTCCTTCCCAAAAGCAAATCAAATGTGATTCCCAGCCTGATGTTTGCAGGTCGCACTTAAAACCACAGAATAATTCAGGTTGGAAAAGACCTTCAAAGTCATGGAGTCCAACCTGATGCAGCAGGTCCTTGAAGGAGCTCAGCTTGCCTGGCTTTCAGTTTTCCTTGCAGCTTCCAGACAGGGATCTTGTGTTAGAACCTGGAGGACTTGGGGTCAACAAGCTGCATTTTCCCTGTTCCTGGAGAAGTCATCCCTGGGAGAGGAGCATGAATATTCAGTGTAGTGATAGTGGATGCACCTGCCTTTGCTTAGGTTTGCTAACCAAACATTTACATAGATGTCAGAACTTGTGGTTTGGATATATTTAGATTTTATATAACCAGAATAAAAATTAATGATCAGAAAGCTAAGGCTTGAGTCGTGAACATAAAATCACAGGATTATTTAGGTTGGAAAAGCCTTCTGAGATCATCCAGTCCAACCATCCCCCAGAACTGCCAAGGCCACCACTGACCATGTCCCCAAGTGCCACATGCATGGGGCTTTTAAATCCCTCCAGGGATGGGGATCCACCACTGCCCTGGGCAGCTGTGCCAGGGCTGGAGAACCCATTCCAGGAAGAAATTGTTCCCCATATCCAACCTAAACCTCCTCTGGTGCAGTTTGAGGCTATTTTCTCCCATCCCATCACTTCTTACTAAGGAGAAGAGAGTGATCCCCACCTCATTCTCCTTTCAGGGAGTTGTAGAGAGCTGGGACAGTCACAGGATAGCACAGAATCAGACCAGTTTAGGCTGGAAGTGACCTCTGGAGATCCTCTGGTCAGGCACGACCAGCTCAGATAAAAGTTGTTCAGGGCTTTACCTTGTTCAGTTTTCAGCATCTCCAAAACTGGAGTTTTCCCACCTCTGGCCCCTGTTGCACAATGCTGAGCAGAGTCTTTTTTCCTAATACCTACTGAAAAATTCCCTTCTTGCAGCTTTGATGGATTTGCTCTTGTCTTTTGGTTCTGGGAGCAGAAGGAATTACGGGGTAGAGGATCAAAGAGGTTGGGATTTGATTCCTGCAGGGTTTGGGACAGGCTGCTGACACCCCCTGTCTCAGGAGCAGTGAAATACTGCCAGTGGTCCTGGTTCACAGCATCTTTTCCAGATCTTTCTTTCTTTCTTTCACTTGTCTCATCTCTCCCAACTTACTTAAGTGTGCAGATTGCTGCAATTACACAGGTGCTTTGTATGTTTTGTGTGCTGCATAAATAAACTTTGAGAAAGAGTCACAGGCAGGGGAGGGTCTCATCCCTCTGGAGCCTGCAGAGAATGGAACATGCAGCTACATGGAATATTTTAAACAGGGACAAGGCCAACTGAAGAGGTTTCCATGATGTCCTTGTGATGCTGAGCCCCTCCAGTCTCCCCTCTTTTATACTGATGACCAGAAAGAGGCATCATTTCCTGTAGCTGTCCTGTGGTAGTTGGGAATTTTGTTGCTGGTTTAAGTGTGAAAACCCAGTGATGTGGTTTCCGACATCCACCCCTGTGTTCCCAGGAGGTCAGGAGTGTCCTGGCACAACTGGGATGGTGTGGTGGGTGCTGGGGGGTTGAGGGAAAGAAGAGCAGATTTCAGGGGATGACACAAAACCTCCTCAGTCCTTTTTCTGCTGAAGGGAACATGTCATTGAACTGTATCCTTACGGCACATAATAAAGAAGGAGCCCGAAGGAAGGGGGTTTGTGGCAGGACTGTGAGTTCAGTTTGAGTTTTGGGAATCTCCAGTTTTAACTGGAAAAGCAGCCCTCCCTTCTCCCACACCTCTGGATTTAGTTGGTTGGAGCCGCAAAGAAATTCTTGTATTTCAGATTTATTTTTATTTAAAAAAGAAAGGCTCTTGTATTTAGGGAGTTATTTGGCATTTAGTGCCTTAACAACACCTGGAAGCAGGACTTTGATACACGTAAAATTCACTTTTTTCTTAGTTATAGTAACTTTTCAATGCTGTCTGTGTTTCAGGGGTTTATCTCACGGAATCACAGAGTGGTTTGGGTTGGAAGGGACCTTAAAGACCATCTTGTTTCAACCCCCCAGCCATGGGCAGGGACTCCTCCCACTGGCCCAGGTTGCTCCAAGCCCCATCCAACCTGTCCATGGACACTTCCAGGGATGGGGCAGCCACAGCTTCTCTGGGCAAATGTCTGAGAGTCTTTATTTTTCCTTCTGTTCCCTTCCTAGGAAAAAAATTGTCGGATTTGGAGCGAGTCACCTCCCTCAAAGTGTACAACTGGTTTGCCAACAGGAGGAAGGAGATCAAGAGAAGAGCCAATATCGGTAATGTATCAGCGAGCCTGTTTGCAGGGCTTGGACCTGCTCAGGAGAGATGGCAATTCCACCAGGACAGATCAGTGGGGAGTGCTGGGGATTCTCACAGTCTCTAGAAATGAGGAGGGATTAGGAAAATCAGTCTCTGGCTTTTGCAGGTTTTTTTATGAAATACGTGTAGGAGTTTAGTTTGTGGAATTCCCTCATCAGTGCAGGAAAAACGTTGCTGTTACAAAGTTTTTGTGGAAGATCAGCTCCGAGAAGCAAAGAGGGAGCTTTGCTGGTGGAAGGAGAGTCGTGTTTCCCTATGCCAGGCTCCTTTGGGTGTCCAAAAAATCCGAAATAAAACCTCAGAGTTGTAAATAAGGGGCATTGAGATGTTGGTGGGTCCACAGCCTTGCTGTGCTGTTTGTTGTGGCTGTTCCTCTGCTCTTCACAGCTTTCCAAGGTTTTCCACAGTGACAGGGAGCTGGAACAAAGTCATAATTGTTTTTGCTTGATGATCAGGATAAAACAAAAGTCACTTCAGAGCAAACCCTGCGGGTTCTCCGTGTGAGAAGGTGATCGTAAGAAAATTAGAAGTGACTCTGAATTTGTAAGGAGACCATTTAATGTGGAGAAGACATTCCAAGGAGAATAAACTCCCCTTCGTGGCCAAGACTCAACAAACTCCTGCCATCCATGCCACATTTTATGCCCTCACTCAGATATTAGAGAGTCACTTTCAGCATGTGGATGAACAGAGATCCATACCTGCCTTTTAGCAGGAGTTTATTTATTTTAAATGCTCTGTATTTTTGCTTTTTTCTGACTAAGAAAAAGATACTAATGCATTAGTGGAATTTAACACAAATTCTTTTTTTTTTTTTTTTAATGAGAAGTTGCTTCTAGAAGGGGTGGGAGGAACAAACAAACTCAGCTGGGGTCAGAGTTGTATCTGTACTCCTTGGGGAGAAGGGCTGGAAAGAGATGAAAAAGAACCAGGGGGAGCTTTGGATGCGTGGATCCTACTGGAAGATGGATATTTGTGTTTTTAAATCCCTTAAGTGCTTTCATAAATTTCTCCATCTGTTGGCAGACACTCCCTGCCCCCCTCAAGTCCTGCCAGTCCAAAGTATGTGGGAAGATCTGCAGGGAATGCCTTTGCCACTCCAGTACATTAGAAATTAAGCTAATTTCTAATAGGACTGGCTGGAAAACAAGGATTCTGACTCCCAAACAAGTCTGTTGGTTGGCAGGGCAGGATTTCAGGGAAACCAGTGTTTGTCCACGTGCTCCCAAATCCTGGATGGGGATTTGAAGTGAAGAGGAAGGGGCTGAGAACTAAGTGTTCCTCCAGTTCCTCTTAACTTCTTGTAAAACCCAAAACCACCTAGTTACTTTTAATTACCCCGATGCATCAGATAAATGAGGGATCCATTTGCTTTTTTCGAAGAAGCAGCAATCCTGGAGAGCCATGGAATAGACGTACAGAGTCCGGGAGGCCATTCCAACAGCGACGACGTGGATGGCAATGACTACTCGGAGCAGGTGAGAGGCAGGGCTGAGCCACAGGGCCCACAGAGGGAGGGTTCTCTCCCACCTGAAGAGGCCCTTGACCTCTTCAAAATAGTGTCTCTTGCTTTGGTGTTGCTTTTTTGATGCAATTTTGATGGGGGAAGGGTGAGAGTCCGGTATTGACCCCCGTGGGTTTGTTGTTGCCTTCCAACAGGACACTTGGCAAGTACGCAACGGGGAGGAGGAGGGAAGATGTTCCGAGGGAGGCAGAGAAGCAGAGAAGGTAGAAGAAGACAGGAGGATCTGCTCCAAACAAGCAAGTTACACCCCTCACACCACACACAGTGTATGAAACACGTGGGGAGAGCGGCAGCCCAGCCGGTGCCCCAGCACACCGTGCCCTCTCCTCGGCACTGTCCTACTCACCCACCCTCGGGAGAGCATGGACAGCTCTTACACAGGTGCTCCTGTGGCTCAGACACCAACAGGCTCCCCCCAGAAACTCTTGCACCTCTTATTCCTTTCTGCCAGAAATGCCCCCTTGTAGCTGCTCTGAGCTGCTGCTCTGACCCAGGACACTTTCTATTCCCTGTGCCAGCCTTGCCCGGCAGGGCAGTGGGCACTGAGCACCCCCCTGGAAGGTCCCTCTGCTTGTTCTGTGGGAGAACCTTTCAGGAGCGTCTCAGGATCCATCCCTAAGACACTGACAGACCAAAGGCCAGGGGTGGGGGGAAAGGATTTGATGAACTAAAGTTTGACCTTTCTTTGGCCTGTTCCCTCTTGTTCTGTGACAATGTGCCACTGTTTGGATTGTTTACATAGTACCTGCCCTTTTTTTTCCACGTTTGTTTTTGCATTTTAATTCTTGCCTATTCTCTCTTTCCTTGGTTATTTTTAACTCTTGACAGCAACTTCTTTTTTAAATTCTCTAGCTAAAGAATACCCCTTCCCGCCCTCTGAGCCCTCACCTACCCTAAAGTTGGTGACCCTTCCTTCACACACCTCCCTGACAGGTATTGCATCCCCTTCCCAATTTTCCTTCAGTGTTGGCCGACCCCCCCCCAGGGCTGAGTGTGCTTGGACTCCAGCAGTTCTCTCTTGGCTTTGATATGAAATGATTCTGTGCCACCTCAACAGCTGGGGTGGGCACATCACCCAACAGCTGGGGTGGGCAGGTTGCTCCCCACTGACTCCTCTGGGAGAAGGAAGTAGGTCTGGCTCTCCCAGAGCTGCTGGTGGAGTGTCATCTCAGCTGGAATGAGTCCCTCACCCCCTTGGCTGTGGTCCAGGACAGGGAAGATCTGGCAGAGGCATCCCCAGCTGCTCTGCTGCTGCTGGTGGATTTAAGGCCATTTTTAGAGGTCATCCCCAGCAGGTTTGGGGGAAGCAACTTTCCTGGCTCTGGATGATGAAAAGCCTCTCTGTGAGTGTCGTAAAATATTTAGGGAGTGCTCCAAGCACAGATAATTCCCTGTCATTCTGAAACAGGACTGGAATACTGGGATGAAGCCTGATGTAAACTCCCAAAGTGTGTTTTCCTTCTGTGCATTAGCTAAAATACTTTGAAAAGAGTAATAAATTGGTTGTTAAAATTTAAAGGTCTTTGTTTAGAGGCCTTAAAAATGCCATTTCTCAGTAATCTGGCTGGGCTCCTCTGTGAGGTGTAATTGGGCATCAGCAGCAAAGGGGATTAAATGGAAGTTCTCCTGGTGACCATTAACATCCCTTGGCTGTTAAAGCCAGGGATTCTGTTTCTCACAGCAACACTTAGGATCTAATAAACTTTCTGTTTTAAAGTTCATCCAAATACTAACCAAGTGCCTAAAACTCCAGAATTAAGGGCTCTGTGTTTCTGCAGGTTACTGAGGGGCCCTCAGAGTGTGTGCACATCACAGTATTTACCAGACACTAGCTGTAAATTAATGCATCCTTTTAAATAACCTAAGGACTTTACCAAATCCTGGCTGTTTTTTGTCCTCCTCAACATTTGCCATCCATCATCTTCATTTAAAAATGCTTTATGCACATTCGGAATTTTAAAGCTCACGAATTTGCCACTTAAAGGCTGTTGGGAGACTGATAAATGTTTATCATTTCCCTTCTGTAAGTAATAATAATTAAAAAACCTTGCAAGATCACAGTGTGATAACTGTCAGTACCTTGCTTTAAGAAGGGGGAAACACCATGATTTTGCCCTAAGTGGAATTATGATGGTTCCAGTCCCCCTGGTTTTCTTGGCAGTCCAGGAGTTTTTCAGCATCTTTTTCCTCATACCTGTGGGAATTCAGTGTCTCCACGGGATGCTGGCCTGGACTGGGGGTTAGGCTGGTTTGTATCCTGGTTCTGAGCGAGGTGAATTCACTGTTTAAAGAAAAAGTACTTTTAAAGTATATATTAGAATTATTTCAGAAGCTTGGACCTTCTGAAAGTCAGGAGTTTTGAGAGGCTTCCTGAGCCAGGCAGTGCACCCACTTTCAATTTCCGTAGTTTTTAGCAGACTCCTTTGCCCTGGGTTTGTTTAACCCCTGCCTTTTAAAGCCATTTTGGATTTTGTCTGACCTAAAGGTGAGCGAATCCCAAAGTGAACTGTGGGAAGTGGAGCAGTGCTTCCCATTGCTGCTTGGGAACACCCTGTCACTCAGGGAGTGCCTTTGCTCATGACATCCTAAAGAAACCACAAGCAATCATTCTTTATTTACCAAGTATTTGCATTAAACATTGCCCATACCAGCCCTCAGCCATTTCTTTCCCAAACTGGAGGAGCTGAGTGTGCTCAGCCTCTCCTTGTGAGGAATCCACCTCATGCCTCTTCCCCTGGGATGTTTTTTTCTCTCTGTCTTCTCTAGTTCTGTTGTGTCCTCTAAATAGAATCCCAGAATGGTTTGGGTTGGAAGGGACATTGAAACTCATCTTGTTCCAACCCCTGCCACGGGTATGGAGTGACCAGAACTGTGTATTCCAAATACAAGGGTGAATTTGGGCAGTGCCTAGCGATTCCTGTCTTAATTTGGTTTCCTGACTTCATGTATCACTTCTGTCTTTATCATTTAATATTTTCCTCCAAAGTTGGGTCCCCCACTCCTTGCCTTGCTTACCTTTGCACAGTAAGGGATACCAATCCTAAATCCACTTTGTGAATTCACTTTCTCCCCCCCCATAGCCAGTTGTTTCTGCAGGTGTGCACTATTTGGTTACACATTCCACAGTTTAATAATTTAATTGCAAATAACACTTGCCTTAACCATTTTAAGAACCCGATGCTTGCCAGAAAGTGGAGCTTTAGGTGTGGCACTGTGTAAATTATATCAGCCCAGTTAGTTATCTTAATGAAGGAGTGATGACTCCAGTTTAACGTCAGTCAGATACAGACCTGCAAACTCAACCCTGCGACTTAGGGCGTGGGTTTATCCTGTAGGAATGAGTCCAGTTGCTCGTGACTCGACACCCTCGTTGTACCCACTGCTCTCCTCCGTCTGGAATAACCCTGCTTCTCTCTCCTCCTCCCCACCTCCCCAGGATGACAGCACTAGCCATAGTGACCACCAGGACCCCATTTCATTAGCCGTGGAGATGGCAGCCGTCAACCACACCATCCTGGCGCTGGCCCGGCAAGGAGCCAACGAGATCAAGACAGAGGCTCTCGACGACGACTGATACAAAGAAAGGGGAGGGTCAAAGCGAGAAGTAACTTAGTTTTAGACGTAGCACCTTAGCAGACTTTCCTCGGTCCTTAATATGTGTTCTTACAGTATAACTTTGCAGTTTCTTGTACGTCAGTTTAGCTGTTAGGGTCTTGTTCTGTGAAGATGGCATGGTGCCCTCAGCCTTTGCATATACTCTCTCAGTATTAATTCCCAATCAATAATCAATCAACCAACCAACCTCCCTCTCCCAGCCCCAGTGGCTAGAAAAAAAAAAAAANCGTCTATGGCAACTGAGCCACCTTGGAAGGCTGTGCTGCCTGTGTGGGCTTGAAATTGTGGTTGTTTTTGTTCCCCCACAGGGGAAAAAAAAAAAAAAAAAAAAAAAAAAGGAAAAAAAAAAAAAAAATCTTGCTGCTCTGTCTTAGCATTCAAAGTGCTTCCAGGTATTTTAGACAGCCCTCAATTCCGAGTCTTAGGCTACACTTAAAAATCTTGGATAACCTTAGAGATCGTGTTGAAACAATAGTCCGTACGCTTCCCCTTCCCCGAGACTGAAAGGATGCAAGCTGAGGTAGTGGCACAGGGTCGATGGACACCACACTGGGAGTACCAGCAGAGAGTAAAAAGAACACTTAGAACCCCCCACTTCAGCCTGGGAATGAGCAATTTCCAGCTGCAATAAGCCGTGCCTCACTGGTCATACAGTGACTGGATATACTCCGGGTGCTGTGCCCAGAATGTCCATTGGAAACACATTCCCATAGTTTGGTTGGTGTCCACATGTTCGACACAGACATCCTCTGCTCTCACAAGCTGCGTGGCTTGGTGGAGAAGTGCTGCCTTCTGCCTCTGGGACCATGGTTGAAGCCCAGCCTGGGATCAAATGACAGATGAGCTGAATGTCTAATGGACACCAGTCCACTTCTCAGAACCACTATTCCTTGTTGGCATGGCTGGCAGTGCCTGCTCAGAAGAGGTCTAGACTCTTACTGATCTGTCATTAACTATTTCACCTTCTATCCCTCCCCTCGCCTTTTCTGTCCCCACCCTACTCCCCTCTCCACTCTGCCACTTCCAAAAGCAATGTTTTCCAGGAAGGTTGTTAAGGTCATGGAATGGGTGAGTGGAATTTTACACGTCTGTGTAACTAATGCCTACGTCCTGGGTAGCCTGAAAGGTTATTGGAGAACTTTGACATCTGGCCTTTGCTAGAGAACCATCAGAGCATAAATAGTCTCCTAAATATGAACTTTTTTGTTTGTTTAAAGGCAGGAGGATCTCTTACCTGAGAAATGGGGTGTGAATGTTTTGTGTTCTCTTTACTCTGTCTTTGTTAAGGTGTGAGGAAGCTATACTGCTACGAGCAATTTAATTAATAATTGGAAGCCATACTGATAATGGATGTGGTAATATTTGTAAAGCAAACCTACTTTAAGTAGCAGGAACTAATGGAATTGTTTTCCTTGATCATATGTAGCACTTTTGTTACTTTTTTCTTAAAGATATTTATATTTGATAAGTCTTTTTTTTATCATTTGAGAATTCCAAATACCAAACAGCAAACTTGCATTGCAGAGTCACCCTGCGCTCACCTTGTCATCTTAGTATCTAAATGATGAACTGTGTGTGCATCTAAGAAAATTACATCTGCTGGCATTGTGTGGAAATGATCTCCTGGCATCCTGATAAAATGATATGTTGCTGCCGGTAAGAGGAAACATTTTGATGGAAACAGCACGGGAAGTGTTAGAGACGGGCAAGAAAACCGTTAACAGGGAAAAACGAAGGGCCCGTGGGAGTTTTTGTGTGAGACACACAGAAAAATTTCCACAGCGTTTCCTCGGCATTCCATTTTATCTTCCCAGTTTATGTGGGGATGGCTTAAAAAGAGGAGAACAGCTCAGGCTGAGGGGTGGGTTTCCCTTTCCCAAGACAGGGAGCGAAGGGAAGTTGCCGTCACTCATCTTGTCCTCATCCCCTCCTCACTCTTAACTCGCAGAGAGCGCCGTGAACCCCAAAAATGTGGCTCCTCAGCAGGTTTGTGGCCAGCCCAAACCCCTGCAGGGCACAGGCTGACAGGGCCAGCCTGGCATCTGTGAATGTGGGCACGGCTGCTGAGCCCAGTGTGCAGGAGGCTTCGTGCTTTCAGAGGGCACCGGGTTGGCACCGCTTTGTCTCTGTACCTTTGAAGATGTATAGGCAGGGCTTGGCCTCGGCTTCCACTTATGGATTTCATTGGAAAATTTATGTGCTTTCCTTGGGTATAGATCACTGAAGCAGAATGAAGCAGTCTTTTTTTTTTTTCTTTTTTTTTTCTGCTTTATTGCTTTTCTCAAGTAGGCAAATTCCTAGAGCAGCATCAGGGTGGACTCAGGAAAGGCAGGACTGGCATCAGCAACGTTGCACCACTGCAGCTCTTTTCTCGCTGCCTCTGTGAATGTTTGGGTACTAAGGAGTGAGAGGGCAGGGAGAGCTTTTATTTCTATTTTTGCACAGCAGAATGGTGGAGCAAACTCAAGCCTTAGTGGAATTTTACCTACTTACTCATTCCACAGTCACACCGAGCTGACAAGCAACATCCACGATTTATAGTAAGGAGATTTTAATAATCGATGACCTCTTTACGTTGGGCTTGCCACCACCATTTGTTCTGGCTGTTTCATTTTAAAAAGAACAGGCTCAAACTGTTGGACAGCTGCAATTTTGAAAGAAATATTGCTTACTGTAGTGTCTGAAAAAAGAAAGTCATTGTTTGAGGCGTTGGCCTTTTTAAAGCAATAGGGGAGAGTGAAAATAGTAATAGGACTTGTGTATCCTGATGATCGGGTCGTGGGATGCAGGATCGAAGGAACACCACTGGAACGTGGAATTACCTGGTCTGAATTCTGTTCTGTCACTGTCAGGAAGCTGCTGAGACGATGCCCCAGTATCCTCTCTGAAGGTTAAACAGGTAAACAAACCCCTGGAGATGGGCAGATCCTCCTTGGCTGTAGCTTCCTGGGAAATACCAGTTTTCTGCTTTCCCACGTCATCTTTTTGCCAGGAAAAATGACAGGTGATGGGGAATCAGACTCCTGGTTCCGTGGTGTCCCTCTTTGGGGTGTTTTACTGCCTGGTCTGGCTTTTCATCGTGCACTGGGGGGTGTGAGGCAGGAGTGAGACCTCGGCTGATCCCAGGGTGCCCTGGAGGGCAGGTCCCCTGGTTTTGGAAGACCACAATGAGCAGTTTGCAGCTGGTCAGTCACCTCTTGGTTTGACATGGATTAGCCATAATGGCACAGATGCTGCTCTGATGGTACCAGGAGAAGCAAAATGTGATCTGGAGTAAGTGGAAGATTTAGTGGGGAGTGTCTCCTGGAGTTTAGCCTTTTTTCTGGGGTCTTTGCCATGGTATGGGAGTTGTATTTTTCTTTCTGCCTCTGGATCTCCTTGGAAATGAAGCCTCATTTTTATAGCATTACAATTCGGTTGTGGGTTGTTGTAGCCAACCTGGAGCTGCTGCAGTTTGTTCTCGGGTGGGTTCCCTCGGAGTGGGTCTGGTGGCAGACCAGATCTACCTCTTTGTTCTGTGAATAGAGAAGAAATTATTTAAGATGCCCCTCCTCTGTGATGGGCACAGATTGCTTTTAACTTCATAGAATAAGTTCTGCCTGTTATTTTATCCCTCATGAAGTCCTTATACTTGAGTTGTCGCCTCTTACCGTCTTCTTAAAACAACGATTTCTACCTCCACTTCTTTTATGGATTGTTTTTTTAACTCCCCCACCTTTTTCCCCCGAAGTATGAGATTCCAAACTTTTGCAGGAGCATTATGAGTTGATAAAAAATCAGCAGACTTGTTACCTGTTGATCTTCTAAATACCCTACAAACATAGAGGTGATTGTAGCGAGATGCCGTTACTCCTGTGTTGGATGTGAGTCAGCAGTGCAGCCTTGCAGCAATTAAGGGATCTCATTAAGAGCCTTCAGCAGGTCATGGAAAGGGGTTAGTCCCCTCTGTCCATCTTTTGTGGGACCCTTGTGTGGGCTGGAGGTGTGAGGGTTGGAGCACATTTTACATGGAGATTGTAAGGGCTGGGTTTGTCCAGGCTGGCTTTGGGTTCATCCTTAATTTTGGCTCTTGACTGTCTTAACAGGCTGGTTTTAACAGGAGGATCCTGTGCAGGATCAGGAGTTGGTTTTTGATGGTCCTGGTGGGTCCTTTCCAACTCAGGATGTTCTGGGATTCCAGGGAAGATGGAGCCAGGCTCTTCTCAGAGGGGCACAGCAAAGACAGGAGGGGCAGTGGCTGAAGGTGCATCAAAGGAAATCCCAAATGGATGTAAAGGGAAATATTCCCCTCCTCAGAGTGCTAGCACGGTGGCCCAGAAAGGCAGTAGAATTCCCATCCTTGGGGATCCTCAAAACTCAACTGGACGGGGCTGGATCAGAGACCTCCAGAGGTCCCTTGTGACCTGAATTACTGTGTGATTCACACAGACCTGCTCAGGGTGGGGTGTCCCCGAGTTCTGGTTTGTACGTGTCGACTTGTTCAAAGACATTCTCTTCATTTTGGTTTGGTTGTGGTTTTTTTTTTTCCTGTTCTGCTGTTCATAAATTTAACTTTTCTAGTTTACTAATAGAGAGGAGCTTTATTTGCAGGGTCTGGCTCCAGGCTCAGGTCAAGCCATAAGTTAGAAATGTCATTAATTATTTGCTCTGTTTACACAGTTCTTCAGGGATATTTGACTTACTCTGTTTGTTTCATTGCCTAACGTCAGACTGGTAAGTTTGTCATGTTTTTGTAACACTTGTGATTTGTAGATCAGTTTTTGCCTTCATTTGTGAGGATTCATCCTTGCCTTGCTGCTGAAAAATTCCACATACTACAGGAAAAATTGTAGTTAACTTAAGCCCACTGGTGACTACTGTGATGAAATTCTGGGTCAGTAAATCACAAACTGGTGGTTATCAAAAGCTGAAAGGGTTTGACTGGCAAAAAGTCACATTATAATCACTTGGATCCTCTTTCCTTAAGTATTTGCTGTTGGCCACTGCTAGGAAAAACATGGCACTTGTTAGCAGGGTAACATAAGGAAATAGATTTGATTTTTCATGTAGATAAAAGCACTAAAACTGGTGTAAGACTTTCCAAAACTCGGAATTGCTGCCTTAATGCAGGATGTTGGTTCCCTGTGTGTGATCTGAGCTCCAGCCCAGAGCTGGGATCACACTGTTCTCTGCAAATCACTGAGATTCAGTGTGAGATTTTGCCCATAATCCTGAGCTGTGGATTTTCAGCTGGAGAAGATCCATCCCCACACTTTTTTCCCTGGGATTCAGCTCATTTTAATTAATCATTGTCTTAGCAAAGGTTTATGTTGCTCCTCCCACCCCAGCTCTGTTATGGTGCAGCCCTCACCTCCCAGTGCTCCTCAGCCTCTTTCAAACTCCCTGAACAATTACCAGCAAATTTTAGGGTTTTTTTTTTTTGTTAAAATACCCTTTGCTCTTATCTCAGCCAAGGTTTCCCACTCAAGAAGCTCTTGCACTCTGATGTTATTTGACTTGATAATATTATTTTGCTCAAAGTCTTAAGTTTGTTGGCAATAATCTTTGGTTTGGGGTAGGTTTTGGCAGGGATCTTTGGTGGCAGGACTGGTCTTAAAACTGTGTCCCATGTCAGTGACCTTACGGTGTGTGGGTTACCCAGATTTTGTGTGGAGTTTTGTGGAGCTGGGACTTTTCACTGTGATCCCTTGGAAGGGAAGGTTGATGGCCTGACCTAAAAGTACCTTATAGTTCCCAAGAAGAGTTAAAGAGACATTTCAAGCTAAAACATTCCCCCTTGGGCTTTTTAGCAGCTGGGATATTTACTCAGGATATTGAATCAGTTACTGGCCAAAAGGCACAGCCCTAAAACCCTCCTGTTGTCAAATTTGTGGGGTTTAAACTGACTGAAGATGTTGCACATTGATGAAAACCAGAGGCTTTCCAGAGGTGGCAGCTGCAAATCCAACTTTAAAATACACAGAAATTATCTTTCTCCTTTGTGAGAAATGGGTTATAACTGGAAGAGCTGGATTGGGTGTTTTGAGGACTGTCAGTAACATGACAGTGATTTGATGTTGGTTTTTGTCCAACAAATGTAAATCAGATCAAACCAATGAAAGTTATTCCAGTGGCAACAGTGAGACAGAGGCCTTGTCACTTCAGAACTGCCTGGATTTGTTTGTTCCTGCTGTTTTCCTGTGGCTTTTAAAAGAGAATCAGGGAATGGGTTGGGTGGGAAGGGGCTTTAAAGACCATCTCGTTTCACCCCCTGCCATGGGCAGGGACACCTTCCCCTATCCCAGGCTGCTCCAAGCCCTGTCCAACCTGGCCTTGGACACTCCCAGGGATGGGGCAGCCACAGCTGTCGTGGAGATAGAAAAGGATTTGCCATTTGGAGTGCAGGGGGAAAATTCACAAAGCAGTTTGAACGCCCCTTTTGATGAGGCTGATCCAGAAATGGAACTAATGGGTTGGATGGCTGCAGTGCTGGGCTCTTTCCCATTCTTTCAGGAAGGTCTGGAGTGCTCCAGCCAGCAGTTTAAGCAGGAATGAACCAGAAGCATTGAACTGGAGTGAGCTGGTGATGGGCCCTTGATGTTTCTGTATGTACAGTGCATCCCTCCCTCAGATGGCTTGGCAGGAGCCTCTCCCTGCCATTTATTCCCTCTCTGTTCTATGGCAGCGGGTGGATTCTGCTGATCAAAACATCCAGCACACTTGTGCTAAATCCTTTCAAACTGCACCCAGGGTAATTGGGATGGGCAGGATAAATGCATGGGAGTATGGCAGGAAAAGTGATGGCAGCTCCTTTGAAGGCCTGGGTGTCCCTGACGTGTAATTAGCTGCTTTAGAATGATGGGCATTGGCATGGGCATGATTAAAAGGATTTCTGTCTTTCCTGTGATTGAAAACAGAAGATCTTCCGCCCCCTAATTCTCTTTAATACCAGTGTTATTAGTGACACTTGGAACACAGACCCTCTGTAAACTTAAATCAGGACCTAAATGAATGGTGACTTACAACAGCAGGGGCTGAGCCGAGGCCAGTTTTCTATGCAAAAGCTGCTTTTCCTGGTTTTCTGGTCCCCACTCCATGTGCTTCTCAGTGAGGGCTGGAGACAAAGAGGACATTGAGTTGTGTGACAGATTGCCCAGGGTCTGCTTTTAGCTCTCTTGGAGTTGCAGAGTTGAGGAGGGTGAGCCATGAACTCCACTGAACTCATCCTGTGGTTTCACCTCTGTCCTGTTGGCCTTTGGTTCTTTGGAGCAGGGAGTGGAACTGGCTCTTGTCCTCCTCCAAATTCCCTTTTCTGGTGGTGTCTCTTTGGAAGCCTCACCCACACTTGTTTCCCTGCTGTCCTCAAGCTCTGCTATCCCAATTAACATGCCATGGGGGTAGGAGCTAATTCCCCTTTTCCTTAAAACATCTCCAAATCCCCTCCAGCTGCAGGTTTGGCTGGAGACCACCTTTGCCACTCACCAAGGGCACCCAAAATAACATCATTTTCCCCTGATAAGTTGCTAGATTCTCAAAAATCGTCTGCCCTGGGGTGTTCTGTGCCTTTTAATTCTGGTTTTGTGGGTATTTGTTGGCCATTCAGCACTGCAGAGCCCCAGCTCCCTTTTCACCCTCAGGTTTTCCCACAGTGCTGTTGTCCCTCTGTAGTCACCTACCATACACGTTTCCAGGGGTTTTTGGTATGTGAAGAGATTTCTCAGTCAAATCTAGTGAAATCAGCACCATCCAAAAAGAATTCCTTAGGCTCTTCTTTGAATTTCCAGTTGCTTTCCAGCTCCTTTGCTGGGCCCTGGACCTTGTGCAGGTCTCCCCCAGTGTCACTGTGGTTCTGACAGGGCTGTGGGGACTCCGTTCTTCCAGCTCAGTTTCCTCACCACACTCCCAGTGCCACTGGGAACAACTTCTTTTCAAGATTATACATTTTCAGACGTTCACTTGCTGCTGTCACTTGCCTCAAATCAGCTTCCTGAGCTCCTCTCCCTTCTCCTCGGCTAATTAAAGTCTTCCATGTAACGGTGAGATGGCACATGGAGCTTAAATAACCCACCTCTTTAATTAAGAGGTTGAATTCAGCCTTCTGAGATATATTTGACATCATTTGAGATTTAAAAATACATTTTACTTACACAGTTTATCCGTCAGATCGCTCAAGGAGGGCAAAGAGATAATGAAAGTAAATTATTAATTAATATCTCTCACCCAATATATTCCATTAAGAATATTAAGCATATATTCCATTCCTCAAAGCACGTTTGACTTTGGGTATATTATTTTTTTTAAGTCTGCCTGCTGATGAAGTTGCTGCTCTCTCTCTGACAGGGCTGAGAATATCAGGAGCAAACCAGAGCCAAGAATTCAGGGCATCAACTCACTGCCCGTGTTTTCCACTTTGTTTCTGCATTATGGCAAGGGAGCAGATCCTTTCAAGCCCCAAATGGACTCTCCCTGACACCTTCAAGCTGTTCTTCCCTTTAGAAGGTTTGATGGGATTTGGGAAAGGAAACCAGCAGCAGGACAGTCTCACCTTTCAGTGACTTGGATAGAAGGGGTCAGTTTAGGTGGAGCTACACTGGGGGCAGAATGAAGGAAAATTCAATATATTGCCGGGAAAGGCCCAGCACAAGATCTGTGTCTGCTTCTGGAAAAGGGGAAACATCTCGGAATCTTTGCTGATGTGGTGATTGGAGCAGCTGGGGAGTTGTTACTGGAGTTTGAGCTGTGCTCTTGTTTGGTTTGTTGCAAGGGGAGTTCCCAGAATCCCAGAATGGTTTGGGTTGGAAGGGACCTTAAAGGCCATCCAGTCCCATCCCCTGCCATGGGCAGGGATACCTCCCACTATCCCAGGTTGCTCCAAGGGAATCCAACCTGGCCTTGGACACTTCCAGGGATCCAGGGGCAGCCACAGCTTCTCTGAGAATTCCAGCCCAGCCCCTCCCCACCCTCCCAGCCAACAATTCCTTCCCAATATCCCACCTATCCCTGCCCTCTGGCAGTGGGAAGCCATTCCCTGTGTCCTGTCCCTCCATGCCTTGTCCCAAGTCCCTCTCAAGCTCTCCTGGAGCCCCTTTAGGCTCTGGAAGGTGTCCCAGAGAGTTGCCTTTCAGTTTAAACATTTGCATCTTGGCCCAGCTGCTCCCTGGGCAGGAACAGGTTCATTCTGTACCCCTTCCTTCCTTCCTTCAGAGCTCTTCACTTACACAACTCTTCCTTCCTTTAGAGCTTTGTAAGTCACAATCCTCTTTCTCCAGGTGCTTGGAGCAAGTAACTGCTCTTGAGCTGAGGGGATGTTTATAAATCCATTGGATATATGATAAAATTTGCAAAGGGTGATGTGGAAAAGGCAGGCACTTCAATTGGGGGATTGATTTTTTTGTATTTGGAAGGGCAGGATTGTTTATTCATCCCCTTGGACGAAGTGGATGGAACAGGGAGTTTGCATTGGGACTGTGGGAGGCCCCCCAACATTCAGGGTCTCCTTGTCGGTGACAGCCTGGTCCCTTCTGGCCTTAACTGTAAATCTGTGACTCCAAAGAGGTGGATGTGTCTTTGACCTTTGTAACTTGTTCATTATATTGAATGATTTGCAGAGGGGTGAGTTCTGGAGGGGTTCTGTGCAGCAAGAACTATCCAGCAGAGAACATGTTGTGCCTTATGTCTGCAACCCAAGTTCCACTTCCATACAGTAAATATCTTTTCCTGTTGCCCAAAAATTGGATCAGTCAGGACTATTTTTTTTTAGCTGCAGTGCCTCAAGCAACTGGTTTCCACAAATCCTTTCACCAGTTGCCAGAGTGCTTCAAAAAAACCTCACAGCCAGCACAAGTCCTCTTGCTGAAGTGATGTCTCCTTTTTTCCCTTCATGGAGCCTGTATTTCCTTGAAGGAATTCCAGTGGAGGGTTCTGAGCTATCCCTCCTCCAACTGCTCTGATCCATTTGCCTTCAGGCTGACTCTTGGTACTGATTTAGGCACATACTATTTTCCCAAATTTCAAGGCTTCTTCCAGAGGTAATTTCTTTTATCTCCTTCATGCCCTGGTCATCCTGTTTTTCCTGGTTTTCCAATGGTTTTCCCATACTGAAGTGCTCTGCCCCGAACCTGTTGTTCTTACAGTCCCCAAATACAGGATTTATCGTTTTCACCCTAATAAAAAGCATTCCAATGTAGGGCTGAAGCTTAGATTTGATCCAGCCTTATGAAACCTTCCAAACTTTCTGCTCCAGGGCTTTCCCAGCATGGATAACTACCAGCCCTCCTCCCTTCCCTCACTGCAGTTTGGATGCCTAGATTAGAAAATCAGGGAAATAGTAACTTTTAAGTGTAACTTTTTAAATTCTTTCTTGGCCTTTCTGGTTTTCTTTCCCCTGGGCAGGTTGTTCTGGGCTGTTCTCAGCAGAGTCTCAGTGATGCTCCAGCCAAGGGCTTGCAAAAATGAAGGTGATTCTCCCCAGGCTGGTGTGAGGTTTGGCTCAGGTTTGCCTGTTCTGGTCACTTCTTGGGTGCTGCTCCTCTCCCTCCTCCTGGGGCTCGTCCTTGCTCTCCCTCTCACCAAATGACTTGTGCCATTTTAATTTTGGCCTTCCCTGTTTCCTCGCTCACAGAATCCCAGGATGGTTTGGGTTGGAAGGGGCCTTAAAGACCATCATGTTCCACCCCCTGCTCTGGGCAGGGAAACCTCCCACTACCCCAGGTTGCTCCAAGCCCTGTCCAACCTGGTTTTCTCCTGTTTTTCCTGTGCAGGCACTTTATTACCTCCAAGCAGCCTATTTCTGTTTACACCTCCTTGAATTCCTTTAGTGCTCCTTCAGGCCACGTGAAGAGACATTCAGCCTTTTAGATGGTGCTGCATCCATCACCTGACTGAAGTCTGTATCTTACCCACAGCAGACAATAAACAGGAACCATTTTGCCTACTTTGACCACTTAAAAGAAAAGTTAGCTTGTAAATTCAGCCAGTTTCCAGCAGGTTCTTCCCTTGCACCGTCCTGTGTGACATAAGGTGGTCAGACCATGGGAGAGGGACAAGGTGGAAGCATTTTTTTCAAAGAACCATGGAATGGTTTGGGTTGGAAGGGACATTGAAAGCTCATCTGGTTCTGCCACGGGCATGGACACCTCCCACCATCCCAGGTTGCCCCAAGCCCCGCCCAACCCAGCCTGTTTTGTTCCCTTTTGTCTTGCTTGCCCTTGGTGTTGGAACCTGTTTTCAATGGAGTAGTGGATTTTCCTGGTGCTGTTTTCCTGCTTTCCATGGGAGGGTTTGGGGCAGGATGCCTGGATTTGCACAGCTGTCCCAGGAGTGTGGTGGTTCCCTTTGTCACTTCATTCATCCGAGGTTTGGGATCCCTTTTTGCAGCCAGAGTTGCTTCTTACTGTTGCTGTTAGGAGGTTGTTTTAGATTTGGAGATGATTGGAAAAACCTAAAGGTACTTTTCCAAATGAAAAATGAGTAAGAACAGAGTATGGTATTTGAGCTTCCCATCTTTCAGTGTCATCCACTGAATTTTCTCTTTCTTTTTTTGGCTTCTGTGTAAATTTGGGTGTTGTCGTGAGGCTTGTGCTGAACTCAAGCTGTGTTCTTAGTTGCTGTGGGACTCTTTGGTCTTTCCTGAGGGGCAGATTTTCCCTTCCATCACAGACAAACCCAAAAGCAAAAACCCTTTTGCCTTGATTTTGGCTCTGGGAATGTCTTTCTGAATCCTGTCAAAGCCGACCCTCCTTAATTTTGCTGCCAGAGCTGTTCTGGATGGTTCCAGGCAGTGCTTCTCCCACCAGTGCTGCTGGCCTGGACTGGGAAAGCCCCATGTCCCTCTGGAAGTCAGATCCAGTAGGATGAGGTGATACCATCGTGCCACAGACAGACCCACCGTGGGAAAGGCTCTTACCTTAAAGATAATCTGGGAATAGCAGATTTAAGTTCTGTAGCAGTTCTGTCAAAGGGTGACAAATACAAGTCAGTTGTGGCCATGGGGAGCACTGTTTTCCTGACAAATTGCCTTGGTTGTCTTCCTCTTGGTCTTCATGATCTTCCCAAGGCTGCCAAAAGCCTGGGAAGTGGGAAGTATGTGCAGTACTTTTTGAATTTTAGGTTTGTTTTTTTCTTAGTGTCAATTTAAAAAGTGCCTAAGTGAGGAACAGGACTCCAGAGTGAGCTGGAGGAATAGGTTTAGACCTCATTTCCCTCTTAAGAAAAGAGCCGTCCCTGCATCCCTCCACACATCCCTCCAGGTGAGTCCAGAGCCCGGCAGAAAGCTCTGGAAAAAGCTCTGCTCCTTCCTCGTGCTGCCCCCTCGGTTTTCAGTCTCTTAGGGGGGGGGGGGTCTCATTTCTCAGCCAAACCTTTGCAATCTCCAGTTTGGGGTGGATGGCAGAGAGGGGGGAAGCCTGGGCAGAATTCAGGAGGAAACTGCCTCTTGGATTGCAGATCCAAAGAGC
This sequence comes from Scytalopus superciliaris, assembly GCA_013400415.1. Taxonomy (NCBI): domain Eukaryota; kingdom Metazoa; phylum Chordata; class Aves; order Passeriformes; family Rhinocryptidae; genus Scytalopus; species Scytalopus superciliaris. Next base: position 341,501 of record VXBX01005260.1, read on the forward strand.
TTTGTGTGTTAAAACATCCAGCTCTGGATAACCAGGCTCTGGATGGAAAAAGCTCAAATGCAACTTTAATATCCCCTTTGGAAATCACAGGATGGTTTGGGTTGGAAGGGACTTTAGAGATCATCCAGTTCCACCCCCTGCAAGGCAGGGACACCTTCCACTATCCCAGGTTGTTCCAAGGCCACCCTGGCCCTGGACACTTCCAGGGATGGGACAGCCAAAACCTCTCTGGAATCCCAGAGGCAGTTTCCTACTACATTCTTAATTATTTCTAGGTTTACCACAGTGGCACCTGCTAAACATTGTGTCAAAATCATCCTGACTATTGGCAGGTGGTTGTAATTTTGTAAAGGTGAGAATTTGATGTGGGTTTAAAGAAAATAAGATAGTGATGTTACTTTAAAAATGTGTTAAAGGGGAATTTCTTCTGACCAGAGTGAAAGGAGATAACAGAGCACTGTGAAGGTGTTCTAGTACCACTTAAGGGGTCAGCAAATGAAAGCAATCCATATGGAGATGTTTTATTTTTCATTAGGAACAGAATGTTTTCACTCTGACAGCTGAACATCCGAGGTGGGAAAGCCTGGGGAATGTCTGTTGGCAAGGAAAGCTGTGAGGGCTCTCTCCTGCAGAGAGCAGAAAGCCTGTAGGGCGTGGCTGGGTGTGGAGAAAAGCAGTGATCCTGTGGGAATCCATTGCTGGGATCCTGAGGGAAATCAGGAGTCTGTGGAGCCTTTGCCCTGCTCTGAGTTGCCTTTTTGAAGAGTATTTTTCTCTAAACCACGTGATTGTCACGGACACACAGCTCGGTGTCGTGGGGAGGGCTGCAAACCTGCGAGGGGAAGGATGGGGGGGCAGCAGCAGAGCCACACAGGAACGGACCAGAACCCCAACCAAGGTGCCAGGGGGTCACATTCCCTGGGTCCAGTTTTGTGTGTCTTGCCTTTGTCCCACTGCCCTTGCCCTGGGGGTCGTGCCAGCCGTGTCTCCAGGCTGTGGGTGGGCGTGTGGGATGGTTCCAGTCACCTCCTGTCACTTCATGTGTCACCAAATCAGTGATCCAAGACAGTGTCCCATCCCTGCTGGTCACCCCAGCGGGTCCTTTTCTGTCCATCCCTCCCTCTGTCAGCATCTCCCACCTTCCTGTTTGTTTGCCCCCACCAAACCAGCCCCTGTGTCTCATCTGCTGTAGGTGTTCCACCTACCTCAAGAGGTAAAACATGGGATCCTGGAGTGGGGTGTTCCCCCTCCGGGCTGTTTTCCATGAGCACTCGCACACACACACACACAACACACACACACTGGAATGTATATTCTCCTCCCCCTCGCCCCCAAATAACCTCTTGACCTGATCCTTGCTGTAGCCACCACCAACTCCTCTTGCAAATTGGATGCTGCTTTAAATGTGAAAACAAATGTTCAAGAAGCTATAAAACCTGAATGAAAGCTAAAGCTGAATTTATAAAGCCTTGTTGCATATGAGCCAAAAGTGCAAAAAGCTCTATATAATGAACTAACCTGCCACTCATATAAATATAAATATATATAAATATATTAAAATCAGACTGTTCTACAAAATTGTGTATTTGTATTTTTGTGTACGTACAATTTTCTGCTAAGCAGAAGGAGGATGTAGTATAGGATGATGTGAGAAGAGATTTTGTTTAATCATATTTCTTTGTTACTTATTTTTGTTAACATCCAGATGCCTGTCTTTGTCTTATGTGTATGACACTGTTCCAAAGGTGCAGTATCCCTCTCCCCTGTGCCTGCAGCCTCCTCCACCGGGAACGAGTCAGGTGATGCTGCTCATCATCCTCATCATCATCATCAAACCCTTCAGGTACACCCTGGTCTTGGTCTTAAGGGCTGCTTGTTCAGCCTAAAGACAAGATGTTTCATTTCCTGTGCTCATCATCAAGTCAAATACTCATGTGCTGGGCAGTTCCTGTTGGGGTGGTTGTTCTCTTGAGCACCATCCACGGTGTCGTTTCTGCTGGGCCTCAGCCTGACATTTTGGGGGCAAAACATGAAGTTGGATAAGCTGGGGAGGGGAGGATGAACAGATCCACGTGGTGGGAAGTTGCTTATGGAAAAAGAGATGCTGGAGAAGCAGGAGAGGGTCACAAGGCATGGATCTCCAGCAGTGCCACGCAGGGGGTGGTGGAGGAAGGGCCAAAGGGGCTTTGTTGTCCACAAGTGGAGCTCTGCTTTGCTTTCAGGTGATGGGTTGTAGCTCTCCCTGTGCTGTTCCATGCCAGGATCTGGGGGCATCTCTGTGGCCTTGGGGCACTTCAGGCCACTGATTTAAGGACAGTTGGAGCAGCCTTGTGAGATGGGGTCCATCTCCTCACCACGCCCTTGCAGTGAAGGCACTGG